>NEWO01000014.1:677994-708979 GCA_003013225.1 Phalaenopsis aphrodite
CGTCGTTGTCTTCCTTTGCTATGGCTGTGGTCGAGGATAGGTAGTGCTCCCTGCTCCAAGGTGGTGATTATCTCCTCATAGTTCACCCTCCTCCATGCCCCCTCATTGCTACCGTACCCTAAAGCAAACGCCTACCTGTTGCCGCCCTTCCAGACCCCTATAGATTGTAGCATACCCCCTTTCAGCCCTCCAGCTTGCTTGCTGCTGCCTCCTTTTCCTACTTGCTGCCGCCTCCTTTTCCTACTTGCTGCCGCCAAATGCCAGACCTTCCCTGCTTGCTGTGGCCTCCTTCCAACCCCTTTGTTTTTTCTGCCATTCAGCCGCCAGCCACCCCGCATCTCTAGTTGCCACCTTCCCACCACTTTTCGGTTGAACCCTAGTTGGGTGTTTATGTGTGTGCACCTTTCTTGGTCTTTATTTTTGTTGTTTGTTTGTAATACACATTTGAATATCTCATTCCGTTGTGGTTTGCGTTAACTCTGGTATCACTCAAGAAAGACATCGAGGGCAAGTCTACTCCAACCCGAAGAGAATGACATAGTGCTAGGAGAGGTCTTTTCATAATTAATTAGTGAACATCTTTCTTTTCTTTTTCTTCTTAAGGGAAGCCTAGTAATTAAAGGATCTAAGGGTTCCTTGGGCTAGCTTGCCTATGAATAGGGCTTTCTTTGGAGGGAATAGGGGATTCTTTTGAAGAATTTTATTTTAGTGTTTTCTTGAATTGAAGGGAGGATTCCTACTTTTGGTGTGGATTCCTCAAGTTTGGAAAGGAGAGAGGGGAGAGGGGAGAGGGTATCTTATTGAAGTATGGGATTTTGACAAAAATGATCCACTAAACTTCCATCTCTCCTCCATAGCATTCTTGAACCCCTTTTCTACATTTCTTGTGGCTGTCTACCCAAATTTTGACTGCAAGAAATCCAAAATAGCAGCAGGACAAAAAACCCGAGAAGAATTTCATCTGCAAGATTTCCAAGGAAAAAAAAAAGGAAAATAATTTTGGCTTACAAAGGCTAAGGATCCATAAAGTTAGCTGGCACAAATAAGTGAACAAAAAAAGAAGTGAATAGGATGGATGGGCAAAATGCAAGAGATGAAAAAATGTTAGCCACAATTGAGAAAAAGCTAATGTTAATACAGCAAAAAAAAAAAAAAAGAAGTTCAGCTTATTGAAATAAAAAATAAAAAATAGGCACATATAGGTAATGAAAACAACAGTTACGTTCACAATATGTTAGCCCTTATGCATTGGTTTAATCTTTTGCATTGATGAGTGCATATCTACTAGGATACTAGCTCATATGGCCCTTCTGATATTTCACCCTCCTAATAATAATGGTATCAAAGTTGTCTGCTCAACCCTAATCAAGTGATTTATGACTTGTGGCTCCCATGAGCCTTGAATGCTTATACAACAGCCAAACAAGGCATACTAGTATGTGGCAACCACATAGCCTTTAAGCCTTTGATGGGACACCTTAGTTCATAGAACCTAAAGGTGTCGAAAAACTTCCATTTAAGGGAGAATGGTAATAAAAATGGTGAACACTAATGCGAGTGGTTGTTAAGATCCAAATGAGAGTGAAAAGTAGGTCAGCGTTAAAACAAAACAAAAAAAAAGAGTGTTAAGTTCTTAATATAATAATAGTAGTCCTTACACAAGGTTTGAGTTTTGAGTTGATGGGAATCCATCTACCATTGTATTGGTCTTTATTTAAGCATCCAATAATTCTCCCTTCTAGAATAGCTTAGATCAAAACTGATGAAAACAAATCTACCAAGAACAATCACCAAAATTGGTCAAGATGCCAGTTTAGACCAAGCACTGATTTAAATACGTGTTATCAACATCATTATCCTCATCTTAACTCGTGGGATTAGTATTATGAAGAAATCCTAGTTCAATGAACATAATATGAACATTATACAATAAATAAAGAGAAAAGCCATAGTATCCTATGAATCGAAATAAATATGCATTATCTGTCCAATATTTCTTAAAAATGAAAACTATGAAAAAATTTTACAAGAAACTATCACTATACATACTAATATAAATATATAAAGAAATAAAAATCACAGCAATTTACTGAGAATCAAGAATAGAAAAGGTGTAATGTGTGCATCATCTGAAATACCTAACTATTACCTATTATTTTTGTTTGTTAGTGTGATTGGCTCGTTGTAACATTTTTTGGGTTTTTATGTGGATTAAGGATCATGAAAAGCTTCTTCCAAGTCCTAGAGATTTTTCTTCAATGTTTTTTCCCCCTTAAACTTGGGGTTCTTTTTGTTGCAGCTACACAGGATGTTTTCAGTCATTTTGTTTTTCATACTTAGGTATTTTGTCATATAATTGTCATCTAAAGCTCCTTATACAATCTATATTTTATTTTAATTTAATTTTGAGCTCCCCACGTAGTGGGATTAAGGATTTGTTGTTGTATTGTATTGTATTGTTGTAATATTTAATTTTGAGCTCCGCCCTCAACTTTCTCTAAAATATTGTGTACAATTAATCTTGTCCAAAGCATATTCATTAATTAGAATTTGAAAATCAAATCCATGGTCCTATCAAAAAATAAAGCTACGCATGCACAAAAAATTCCAATCAATTTAATTAATGATATATTAAATAATGAAGGCTTTTATTATCAGATTCACTAAATGAAAATTAACCTGTTTAGCTCACAAAAAAGGTGGAACCAACTGAATTTAAATCAAAAACAAACTCTGGTGAGGCAATGATTACTAGTTTTCATTGATATTTAGCTCATAAACAAAAATATATAAGGAAAAAAATTGCAAACATTATATTTTTCCACTAGCATATACTCAATTAATCATCTAATGAATATATCAATAACTAATTATCTGATGAATGTACCTGTAGTTATTAGATAAATAGCTAATAAGGGATATTCTTTCATACAATTTAATTGAGTGATAAATTTCAAACATTCAACACTCAAAATAAAAACGAAGATAGATATGGAGCACAAAGAATAGTTTAACACTAAATTTCATATGTTTTCAAAATCATCAATCTTTTCATCAAATGTAAAATTTATGCCTCACTGTATGGCTAGATAAGGAGAAGTTTCAAAGATTTCTCATAATCAATTTGGATTTATGCCTACTATGGAAGCTATACATTTATTGAGAAGTTTGATGGAGAAGTTCCGAGATAATAAGAAGAATCTACATTAAATTTCTATTGATTTAGAAAAAGCTTACGATAAGGTTCTGAGAGATATCCTTTGGAAAGTTCTTGAGAAGAAAGGTGTCGACATGATTTATATTTAAGTCATTAAAGATATGTATACTGGAGCTGTTACTTGTATTCGAACTAAAGGAGGATTGACCAAATATTTCCTATTTTTGTTGGATTACATCAGGGATCGATTTTAAGCCCATATCTTTTTGCTTTAGTTATGGATGTACTTACTGGACATTTACATGAGGATGTAACTTGGTGTATGCTTTTTGCTAATGATATCCTTCTCGTGGATAAGACGAGAAAAAAAACCCAGGAAAAACTTGATATATGGAGGTCTACATTGGAGTCTAAAGGCCTTCATTTGAGTAGAACTAAAACTGAATACATTGAATGTAATTTTAGTAGTAGCAGCTCTAGTAACGAAAGTGTAACTTTGGGTGATCAAATTATTAAAAGGTGTAAACGATTTAGATATCTCGGGTCTGTTGTTCAAAGCGATGGTGATATAGATGGGGATGTTAATAATAGAATTCAAGTTGGTTGGTTGAAGTGGAGGAATGCTTCGGGCCTTTTGTGTAATAGAAAAGTGCCGCTTAGACTAAAAGAAAAATTTTATAAGACGGTAGTGAGACCTGCAATGCTCTATGGCATTGAATGTTGGCCTTTAAAAGAGGAGCATAATACTAAGTTAAGTGTTGCTGAGATGAGAATGATTAGGTGGATGAGTGGCTTTACACTTAAAGACAAAATGCAAAATGATTATATCCGTGATAGGGTTGGTGTAGCTCCTATGAAGGACAAAATTAGACATAGTCGTCTTAGATGGTTTGGTCACATTAAGCATGGACCATCTGACGATCCGATTAGGAGAGTAGATGTTTTAGATTTGACTTATGTTAAGAAAGACAAAGGTAGACCTAGGAAGACTTGGGCTTATTGTATAAAAAATGATCTTAATTTATTAGAACTAAATGAAAATATGACACTAAATAGGACGCAATGGAGAAAAAGGATTCATGTAGCGGACCCCAACTAGTGGGATCAAGGCTTTGTTGTTGTTGTTGTATTGTATGGCTAGATAGCAATACGAATTATTCACTGACATATCATAGCGTAATATTACTCATATTAATAGATTACTTTAATAAATTTGATTTTGAATAAGACAGGAAAAAATTGCAATTTAAAAAGAATGCTGCAGTGCCCATATTTTGAACACTACGTCATCATAAGAAATAGATGAAGAAAGCTATCCTTATGCTGCATAAAATTAAGCGCTTTGATATCTTTTCTGCATGAACAAACTAAAAAACCAAATAATGTTGTATTTTGTGGCATAAGCTCTGGTTTCTGAGTTCAAAACAATAAAGGTTAACATTTCAAAAAAAAAAAAGTGTGGATTTCTCCCTCTCCAAATCCACAAACTAAAGTAAAAGTCTCAACTAATAATTTCGTACGAGCAGTGTGGGACGGGATGCGTACAAAAATATTGAAGAGGAACTGTGGCTTCGGTCCTGTGGATAGGAAATGAAATTTCTCTAATTGTTTTTTTATCATAAAGATATGAAAGTAATAAAAAGACCATTCATTTGAAAATTTGGGACAAGATTTGGTCCATAAATTATGAGATTTTACAATAAACTTACCAAGATAAAGCATGTGGAAGAATTTGAGCAATGGATGAGACAACAAGAAAAATGACAGTTAAAGTTCACTGACTCGTTAAAATTGAATTCAGGAAAAATGTCAACTTCCATGAGAAAAGTCAAATTGCAACATAATTTTAGATATAAACAGCATTATGCCAACAGAGGACAATTCTTGAATTTATTCACGTTGAGAAAAAGCAATAACATGTAGTCATGTATATAATAGCAAACCTTCTCTAATTCCTTGATACCTCCAGCAATGTCTTTCCCTTCTAACAATGCAAGCCCAAGCATATAGCGAGCCTGTCAAATAACAAAGTTGAGCATTGTAAAACTAGTTTATATCAGTCACACCACACATATAGTCTAGATTAGAGGGACTACGTACAGCTAGGGCTGTCAAAAAAGCTCATTGTTCGCGAACAGCTCATGTTTGGCTCGTTAAGTAGCTTGTGTTCGGCTCGTTCGTTAAGTAAACGAGCCGAACATGAACAAATTTTTAAAGCTCAAATTATAAACGAGCCGAACACGAACAGCTCTTTGTTCGCTCGTGTTAGGCTCGTTTCAGCTCGAAATAAAAAAAATATATAATTATTTATATAAAAATATATTACACATTATTTATATAATAATATATTATATATATCTATATCTAAGTTTAAATCGTAAATGCTCTTGTGATAATGTGATTATGCACCTTGTTTTGTATACATTTGATTCAGGTTCGAATTCAACACTCTACATCTATTTTTTCAGTTTAATTTTAACAAGTCAATTTCGAACCGAACATGAACATGTATATTTAAATCAAGCCGAACACGAACACACTGTTCACGAGCCATTTTCGAACACAAGCCAATTTCGAACACGAACAATTTCGAACGAGCCAAACACGAGCCAAGCTTATGCTCGCTCAAACCCGGCTCTTTTACAGTTCTACGTACAGCTTAAAGCAAGTTTAATCTTGTATTTTATTAAAACTGGAGAGAAAGAAGAATTAAGAACTAGAAATGATCACAATTCAAGTTTATGGTAATAAACAACAATGATACTTTTTTTATTTGAGCATATGTATGTTAGCAATGCAAAAACATGATTCAAGTACCAACATTGCATAGGTTGCAATACATTAGGATCATATCCAAAACAAACTAAAGGATAGTCACCATCACCACTAGTCTTATCCCAATTACTTGGGCTAGGAGACAATAAGTTCGCAAAACAAATGTGAAACTGGAGAAATATCAAGTTCATAGGTGAAATCAAGTAAGCTAGTATTGACTTGCCGAACCTCAAATCGGCTTACATGATCAAGCCAAACAATCACCAAAGCAGACCTCAATCAATCTTGTATCAAAAACATTCTTTGAACTAAGCTAAACTCCAACTCAAAACTCGAGCTTAACACAAGGCTCACTACGGAAAAACTAATAGATACAAAACAAATTCCTCTATCATGGGGTTTAATCACCTCAAAATCAAGGGACTAATCCTCAAGGAAAACTATTGAAACAAACATTTAATATGGGCCACCATTGTATAAGAAAAAGTTCCTTAAACCACGAAATCCACCAAAACCAAATGTGTTTTACGGAATTTCCCTTTCAAAATGAGCTTGAACTCATACTGAGATAGCATAATTGGTTGTGTCAAATTATAATCTATTATGTCCAATGCCTCTAAACTACAATTGGTCATCGATACCGAAGTTAACCCAAATAACAATAGAAATGCAAATATTATTACTAGAAATGCCAATTGATTATTACAATCCACATAGAAATGGAAGTACATCAATAGGCATAATACTCAACTCAACTAGGTATGTATTTCAAAGGGAAAGGTGGGTGGTTATGTAGGATAAGAAGGGTGTTAGGGTGGTTGTGGCTAGTTGTGAGTATGCAGGATGTATGTTAGGTTGGCGGTGATAGGGAAGGTTGGTTGTGGTGGGTGGTTGTAGGAGGGAAGATGTCTAGGTGAGGGAAGTGGTAGGGAAATGGCTGCACGGAAAGATGGTTGGTGTTGATGGTTCGGGAGGCTTTTGGGGGATGGCTAGGAAGGAGGACCGGTTGAGGTGCACTGCTAAAAGGATGTTTGGCGGCTAGAGAACAGGGAGGTGCGGTAGGAAGGGGGAGGTTGAGGGGCGGTTGCAAGAAGACAACAATTGTGGTTATCCGGTAACTTCAGTAGGCAAGAAGGTGGTGCAAGGAGGCGGAGGGTGGGTGGCAAGAGGCTGGTGGGAGTATAGGAAGGATGACAGGGAGGTATGGTTTGCAGGACACATCAAAAAGACTGTCTTTGGGCCGGTTACAACAGTTTTAGCGGCGGCTGTAACGAAGGGGAGATTGTGGAGGATGGGAACGTCGAGGATATTCATCATATCAGAATGAGATACAGCTGGAGTACCACTTTCCCTTGGATACAACCCTAGAAGAGAAAACTTGGAGATACTGACGACATGCTAAGGTTGATGGAAGTTTATTTCATGGACTGCTTGATGTTTTGATGTTTAGAGGACGTTACTACTAAGTAGAATTTATGTATTTTTATGATATATATATATATATATATATGTGTGTGTGTGTGTGTGTGTGTGTACTTTTTTCTAAGTTATTGGAACTGAACTGATAGATTGTTATATGTTTTTGATGTTTTGAAGATATTATTTCACATAAATTATGTGTTTTTTTGTTGTTCATTGACTTTCATATTCGGGCCATTTACATGCATGCCACTCATTTCTATGTATTTACATGTCTAATGCAAATTTCAATTTTTACTCTTTTACTAAAAGTGCAAAAGTAAAAAATGAATTTTAGGAGTTAGACATATAAATATATAGAATTGAGTGATATGTATGTAAATTTTCTTTCATATAATTTATGCTATTATATATGCAGGTTTAAGAACCAAAGTTTTTCCTACCTATTTCCTTGTATGCGATTTTTCTTTTTCCTTCCTTTCCTACTGCTCGCGATTCTTCCTTCATGGTCGCTGATTTCCCAAATTTTCGCACTTTCCTTTTTCTTCTCCCACTCGATGTTGTCACCTTCTCAATTTGATCGACCCTCACCGCATCTCGCATTTATTTGAGTAGGGCAAGGGGGTGAGCTACGACACCGATATCCCGCTTCCTCTCCTCCTCCTCCCCACCTCCCTCTCCTCTCGCTTTCTATGTTTGCCTGAAACCATTGCCTTAATGACTGAACACATGCAATACATTCACTATTGGAGCTAGCAGTAAAGGCAACGACGCGATCGTAACTTACAAAGACCAACGAACTCTGAATTCCCATCTTACCCTTCCCTCCGTCGCTCATACCCGAGACCATTGAGGAAGGTAACCCTCTGTCTCTGGCTTCCTCCCTCGCCGCAACTTCTTTAAATCCCATGAATCCATCTCCGAATGGGGCTTCTTAAACCGAGATTTAAGATAGAACAAAAAGAAACGAGATTTATGAAGCTTGTGTTAATTCTTTTATAATTTATTAAATCTTCAGTGTATGTAATTTTCCCAACAATTAATTAATAAATTTTATTTTTTCCTTATATCAAAATAAAAAAAGAACAAAACAATATTTGATTATAATAGTTATGATTAGTTAAGATTATATTTTCATTCTTTTAATAACATAATAATAATAATCTATTTGATATACATACATATGTTAGATCTTTGTAGATCCTTTAAAATACATCTAATTTAGTAAATAGATAAGTTTAATTGTTTAATAATATTACTTTTAAATGGTGTAGATTGCTAGGCGAACCGTCAAACTTGTTGAAGTGACGCATTTGTCGTCTCGAGGTAAATAATTGTTGTTAATTGAAGGATAAACACACAAACATTAATTATTATTAATTGTGATAGATTCATGATTATTATATAGGATCGTCAGTCATGCCTTTGTTACTTCAATTCGTATTTGTTCGTGATGAAAGCACTATCTTAATTTATTGATGCGAAGTTTTGCTGCATATTTGATTTAATCTTGTAGTATGAGGATTTTTTTCAACACTTGTATGAATTACATATGTCATGTCATGAGCCTGCATAAAATATTATAACTTTAACATGCATGTCATACATGTGGAAACAATTTGGCATGTTTATGTGTGATGGTGTGCAGATCAGTAGAATTATTTTAGATTTTGACCAGCTGGGCAGACGGACCCACAAAGTGACGACTCTATAGGAAATTGTCGGATTTTCTTAGGTTGGTATTTGACTTTCTTGGTTTCAAGGTGTCTGTTAAAACCAACTATATTAATATAAATAAAAACACAATAAGAAAAAACTTAATGAAAAATGCTTGCATGTTTTCATATGAATGCATAATTGATCTTTACCTATCTTGTTGGTCTTACAGTATTACATACGCACATAGTGGTTCTTCCTTGTTATTCATACTACATGCTCCAATCTCTTATCGGTTATGCTTTAATAGATAGTCGTTATTTACTGAGTTTGTCAATCTCATTCTTAATTTTTACATAACATGTTTCATTCAGCGCCAGTATGACCGTCTCCACAAAAGCTTTTTTTTCAATTTTTGTTTTCCAATTTTGGGTATTTACATTAGTAGTTATTTCTAGCTATTGTATTTTTTTCTTTATTGGGTCTTGATACTTGTTCTATGTTATCATTTCTATTTTATTTCAGCTAGCTTTTAATTTACCTAGTTGTATCTTTGAACTTTTTAGTATTAATAAAAGTTAATTTTCCTTTTTTTTACTTGCAATGCAAGTCTTTCTTTGAAAATATAAAACAGGTTCAAATCATTTCCCCATGCCCTATGTTGTCGGGGTGAACCGCCTTTCAGACCCGAGATGTGATAGCAGGTTTATTGAAAATATGTATAATCATAAAAATTAACAACAATAAAAAATTTTGAAATTAGCAGCAGTTAAAACCATTGCAAAAGCTATCGTAGTTAAAAAACTTCACCAAATCCGTTGAAAATAGCGTTAAAACCGCTGCAAAAGTCATCACAACTAAAAATCTTCCCTGACGGTTTTTAAAATCGTTGTTAAAAGCCTTTGCAGCGCTAACAAATGCTGTGGTTTAAAATTCGTTGCGTTTAAAATAGAAGAGATTTCTGCCGCTGCAATAGCCTGTATAAAGTACTGTGAAAACTCATATTTTTAGTCGTGTATCATAAGAAAAAATAATCTCAATATGGCGCTCAATATTCAATCCTTCAACTCACTCCATCCTATATCCGGCCTCACGCAAACGTGGAACCACAGTGTCGTTTCTCACAATCTGCTTGGCAACAAAAACGGGCAACAACATCTATCTACAAATAATCCATCCACGAGCTGTCACCCATATCCCCTCCATTTAAAATGAGTAAATAAATACTATTTGCACAACTGCACCTGAAAAATTTTGATTGCATGTATCTATGCAATAATTTTTCCTGAAAGGGTCACCAAAAATCAATCCACAACGAAGAAGCAAAAAACTTAAAAAGAAAATATTCCAATGTTGCTGCAGGCCAACAATCAAGTAAAAAGCTGGTCAACTTACCTTCACAGATGAACTGTCCAGTTGTATGACTCTTCGACTGTCCTCCTCAACTCTTTCCCAGTCTCTATCAGAAGCAGTAAAACACCAAAACAAATAATCTCAGCATCCCTGAAAACCCTACTTTTAGAAGCAATCAAGTGCGAGATTGATGAGAGTAATTACTTCCTCTTAAAATAACAGAGAGCTCGATTGCACCAATACACAGCCACATCAGGGCAAAGCGTGATAGCCTAAATATCCAAATCACAAAACCAGCCAACCGTGAGAATCAATGCGACCTAAATAAACAGCGCAAATGGATGACAAAACCTCAGTGTACGCATCGATCGCGGCTCCTAGGCGTTCTTTTTTGAAGGCGGCATTGCCATTGAGGCGTGAAAGCTCCGCTTGCTTGGCAACGCTGGCCGACACAGCAGCCATTACTGTCTCAGCAGCTCTCTTTCTTCCTTGGCTGAGAAGGAATTGAAGAAATCTTCTCTATGAAGATTTATCCATTGCGCTTCTGAGTAGAAAGTGCTGCACAGTCGAGAGCGGGTCTTTCTGTCAGTTAAAAAGAGGTCGCACGAAACGAAGGGGAAAGCGGGGTTAATTAGGGTTAAGAATTTTTTTGGTAGATTCTTTAGTTAAGTTAATGGAACCAATAAAATAAATATTTTTTTTACTCGAGTCGAACAACACGAATAAAAATTTATTCGTTCATGTTAGACTCATTTTGGCTCGAAATAATACTCATATATTTAATTGACTATAAAGATAAAATGATTTATAAATAATTAAAAATTTTAATTAAAAAATAGTATAAAAATATATTAAATTATATTTAAATAATATTTTAATATAAATAATAAGATTTAAACATTGCCCCAACCCTTAACATACTATTGACTGTGTGATTAGAGTTGTCAAAACGATTCTTTCTTCGTGAACAGCTCGTGCTCAACTCGCTATGCAAACGAGCGAACACGAACACACTTTTTGTTTTTGATATTTAAACAAACATAACTGGAATAGTAGTATTTTTTAATGAGTCGAACACGAGTTGAGTCTGGGCTCGCTCGGCTCCCAACTTTTTATGTATTTATGTATCTTACCCAAAATTTCTCATTTTTACAAATAGAGCATCTCATTCATGCATGAAAATGTGAATTTTTCTGTTCCATACCTCTGAAGTGTGTGAATTGGATATTGTGTTTGTAAAAATGAGAGCTATGGTGGGAGATACGTAAATGAAGAAAAATTTGGTGTTGTGTATGTAAATTCCTCAATCGTTTGCTCTCTTTTGAGAAATTTTTTTCCATATAGAATGTAGACGTATCTCTACGTGCGGACTCCAGTAATATACAGCCATGTGTGCTACACCGAGCTCACCTCATAAACACCACGCCTTAAAATACTTCAATAACGTCTGTGGTTCCACTTCAATAACCCATACAGAACAATTCCAATAACTGCTTCAATAACGCCTTAATAACCCCCCAATAACACTATGCGGTGAACTGTTCCAATAACCTCCACGATTCCACTTCAATATGTGGTGAAATTTAGGGAGAAGGAAAACGGGAATTGACACAAATCCAGAAAAACGCCGAGATTTAACGAGGTTCGACAAAGATGCCTACATCGTGGGGAGCGAGCGACGAATTTTACTATTTCAGAGGAGTTACATACCCATAGGGTTACACATCTATTTATAGATAAAACCTACAGATAAATTTACAAACACGCCCTCGCTCCCCTCAACCCACTAATCCAAAAGACACACCTCTTCGCACCAAGAGACACATCTCTTCATTTCAGGAGACACACCTCTCCAAATCCAAGATACTCCAAATTCCTGGTATGTGAGCCATACCTAACACAATAACCCCCGCAGAACAACTCCAATAAGTCTCCAATAACTTCAAGATAACCCTTTGAAGAGTTACAAGAAGTCAAGGACTAGTCTTCCAAGCGGTTGTTTGAGATGAGGTCTGCATTTTTGTTTTGGAAAGCTTCCTTTGTTTGCTTTTTAAGCTTTTTATGATAGATTTCATGATCTATGAAGTCATTTAAAGCCTTGCTAACAATGGCCTTTCCAAGTGAAGGTTTGTGGAAGTAGATGGTCCACTCCTTCGTTTTTGTTGCAGTGTTTGATAGCATAATTTGGAGTTATTGAATTAGGATCAGGTTTTTTAGAGCAACAACAAGCAACATTGTGCAAAAAACATAGAGACAACATGGAATTATTCTTATATGGTATTAAGAACACATATTTGAATTATTGTGGATGGGGGGATGCTTATCATGTTATTATGATCTTATACCACTTTGAGTAAATAATTATGTTTATTAACTTAAATCCACATCATGTTTAGCTATTAAATGCAATATTCGTCTTTTGTTGTTATGTCATAAACTTTATATGTATTGTTATAGCTTTCAAATGCTCTATTATCATCTATAGTTCTACTTGAACACCACTTATGTTTATTTTATTATTGAAAAGGCTTCTCATGGCTTATTCATGTCATGTGCCAATGTCAAATATGCTTGGATATAGTAAGAAATTCATTTGCACCCTAAAGTTTAATAGTCTTTTAAAATGTTCATAATGGAAGGAGTATTTAATCTCGCAATGAAATTATTATATCGTTCGATATGAACATATATTGTAATGTTTTGTTATATCTTTTAAAAAATTATGAATTATGAAGTCCTTATTTTTTGTACAATAGAATAGTTTTTCAATTAGTTTGTCTTGTAGGCTTAATAACAAGGATATTTATGTTTGTCAATGAGAATTATTTTGGGTCGAACGATTATTTGTGAATCAGATGAAAGTAAGTATTAATGCATTGCTAAAAAGATTTAGGGTCTGTTTCAGGCAGCTTGTGCGTTTCAAGATAAACTGCTTATCCTGAAACGCAGCCCGCGGGCATGCTGTAGGGGTCGACCCGCAGCCTGTGTTTAGTGTAAAAACTCAAACGTAGTTTCAGATAAGCTGACAAAACGCGCGAATCAAACGGTACGGCGGCGATATTTTGAAAACACCGCCCGCACTTTCATAAGCTGCCCCAAACAAACACTTAATCACTAAAGTATATTGATGGGTTTTTATGTTTCATAACCTTTCTTACATCTAGAGTTTAATTTAGATAAAGATTTCAATGTTTTCTATTCTTTATCATTTGTTGAAAAGTTCAATATAGAATATTAACTATAACTTTGAATCATTATGTTTCAAATCACCATACAAGCTAGAGCACTTGTAATTAAATGTGACATGCTTGTGGCATTATGGCATTATGAATATTTCCTTATGTTGTTGTACCCCATTTTCCTTAGGTTGTAAGCTATTTTTATCAATTAAATGCCATTTTGAGAATTGAAACCCCTCATGATTGCTTTCTTGAGAGTTTTATTTAATAAGTAATTAGTTTACAAAAAAAATTATTAATTATTAACTTGTATAATTGATTATTAATTAGTGTAAATGTCCTCTTTTTATGTATTTTGAAGCTTAGGATATTCATGTGCATTTTTTTTTAATTTAATTTTTATCTTTATTTGTTTCTTCTAATAAATCCAACTAAATCCTTCTAAAACTATCAAATAGTTTTCATGATTTATGAGAATTTACTTACTAACGTATCAAACAGCTTTCAGGATTTAAACACCTCGGGATTTGATAAATCCAGTTTTACAAGATTTACTATGTCTTATTTATACTAAATTCAACCTGCAACCAAACAATCTCTAAATCCCTTTTCTCCATCTTTCTAACTAAATCTCAAAGTTTGAAAATCATGTCAATTGATGGTTTTATCTTAAATCCCCAAGTCTCATAAACTTCCCTTCTTCTCCACACATCCCTGGTTCTTGCTAACAGCTTTTCCAGCCAATAAGCATCGCATCACGACTGTCTTGTTTCTTTACGACCGAAGCTCGAGGGATCAGTTCGAGGCATGGACTATTTGGCGAAGAATGTAGGGTTTTAGAGAGATGTTAAAGCTTTTTTTTTTATTAGCCCTTAAAAAAAATTTTATTTAGGGTTTAATTAAAGTTGATGTAGGTCAAATAAGTACACAAATTCTTATATCTCTGCAATATACAAATAAAGAGTTTACTCAAATTTAGTTTAATTTAATATTTATCATAAGGTATAATATATAAAAATTAATTTTTTTATTTATTTATTGATTTATTTATCTCGGCTAGGTTAGGTCGAACATCTTGACAAGAAGCATACGGCCAAGATTGAAAGAACATGGACAAAGAAAGAAGTATGCTTTGGCCGCCATGATATTCTCATAATGCAAATTGACATAAGATGTAGTAATTAAGAAAGCTATGAATGTGAAGAACTTTATCAAGGTTTAATCATATTATAGTTTTTTGAATTTATATTTATTAATTACAATAGCTTGTGTTTGAAATTAATTGTGAGTATTATTTTATTGTTTGGCTTATATGATTTTGAGTTTGAGTTCAACATGAGCCAATTTCAATCAATTGAAATAAGAAAAAAAATGACTCAAATATTTAATATGCATGATATCTTTATAGCCCTATTAGGCCCCATTTGAGGCAGATTATTTGGTGCGGTGCATTTTGAAAACACGTCCAGACTCATTTGGGTAAACTGTATTTTGTCAATTTTTTAAAAAAGTTACATTTTCTAACCGCTGAAATTAGCATTTTCACAGCGTTCCTGGCTAGGTGCGGAAGCAACTTTCTAGCTGCGGTCTTGTTTTTTCAAAAAAAAATATATAATTGTAACAGTCATCGTAGCTTTTAGAACAACAGATTATTTTTCAGCAGCTTATTAATTAAAATCAACTATCCCAAACAGTCCCTTATAGTCACATCCCATTATATGTTACTTCAAAATCAAACTAAGTTCTAACCAAACAAAGTAATGATAAAATACATCTATATGTTTATTTTATATAATCTAATTAAATATATATATTTTTAACATTGATCACATTCATTCATATTTAATAGCTAAAAAGCTTAAAATACTTTTTTTCTATCTTTTTTTTTATCTTCCATAAAAAAATAAAACCAATGATTTTGAACTTTATTTAAAATAAACAAATAAATATAAAACAACTTTACTAAAATATCCCAAATGTAGTCTTAAATATAGATATAAATAATTTGTCACATTTGGCAGTATAAAATAAGTCAATAAATATATAGCATGTATATATCAAATTAAGTAATAACCCTCTCTCAAAAAAAAAAAAAAAAAAAAAAACCAACTTAATCTCCAAAACAAAAAACACAATTTTAAGGTCATTAGTTATACTTAAGAATAAAAATATTAATTTCACCATGATACTACTAAAACATTAAGGGCTTAATAATTGAAAAAATAATTGTAAAATTTAATAATTTTTTTTATATAGTCCAAGCATTTTAGTAATTTTGTGCTGCTTCTCTCCAAAAAAAAATTAAAAATGAGGCTCATTGAAATACATCTTTGTTGTGATGAACGGTGGAAATCGAACACCGTATGTATTTCTGCATACGATGTCCTCTAATAAGATATTCTTGTGATGTTTGATTGCATACTATTTATAGGATTTAATAATGAATTTAACTTAAACCCATCCAAACACCAAAAAAAAAAAATCCAATATTCTTGTGTTTTGTTGTTTTCCTCTTGCATTCCGTCATTTTAATGACATAAATTTGGATTTAGTAAATCTTATTATGAGTCGGATCTATTTTGCAGTTGATTCTTAATTCTCATGCTGGGACATGGATTTGATCAATTCAGATTTATCGAATTTAATAAATCCTATTCAGGGGATGATTTAGCCATGAATTTAACTCAAATCCAACCAAATGCAAATAATAATAATAATAATAAAATGATGAAAACGAAATTCAACTCTCTGATAATCCGAATTTATCCCTGATATTATGCCTTCTGCAAATCTGAATTTACTAAATCTCACATAGAAGTGGATTTGCCTGATTTACGTTGCTGCTCACGAGCTTGTCAGAAATCCTGCTTTGATAAATCCCAGTTAACGTAAATCCGCTCATGCAGTCAAACACCCCCGGTCGAATTCCCCGACGCCAGACCGCCACCACCGGGCCAAAAGTAAATAATAATAATAATAACGGCCAGGTCCCAGGACACGACAAAAAAAGTCGAGCCAAACATACCCTTTAACTCGGAGCTTCTTAACTTCGAAAAAAATCAGATACCAAACAACAAAAAATTAAAAACCCCGCCTTTATTTAATCTTATGCCCAATTTACCCCCAAACCAAACAGCCCCCAAAACACCCTTACACTAATAACCGCCAAAAGCCAACTAATTTAAACAATCAATGGACGCATCCATTTGCAGAAAGGTAGCATCTCCCCCCACTCACAATAACACTAGTCCGTAAATTCAACATAGACTCTGTTGTTTTGTTCTTTTAAATAATCAAGCCATGAATCCTTCCTCCAACTCCCCCGGATCCAATCGTCATGGGAAACGACCGAAGATTTCGTCCTCATCCTCATCTTCATCGTCCGAGTCATCATCTTTCTCTTCCATTGAAAGAACCAGATACGCCGCCACCGCAACTGCCACCGCTGTCGCCACCACCATGACCGCCGTAGCGGTCGAAGAAGAGGGACAAAAATCATTGGCCATGCAAGCGGATTGCTATGTTTGTGGGCGACAATTCGGGAATTGGAAGGCGTTGTTCGGGCACATGAGATGTCATCCCGAGAGGGAATGGAGAGGAGTTAGGCCGTCGGCGGAGGGAGAAGAAGGTTCGAGAGGAAGGAGGAAATGGCGGCGACGAACGGGAGAAGAGACGGCTGAGGCGGCGGCGGCAGCGACGACCGGTGAGTATGCATGTGGGGAATGTTTGAGAGTGTTTGGGACAAGACAAGCATTGGGAGGACATAGAGCAAGTCATAGAGGAGTGATGGGATGCAGCGCGAAGGCGAAGGAGACGACGTCGGGGGCAGCTGCGGCTACCGAGTTGAGAGGAGGAGTAAGAGGAGATGGGAGGACGTTTGTTTGTCCGCTATGCGGACGACAGTTTGCAACATATCATGGGATGAGGGTTCATCAAAGAGTTCATCGCCGGCAACATGGAGAGACGGCATTGAGTGGGAGAGAAGAGAGGGGGTTCATGGTTGATCTTAACCTTCCGCCGCCGCCGGAAGCCGAGGAGGAGGAAGTTAAAGACGTTGGAAATTACTAAGAGGGAAAGTGATGCATTTTTTATTTTATTTTGAATGAAAATTTAGTTAACGTTTTTACATTATTGATGTGATGGTTAAGATTGCTGTTGATTAAATTTGTAATTTTGCATTGTAGCTGGTAATGTTGCATGTATTCATATGCAACATTTTCATAGCTTTCGTTCGGACACCGCACGTCCGGATGACCAATCATCAGCGGTCACGTAGCCATACAATTCATCGGCAGACGACATGACAATCGGTGTTCGGTGATTGGACGTGCGGACGTCTAGACGGAATATTTTTTCTTATTGAGAATTAAATTTCATTGTTTCAATTCTCTAGTGGTAGGGTGATTTTGAAAAGTCTATCACAATTGGTTTATATTTGATTATAATACAAAATTCAATGATTATGAATCTGCTTTACTCGTCTGAAATTATACTTAACGAAATCAAATTTTGATAAATTTGACTTCAAACAATTTTATTTTTGGGTTCTTACACACATACCATGGTAAACATTTGTCTTACCTATATACCACTTAAACTTCATTTATTATGTGTGTGCCAACCCTCCTGCTCAAGAGAATTCAACAAATATAGTAAGTGAGTGTGGATTGGTGGTATTAGAATGAATGACACTCCAATGTCACCGATCAGCACATACGAATACCACACGTAATATTCGCACGTCTTCTTCTTCCTCTGGCGTCTACAATCGCACGCATATCTCATCCTTCCTCGCCCGCCAACTCGAACTCGTCTTGTTCTCGTGACTTCTTCCCAAAAGTGTACAAGTTCCTTGCAAGTGATGTTGATGCAAATGAAATGATTGAGCATTGCAATGGTGATGATAAAGTTGAGATTATTGTCATTACCAAAGATGTCAACTAAGAGGCATTGAATTCACACGACGTACTGGTGTTAATCATCACATGGAGGACTACTGCCATCATTCCATTAGTAAATGATGGTTTTGGAAAAAAATATTATGTCTGCACGTCCAAACGACCAACCATGGGGTATCATGTCGCCTGACACCGACATATGACGACGTGACAATCGACGGTTAGCCGTCCGGGCGTAAAATTTTCTCATTGGTTTGGCATAAACATTGTTCATCCTCAAGTTTGCAGTGATGGGTTCTTAACTACTAGTTTCAGAGATGATGAAGCAAGTTGTTGGCTCATAATTCATTGATTATGAGAGTTTCAAGCAAGTGCTCCAAACCCATGCAATTACAGAAAGTCATAGACGTGAAAGAAGATCTAGCGACAAAACTCTGGTTATAGTCACATAATCATACAAAGGACGTCCATGGAGAATCAGAGCTAGGGCTGTCAAAACGGCTTGTTGTTCGCTAACAGCTCGTGTTCGGCTCGTTAATTTTGTTCGATAGTTCGTGTTTGGCTCATTTTCGCTCTATATATATATATATATATATATATATATATATATATATATATATATATATATATATATATAAAGTTGTATTTTTAAAAAAATCTAATTAGTTCAAATGATGTTTTAATATAAATAATATTTTTTAATCTTGCTCAAACATTTTTTGTCTTATAGCTACATGATTAAGGTTGTTAAAATGACTTTTTGTTCGTGAACAACTCGTGTTCGACTCGTTAAGCAAACGAGCCGAACACGAACACACTTTTTGAGCTCGAAATATAAACGAACCGAACACGAGCTAATCAGAACAAGTTCAAAAGTTAGATGAAACGTATACATACTCAGACATTAATAGAGCTTGAAAAATAAAAGAAGTTTGGGCAATTAACTAACTCACTAAATAAATTATAAATGAATAAAAGTAACAATAATGAAGATTATAAATGAATCAGAGTTATTCAAGCCTTTTTTATTATTATAGGTGCACATAAGAATTAGTTTCACATAAGGAAAAAAGAACAACCGATTGAAAATACAGGTGGGTAAATATGTTTTTATTTTGTAATAATTTTGTTCATTTACACGTGTTTTTATCGTTTACCAGATTTTCTTTTAAAATGCTAAAATTCATATACTTCTCTTCTTAAATGTTAAATGTAAGAAAAGACATAAAATATGATATATGTATGCATATGAAAGTCACATCTAGATAGTACTGGAGGGGGAATGCAGTCAACTCGTGCACGAAAATGAAAATATAGATGAATGTAGTTGCCTACCTCTCTGTAGGTTGATATGTATTAGAATTCAATTTTATTTTTTACAATATGTAAATGTTTAAATATGAATAAACGGTCGTAAATATAATTTTTTTGAAATAGAATGTCTCTTTTTGATGTTTTGGATTTTAATTTTTTTTGTGAAATAAAATTGCTTAATAGTTTACCTCCATCCAATCGACAGCTCCTGCCTTGGTAATTCGACGCTCCAAGTCGAGTCGTGACAGCTAGGGGTGTAAACAAAATTGAACATAGGCGAGCTGAGCTCTTGTTCTTGTTTAGCTCTTATGAAATGACTTATGTTTGGAATAGAATCGTGTTTGAAATCGTTCGTAAAAGATATGTTTGTGTTCAGTTCAATTTGTTTGAATTCTGCTCAAATTTTTTGAATTGTTTGAATTGCTCGTGTTTGGTTCGAAATGAGCTAGACCAAATAAAAAATAAAAAAAGTAATTATCAATTATATTACAAACAAAAAGAAAAATACATTCCACATTTTGTTTATATCTTCCAAAACCCAATCTTCATTTATCAAAATTTTAAGTTTTCACAGCCTTAATATACCTATAAATTAACAAAAAAACAACAGCAACAAGGCAAGGATATGGCTACATTCAAGGAAAAAAGCAGTTTAGTGAACCCCAGAAATCAAATTAGCACAAAATTCCATTAGAGAAAAATGAAGGCAACAGGCAACAAGCCAACAACAAGTAAGAATAAAACATAGTTCTTAAGATAAGCCACATTCCCTCTACCAACAACAAATGAACACAATAATTCCTTGTAGAAGCATAGGTTGTCCAAGCTGTTCCATTGCCATGGCTTGGCAAAAATAGAGATTCTTGAAGCACATGAACCATAGGGAAAACCCACCCACCACCTTCCCATGAATCATGGTTACAAGATAGAAATAAATCATAGGTACATAAATCTCGTATTTCCTTCGCCCAACCGGCTACCTTTCCATAAACCTTAACCCCAGTTAGTTACCAGCATAAGCACAACAATGTCATGTGCTTTCCAACAGAAAATGATCGTAGTATTTACAAGCAATTGAAAGCACAAACAAAACTTTCATACAAACATTATTGTTTAAAAAAAAACTTTGATACACACGTGGGAGGACAAATGATAGCCAAATCTAGCATGCTTATAGCAGTCTCGATGAAACTTCAGTTCAATTAAATGAAAACAAACTCTAATACGATAATATTGTAAGTCTGTTATAGTTGTTATTCAAAGAACAGTTGTGATCCATACTATGATATAAAATGTGATTCACAGTGTAACACTAACACTTAATCAGATAAACTATTAAGCATCTTATACACGGTTTAGCAAATTATGAATACTAGCTTATATGAGAAATTGAAAATGACGCGGCTATTGGAATATTTCAAGCCACGAAAAGACAATCAAAAGAACCCAAATAAAAGAAATACTCGAAAAATATAGCATCACTATAAACCTAAATAGTATGACTTTCTGTCGTTGGTACACCAACGTACCAAACCATAGCCAGAGAATAAACGAATTATACTCAAATCCTAGGCTCAAATGGAGATAATATATTATTAAATAATAAAAAAAAATAGAAGCTATCTGGTTGAATATTACTATCAAGTAATATAGGGTCTGTTTGGGGCTGCTACTACGCAGTAATTGTAGAAGGAAACTGTTATGCTACAGTTATTTCTGAACAAACAACATTTTTGCCCCCATACAATTGTGTTGTTTATAACAAAACTATTAGTGCTAGCACATTCCATAATTAAAAGCAAATATCCAGTTTGAATGTTACAAAATAAAAACATACACATTACAAAATATTGAGTAAGAAAATAATAAAAAAATGACTTGAAAAAAAAATTAATAATATGATAATATGATTTTTTTTTAAATACAATTGGTTTATGTCGCGAGATAAGTCATTCTCCAAGGAAACTGGCCATGCCCGATCGCTATCAGCAGTGATTCCTCCAACCCAAATGCCCATATGAAGGAGTCATAACTTTCTTTTTTTTTCCTTGGACATCTGTAAAACTGTCTCCCGTGGTTTTGTGGTTGTCGCGAAGTAAGCAATGAACATTGTAGTCCACAGTAATAGTACAATGCTCTGGAGGTACCAGAAGTCCTCGAACTCATATTTTGTAAAGGTTTAAAACAACACAATACAAAACCTTAGATGCAACATTAGTGAAAATGAATAATAAAAGTAATCAATTCAAGCTTTATGAAACTATGAGGTCTCAGAGAACTCTTTCTAGGTCGAGTCTTCAAGCAACTTCATAGAAAATGAGTACAACGGCATGTCCTCGTAAATTTTTGGAGTTGTTTTCAAAATTCACATAACTTGTTGAATGGAAGTTACTTGTAATGTGTCAGAGTCAATGGCGAATGAAGTAACTAATTGTGATATTTGGCTTCTGATAAAAACATCACCTTCTTTTTTCTTGTTCTAACCCTTTGGACACTTAGAAATACTAGTAGATTCAACTTCATTAACGTTAGGGCTCGGGGCTTTATTTGTGCCAAATTTAGCTCGACATCCACATGCTCAGCTATGCTAGCAAAACCTCTCTCGCTGCATGCTCGCCCGTGGAGACGACTCCACCAAACATATGGTCCAAATTTTCTTCAAGCTTATGGTCGATAACACTGAACTTAAATTTGTTAGCATTTGGAACGACCTACAAGTTAATTGGTCATTTATATGTTGATGTAATTAAATAAGTAAATGATTGGCATGGGATTTTACGTATCATAAATTCTTACCTCCAATCTCTTGGCTCACCATCCTTCGGAAGCACCTATGATTCACTTTATGAGGTCCCAACTCAAACCTTTAAATCCACGCTTCAACTCTTTCCATATTTTTCAATCTTTCTTTAACTGATCCCCATTAATTTTAAATTGTAACATGTCATAGTCCCTTCTTGCATGTTCCTTAAACTTCTTAAATATACTTTGTCATGCCTCTTTATTAAAAAAGGTCGTTGACCCATTTTCTAATTCTCTCTCTTTAAGAAAAATGTCGCAATGATACTAGCATGAAAAAGAATCAAGTAATATAAATGTATAGTAAAAGAAAAAATAAAGTGGCATTTAAAAAATCATAACTAGAAAAGTTAACTAAAATGAAACATCACATCACCAACAACTCCAACCCCATCATCAACACACAAAAACAACAACATTCCCAACATCAACACACACCACCAACAACACCAATTCCAACATCAACACACACCACCAACTGCACCAACCCTAACATCAACACACACTACCAATAATACCACGAACAAAAACTTCACCACCAACATTTCCAACCCCATCATCGATTCTTTTTTAATTTTTTTTTAAGTGGGGTCATCGAAATACATCCTAACCGTAGATCATGGTCAGAATCGGACACCGCATGCATCTCATATGCAATAATTGATTTAAGAAGATGAAGCATCTAACATCTAAGTTGGGATATGTAATGTTTCTGAAATATGTACAAATGTATTCTTCTTTGTAACTTTAATATGCATGATGTAGCAGTTATGAATAGTAGTATGATTATTATAAAAATTTTCCCTGCTCTATATGTTGTTTTGCATAAATATATGATGGGAACAGAATAACAGCCAGCACATATTTTTATATTTACCAATACATTATGAAAACTTAAATAAATGTTATTTTTTTTAGAATTTTAATAAATGTTCATCATATTGTTGTTCATAAATATGTACATTAATTATAAGTATTTATAAACAGATTATGAGTTTTTATTAGAACTCATTAAGGTTATCTACACTTTTATTTCAGGGCATAAACTTGGTAGACAGACATTTTGCACGAGAGAAAATATTACATATGTTATACATGTGTATGGACGATGGATCAGATTAGCAGAGACTGTCGTGTATTTCAATTTCCATGAATTTGATACGTCGTTTGTACAATATAACACATGTAATATTTTCTCGTTGCATCTTATATCACTAGCAATTACGAAGCACAATAAGAATTCTTTTCTTTTTTAATTTTGTCCAACTAAATTTTCTTTGTGCATCTATTATAATCTGTAATAGGCTTCTTTTAGTTCATTGATTACTACATTTGTTATCAGATCAAACTTGCTTCGCTATTAACGAACCATAATAAACGGCTACCGAACCACTGCTATCAGGTCATCATCAATGGCCGCAGCCTCAGCCAGATCACTGCCATCTTACCACCTCTGTCGGGTCACCGCCATCGAACTGAACTACCATTACCCAACCGTGTAACCAACAGACCACGATCATTGTCATCAGACCACCACCTGATCTTTGCTCTCTGACAATCACCAACGCCGTCGCTATCAATGATGACGACATCAATGTTTCTAGCACCTAATCTCCACCATAAGTCTATCTTCATAACAATAGGCCATCCTCACTTTCCCAACATATTCCACAATTCCCTTAGTGAAATCGATAATCCCCAATCAAAGGCCAGTAAAATTTTATAACATACATCAGCATTGTGAAACCATTTCAAGTGGGCTAAGCCTCTTGATTTTTACCCTTCGGGTTTTTCATACAAAACCTCATACTATCATTTCTATCAATTTCTTCTTATTTGTGTATGTGGATCTCTGTACGACGCTAAGACGTTAATGTATCATGAGCATGCAAGGGCTAGTTTCTTATTTATTCATTAAGCCAAAAAGAAAGCCTTAATGGTTTTTGCCCAATGTCTATACACTTCAACAAAAAAAGGAAATTTACGTATGAAGCACACAAATCTTCTGCAATTACACATCTCACACCGTAACTTTCCATTTTTTGGTTTTTACATACATAACAATGTCTAGATAATTAAAAGAAAGTAGATTTACATACATAGCACACAATTCTTTTGTATTTACATATCTCACACCTAAACTTTCATATTTACATAGACAGAAAAAAGTGCTTTAAACCTATGCATGAAAATGCCTATTTCACTTTTAAAAAGGGGGTGATGGTGCAATTTTTGATGGTGCTGTGTACATAAATATGAAAGTTTAGATGTGAGATATGTAAATACATGAGAATTGTGTGCTATGCATGTAAATGTCCCCATAAAAAGATATCGCAATTTATTCTGCATGGATCAAAGGAGGCAAGAGAAGAATTCCAAGTCTAAAGTTTCATTAATGGAAGCAGCTCATCTCTTGCTTATAACAACACAACTTGCCCAAATTTTCTCTTATTTCAGGTGGTGGAACAAACCCCAAGCCAACAAGGTTTGAAATTTAAGACCTTAGCAAACAAAAGCTCTTTTTTTTTGTCTAACAGCAAAGGAGACACCTACCCAGATATGACACACCCAAAAAGCAGTATATTGATGAAGAGCTAACGGCGACACATTTTCATACGTTCGACGGTGAAGGCGCATCTGGTTGGTTTGTGGGAAGAGCTGCTTGGAAAGCAGGGTGCTCGTCGTAAGCTTCCTTGAGCCAGGCAAGCGTCGGGTAGCGGCTCTGACAAGCAAGGATAAATAAGCATCAGGAGAAGCTAACAGCTGAAACATGAGAGAATAAAACCAGAGCATATTGTTTATGGTTAAATGCATTTGAGCATTATACAACTTGGAATTTAAATATTTGAGGCATACTGAAAGACGAAGAAAGTTTGAATTGATGCAGTGTTAGGCGATCGGAACTACCATGTCAATCTCGAACCTTGCCGCTGCAAGAAACTGAGGAGCTAGAAATATATCAGCCTGCAAGGGAATGTTGGAAAAATTGTGTTAGCTTTTGAGGTTTCTTGAAGCACTTGGTCCTTTTCACATATGCTGGAAAAAAAAAAAGATGCTTTTTTTACCTACCAACGACATAAAACATATGTGTTTACATCCTAAACACTTTAATCTTAATATTTACATAGTACCCAGCCAAAACATGTCCATCTTTCCAATTAACCATTCTCTGTTACCCCCTCCATCATTCTCTCGCCTCCCTTAATCCATTCCAAGTTTGCTCACCATGCCATTAGCCGTTACCTTCTTCCGTCTCACATGTCTCTAACATCTCCATTTCCCGTGTATTTCGACGAGAATCCATTTTCCACATAGAGAGCTCACCTGAGTCGCTAGCAGGGTATTCCACAAAAGGAAAGCAATGTTGGCTCCTGTGTAGAGAGCTCCTAGAATATGATGAAATTACTTATTGTGTTTAATGAAATTTTGTTGAAGGGTCTATTGAAATATCTCCACTGTTGCAGCCCGTCGCCAACAATTTGAATTTTTTGGCAATGGCAATTACAACCCATCCCTTCTACTTTAATTTGGAGAAGTTCATAGCAAACACTTAACTTTATGTGGTCTTTATCTTGAAATGACCATAATTAGTGGCTCTGCAATTTCAATATTGTGTCATTTGAATATTTTGGGTAGTTTTATGTTTTGTTATTTAATATTCTCTATATATTTCACGATTTATAGCATGTGCGTTGTGCTTCTCGAGTTTTATAGTTTAAGGTGTACTATATTGATCCTACTAATTTCCTTGAACATATAATGCTACACTTGATTTGATTTTGGTCAAATTTTTTGTTTTGTTTTGGAGCTATTATGAAGAAATCCTAATCACAAAGAAGACTCAACCACTTGTATGTTGCAACAAACACTACTTATTTCTGAGATCTTTTATGTAACCTCCATACTTGATATTTTTTATGTTCGGATATTACAAATGATGCCTCTTGTTTGTTGCAACAAACACTACTTATTTCTGAGATCTTTTATGTAACCTCCATACTTGATATTTTTTATGTTCGGATATTACAAATGATGCCTAACCTTAATTGCAACAAACACTACTTATTTCTGAGATCTTTTATGTAACCTCCATACTTGATATTTTTTATGTTCGGATATTACAAAGGATGCCTTACCTTCATTGCAGCATTATTCCAAGCAATTTGAACTCCTCATTTTGATCTATATGTTTGCTTAGAGAACTCAATGGTTTGACAGATACAATATTTTCTTCTGAATTATTTTGAGGGCTTTAATTGATAACTACATGTTCTTAAGTCAATTTTGATCCTAGGACTTCATGGCATATGCAAATTTTATTTTTTTCTATTCCAAGCTGAAGGAGAGAATTCTAATGGGATCCATTGGAAAAACTCAAGCCCAGTGCAGATGAACATTTTTGGATCCTCAAGAAGTTAATGACAATGCTTACAAAATTGATTTACTAGAAGATTACAACATTTATGCTACCTTCAAAGTGATAGACTTGACTCCATGCTATGAGGAATCAAAAACTTCGACGGATGATATCGAAGCTCCCCCAATCTCAGGAAGCTGGCATGGACAAACCTACTGTGGGAGTTCTGAATCAGACCTCTGAGGGCCCCAATGGCAATAACTCTAGACTGGCAAGCTATTCCCTTCTTCTGGATCGGATGTCCGACTCAAGCAAACACCTCCAGGGGGCCGATTGGCCCTACTTCTCACAAGATTTTCCATCTAACTGATGTGGGAGTCAATCCTTGAGTACTCTAAGTCTATATATGTTGTTTTTGTCATATTTAGGAGGAGGTTCTGATTTTGTTTCTGTCAGGACAACTATCGACGTCCCCTTTTTCCTTTTAGGATGTATTGAATGGCAAGTGGTGTTTCAGATGTATCTCGTTTTGAGGTGGTGATTCGCTCCCAAGAATCGAGTGATGTTCCAGTTGTATCTCGTTCTTGATGGAGTATTTATCTTCGATTTTCCCATCCTTTGCATCCATCCTTTGCTGCTACAACACCCCTCCATTGTTGCAGCCCTCTCCCAAACAGTCATAGTTTTCGCTATCCCTGCAACCTTCTTCATCCCCGCAACAAGTCTCCCTATTCCACCTTCAATCCCGCACCACTAACCCCGCTGTAACCAACTGGTTCATTTCCTGCACCTCCAACCGCAGCCTCCACCTCCCCCTTACTTCTCCCAGTTTGTTCTCATCCTTCTGCCCCTAGCCTCAAGCCATCGACCCTTCCATAAACAACAAAATTGCCACCATCCTACTGCCAACACCAAATTCAAATAGTAGCCATGACAACCCCAGTGTCATATGCTTTGTGTTTGTGTTGTTATTTCCTATTCTAGTTCATTAATTATAATTCTCTACTAAATTTCAACAATAATATTATTATTTTGTTGTTGTTTGGGTTAACTTTGGTATCACTTTCTTCCTCTCCTCTTCTCCTTCTCTTTTCCTCTCTTCTCCTTTTTCTCCACCTATTTCTCCGTCATTTTTATATTCGTCCTTTTCTTCTTTTCTCTATTCCTCAAGACCTGCTCTTTGTTTCAGTTTTCGACTGTCTTGAAGCTCATGACTTGGGGAAGTGAGGAATGACTTAGGCTAAATTATAATATATAAACTTATTAATATAATTAAGCATATATATATATATATATATATTGTCCTCTATTTAATCTTAGTTGTTCGGTCATAAGCCAATGCAAGCAAATTAAAGTGGAAAACATGAAGGTCTACTAATATCTACAGTGCATCAACAACATTATTAAATAAAACCCTAGGAAAATTTTATTTAAGCTAGAACTAATTTCATAACTTCACATTTTTTAGAATTAGGTCATCAATGATCGTTTTGAAGTGTCAAAAGCAAATGGAATGATTTTTAATGATTTTGAAAAAAATGAAATTTATTTTACAGTGATATTGATATAGATGGGGATGTTATTAGTAGAATTCAGTTGGATGGTTGAAGTAGAGGAATGCATTGGGCCTATTGTGGGATAGAAATATACCTCATATACTTAAAGAAAACTTTTATAAGATGGTGGTGAGACCTGCATTGCTTTATAGGGCAGAATGCTGGCCTATAAAAGAGAGACATAAAACTGTGTTAAGTGTTCCTGAGATATGAATGCTTAGGTGGATGAGTGGCTTTACACTTAGAGCAAAATGCAAAATGAATAATCAATGAAAAGCTTGGTGTCTAATGGCAGACAAGATTTGAAAGCCTCAGATGGTTTGGTCATATTAAACGTCGACGATCTGACGATCCAGTTAGTCGAGTAGATGTTTTAGATTGGACTTTTGTTAAAAAAGGTTGAGATAGACCCAAAAAGACTAGGGCATGTTGTATGAAAATGATCTTAATTTATTAGAATTAAATGAAAATATGACACTTGTTAAAAGTTACATTAGGAAATAATTTATTCCTATGAGAAGTTATGAGGATTAAATTATTTTCTTTCCTATTTTAGACTTTCTTATTTCTATGTTATTTCCCTTATCTCCAAAACAATTAATATGAACTGATTAATTTTAGATATCATGAGTTCTATCTTTCCTTTTCTGTTATTTTTTTTATTGTCTTTTATATTATAGGATTCAGGTAAGGGTTATTTATATATCTTGTTCATATCAATAAAAATATTCTACATTATTATGAATTTCATCATGTTATCAGAGCTTAATTTCGTACCCTAGCCACCCGTCCTCCTTTCAGAACCGTCGGACTCCCTTACTGCCATCCTCTGTGCAGGAAGGAAGGGCACTCAACTTAGTATTTGAAAAATTGACTTTTGCTTCTTCTCTCCCTCCAGGCTTGGCCTGTCATGGCCCTTCAAAAGCCGGGAGCTTCGACTCTGTTGGCCTCCAAAAAGAAAGCGACAATTTCCTAGCCGTTTTTCTTCATGTTGTTTTTCCTTCCGTAGAGATCTGTTCCATGGAGAATTTTTTGTTGTTAATTTGCTCAACCAGTTATAAAGAATAAATTATTTCCTTAGATTGGATTTATTACATTTCCTATTCCAGGCTTTCTTATTTTTACATTGTTTCATTTATCTCCAAAACAATTAATATGAATCGATTAATTGGAGATATTAGGAGTTATATCTTTCCTATCTTGTTATTTTTTTTATTGTTTTTCCTATGCTAGAATTCATGTAAGGGTTATATATACCTCCTTTTCATATCAATAAAAATATTTCATATTATTCTGAATTTCAACAACACTCAATCGGACACAATGGAGAAAAAGGATTCATGTAGCCGACCGCACTTAGTGGTGTAAAGACTTGTTGTTACTGCTGTTGTTATTATTGTTTAAAAAACTGAAACTTTGATATAATTTATTTAGGGTGTATTTTGTCAAAAAATAAGTATTACAAATAAGATGTGATACTTTCACTCCAAAATACATAATAACTATTGTGGAACAGAGCAAGCAGCCATAAAACACATGTTACTTCATAAATGATATTTAAATTCAAAAAGCTATGTTTGGTTACCTAAAAACAACGAAAATTTTTATTTTACATCATATACCAGGAAGAATATCATATAGTTGTGCATTAATTCATGTTTTAACATAAAATATATTTGCTCTCATGTCAAATACATCACACATGGATAAACATAAGTACACATTCATTTGCACATAAAAATATACATAGAAGCATACACAACACATAATGATTGCACATACAAATGTTTCTCCTAGTTAAAGAAGGACGACTAATTTTCTTTCAACTTTGCTTTTTGCAACTAGCATCGCATCATTGATTGTGATCTTGTTATTTAAGTACTTCTACTTATCATCAAACATGCAAAAGAAATAAGAATCATTTGCTATCAGATAGAAACTTCCTTAAATGTCTGGTAATATTGTGCATTTTATCAACTAAAATCATTCATTACATGCTAACTATCATTAATTGCCCATATATACTAAATTCTAAAACATCTGAATGTTTCCACACTTCAAACTCATAATCACTTTCACATAAAATCAAAGCTAAACATTATGAAATTCTGATCACCCAATTTGATAAATTTATCCTACAGCTCTTGAAATGTTAAACATTAAACATTTATGTATGTGTGTGTGTGCGTGCGTGCGCGCGTGTGTGTGTATATGCTTCGCGTACTAAAATCAGTTGGTCAGGGCATCTGCTTGTCAATTGTAAGTCCCCTCTGGTCTGGGGTTTGAATCACCCTGAGTATAGAGTGTGGTACTCAAATTATTAGCCGCATGAGGGGTGGTCGGGGCTCACAATAGCCTCCGGTCATTCTTTTTTTGAATATATATATATAGGCGCTGCATACTCAAATCAATTGGTCGGGCATCTGCTTGACAATTGTAAATCCCCTCTGGTCTGGGGTTCGATTCCCTGGTGCATTGGGGATGGCTGAGGCTCGTATAATAGCCTCAAGTCATTCCTTTTA
>NEWO01000014.1:709174-719446 GCA_003013225.1 Phalaenopsis aphrodite
AGAGAGAGAGAGAAGGCTTTGCAGACATACCAGTTGGGGTTCATCACCAGTGGCATAATATCCAGCAATTTTCTCTAACAATTTCTCGAGGGCTAGCTCGCAAGAAAATAGAAAAAAGAGTAAGAAAAAAAACATCAGAATGAGGTCATGAACGAAATGAAATAAAATGAACATTTGTTTAAGGTATGGCAGTAACTCCTTGAGCCAAATCAATAAAGAGCATTGCAGATACTGTACTCTAAACTTGATCCATATTTGTAATTCCAACATCCACGATTTCCTAGCATCTAAGATGACCAAGATCATTTGACAGCCTTGGCTGAGTCCCTCTAATGCAGAAGACAGGTAGCAAAACATGCAGGTTGCAATATCTATTGCTAGATTAGGAGTCAGACATAAACTTAAGCCCAACTTCAAAAGATAAGCTAGTGAAACAAAATAAAAAAGTTCTAAACTGCCAATAAACAGGTCAGAGTCATACAGCATCCAACAAACACGATCTTACCCATCCTTTTTTTTTTTGTTGCTACAATATGATGTGTTAAACACTATCTTGTGGGACATTATTTTATAACTAATGATGATTATCAACTCTTTATTCCTTGTAGTTATTTCACATTAACTCTTATCTGTCAGTCTTAACCATCCTATTTTAACATCTACGCATCTCAAATAACCTGTTTTTTTTTTTGTTTTTTTTTTTCATTAGACGAACACAAAAAAAATATCAAGCTCGTTAACCTACTCAAACAAATTTACAGCAATTACATGTAGTTTATACAATTATACAGAAAATTGAGTTCTTGAAATTTTAAGAAGGCGGGCCCATCTTCAACGCGAAGATATATTATCTCAAAAATACACAAAGCGTATAGGTGTAAATGGACTATTTTCAAGTAGCTTTTTGATGAAGAGCATAGAACAATTACAACTAAGAGCATAATTGGCTATGTTTGTTATTTATTAAGGATAGTAAGAAAAAATACATAAAATATTCAACAAAAAGAGAAGTCACAATCTTATTGGTAGAGTAAATCATATTGTTGTAAAAAGAGAGAATCTGACTAAAAAAAGAATCCCACAGAAAATCCCAGCCAAAGAGTTGAGATTATAGAACCGCGAAAGACTAAATACTTCTTTAAGTAGCAAAGATGCATATTCTAAAGAAGACAACTTTGCTTCACAAAAAAAAAAAAAGAATTAGATCACCTAAAGAAACATGAACATTTAGTTACAAACTAGCTGGGAAACTGTTACGACGTTAGCCAATGGCAATTTAGTTCTTTGTGCGCCTAAGGGCAATTTAATCCTTTGTTATTTATTATTGTTTGGTATAAATAGGTCTAAAATGTTTAGTTACAGAAAATTGTTGTCTTGAGTCTTAGGGTTAGTATTTGGAAGAGATTTCTTAATTCTCAAATTGTAGGATTTTGGAGACATCACCTAACTCTCAAATTGTAGGTGTTTATCATATGTATTTATGTTGTGCTGTTTGATTTTCTTGCAATAAGATATTTGCTTGCCCTAATTTCTGTGAGAAATTCTCTCGGATCGCAACTCGGTGGTGTCAAAGTGTTCGACTAGGGAAGGATCGAGATAGGAAATAAAGAAGGGATCACGGCCTCTAAGTCGCACCGGATTCATGAAGAAATCACGCGAAACAATCATGATTCGCTGGTTGGGGAAGCCACCACAAAATCACGTACAACCTTCTTCGATCGGGAACCTTCGTTGTTGCGTCAACAAAGGGATCTCAGCTTACAAGTGTCTTGTTCGCAACTGCCCTTTGTGATTCGAGCTACATGGGGAGGATCACGGCGCACAGGTCACACATGGCACTCCTTTGCGACCGCTCCTCGTGATACAATCGCTAGCTAGAAAGAGGGATCACAATGTACGACAGGATCACAACACACAAGTTTCCACATGGTATAAACGCAATAGAATTCGTACAGACCTGATCCAGACTATCTGGGAAGCCATCAACGATATTTCAACATACAATAGTTCATCCTTCGTGATTGAAAATTGTTTGGCGAAGAAATGACAACAAGTTAATGCATTTGAAGAGAGATTAGAAGCAGAGCTACGTCAACTTAAATCAATGATAGAGAATAGATTTTCCTTCATTGAAAACTGATTCGAGAACATGGAGAAGAAGATAGGGAAGCTTATTACGATACAATCCAAGACCGCAAGCGGATCAATTTACAAACCCTAGCCAAGGGTTGACCATAGAATACGTGGCCACATCAAAAGAGAAAAATATCGAATGTGAATAGCATGATGGGGAAAGCATCCACAATCAAGAAATCCCCTAAGGCTTCGATTGGGGGTGAGGGATTTTTAATGGAATGGGTTGGGCCAAAACATGGAAGAGAGGTTATGCAAAGAGTTGGGAGGAGCACGAATAAGGAAGAAAAGAATATGGAAAGGGGTATGGCTATGATCGAAAGACCCTAGATACATGGAGAGAAACACTGGAGGGAGAAAAAGTTGGGTAGTGAAGCTAGGGTTAGAAAGTTGAAGATGCCAATCTCCGAGGGGGAGAGGCACATGAGTGGGTGTATCGGATGGAGCAATACTTCGCATTGAATGGGCTAAATGGGAAGGAGAAGCTCATGACATCAGAGTTATGTTTGGAGGGGAAAGCCTTAGCATGATTTTAGTTGAGGGAGGGTAAATACCCAATTCATTCATTGGAGGAATTTAAGGATTGATTGTTGGAATATTTTCCGAGTCATGCAAAAAGAAGACCTGCACGAGCAATTCTATACCTTCGCTTAAGAGGAGACTGTCATGAAATATAGAGAGAGATTCGAGCTATTGTCGAAATGCCTGAGGGGGATTTCAAAAGCAAGATTGGAGGTGAACTTCCTAATGGGCCTAAAGCCCAACATATGAGCAACACTCCAACTATTGAGATCACAAAAATTGAAGGAAATGATGGAGCTCGCCCAAAAGGTAGAAGACAAAAACCAGATGAAAAAGACCAACAAAAGCGACACCAAGTGAGGAATCCACAAGAGTAACTCGACGAACATGACACTGAGGACGATATCATTTCATAAGGAAACACATCAGAGGAATACGAGGATTCGTCCAAGGGTCAATTTCAAGACGCTCAAAGAGCCAGAGGTGCAGGACAAGAAAGCAAAGGGAATATGTTTATAATGTGATGAGCAGTATGCACAGGCCATCAGTGCAAGGATCACGCGCTCCATTTCCTTTATTTTGTGAGGGGGAGGAAACAGATAGTGAGGAGTGGGAGAAAGAAACGGTGGAAGGAGTGGAGCATTTACACTTGGTTGTAGTGAAGGTGTCCCTCAATTTAGTAGTGAGATTTACTTCAAATCACACCATGAAAGTGAAGGGACGGATCGGGGAATAGCCGATAGTGGTGCTGATGGATAGTAGGGTTACTCACAACTTTATCTTCAAATCGGGTGATGGACCAACTGGGGCTGAAGTCGGTAGATAAGAGAAGCTTTGGGGTCATGACGGTGACAAGGTGATGCAAGAGCTTCCCCCGAGTCACTCCATTGTAGCTGCTATAGTTTTGCGGTCCAACCCCTCTCCCCTTTTCTTTTTCATTTCCCTCCCTCTTCCCTTCCTTTTCCATGACTTTTCCTATTTTATTTCCTACCTATTCTATGCTTATCTTTTCTATTTCTTTCTTTTCCTAAGCATTACCTATTATATTTACAAATTCTCATTATATATATGTGTTGTTCAGTGCTTTAGGGTTCAATTTTGAATGATCGCGGATTCCTGGGTGCTACCTTTGAGCTTCACCTTTAGAGGTTGTACCCGACGACTAGATGTCTCGGTGTAACTCGCCCTAGGTGTTGACCAACTCCAAGGGTCCGAGTGGTGCTCTGGCTGTAGCTCGATCCCATCGAGACATTTATCCTTCCGCAGAATCCACCCCCCCCAACCCAGCTTACAGCAGTCGCAAACCATCTTCTCAGCTGTTGTCCAGGTCTTCATCCTCCTTCTTGCCACTACCCAGGCCTCCGGTTTCTTCCCTACTGCCGCCAAGGCCCTCCTTGACCAGCCCCTAATGCCGACATCACCTCTGAGGCTTGTCCCTGCTTCTGTCAAGCCACCGACGTCTGCCAAAGCTGTTGTCCAGCCACCGACACCTATCCCCACTGTTGTTCAGTCCCCTTGGACACCGATGTCTGCTGCCGTCCAAAACCTGTCATCGGTCTGTTGTTGTCCCAGGCCACCGCAGCTCTCTCCTGCCACCCACTAATAGTCGTCAGCCTGTTTCCAGGCACCACCCTGGCCACTCGATTCTTCCTCACCGCCATTCAAAGCCTCCCACTGTCGGCCATTTTAATTTTGATTTTGAAAAATATAAGAAAATACGAAAATAGTTTTAATATGAATATGATTTTTGAAAGTAACATTTTGATTTAAAAATAGGTGAGACCGAACGAGCCTCACATTTTGAATAGTTTGGGTGACTAAGCACGATACCACAAATGATACACTTATCTCGAAGAATAAACATATAATTTTTAGTATGCTCAATCACCTAAACTAAAAAATTTGTGACATTTGTTTGGTTTGCGAAATATTTTATATGAGGCCAACAAATTCCCCTACCTAATATAAAGATTAGATAGGGTTTATTTTACTTGGGTTTCAAGTTCCTTCTATCTCATATTCTGACAGGTCGTAGGGTTCATCACTATATCTTTTCTTCGTTCTTCAGATAACTGTGCAATGTCGGCTCGAAGTTTTTTCAATGTATCATCGATCGACCTTCCTTTCACAATTTTAAGGTCAGTTGGAGATTTTTTATGAGCTTCACCTCTTTTGCTGAGCACTGATGTAGTTGTGTAGAATACCTCTTTTCAGCAGATTTAAAATAAAATTGAAAGATAATTCCAGGAAAACCACTCCAAGAGAAATATTTCCCCTAAAAAACTTCAAGAAACGGCAACCACGAATGCTCCACGCCACAATTACCCGAAAATATAGCTTAGAGAGGACTTTCAGCAAAATAAACAGCACTCCACGAACACTTCACACTCCAAGCGCACAAGAAAACAGATCTAGAGAAGATTTTAGAATAGTTTTCTTCCCTAAAAGCCTCCCACAGCAGAAACACAACCTCTCCTTTCTCTCCAAAAAATTTTCAACAAAACTCACAATAATCCCAGACGCCTTTTCATAGACAGAGAAGAGAAAATAGACCTCCACCTACCAGCCACACTGGCCAACCAATCAAGAAGAGAGAAAAGAAGCGTCACAATAAAGGGGAAGAGCGTATAGTCTCGAGTAGAAGGAACGTCGGCCAGCTCGCCTCCTCTAATTGGAGAGTCGAACGGCTATCGTGTCACGTAAAGACGGGGAAGAAGACGGGAGCCGCGTGGATCCACCGTGGAACCTAGGGCACGGGTGAGAGGGAGCGGGAAGAGCGCAAGCCCTATTCGAACCCTTGAATGGGTCGAACAGGGAGAAGGGGTGCGGGTGGAGTCGTAAATAAGGTTTAGGGTTTAATGTGATTATAATTTAGGGGTAAAATTTATAAAAAGTATTTAATATTTTGAAAAATAAAAAATTGAATTTGTGTTTTATTCGTGCGTCTAAACGTAACAAAATTGGTATCATTTTTAGGTAATTTTAAAATCTAGACGCTCTAGCGCGGTCCGTTTCGCAGTCGGAGATCGTTTTGGCGAATTCATTGATTTGCGTGCAAATTTTCTCGTGTCGAAAATATGACAATATGAGTGTCTTTTCCTACTAAAATTGGTGTCTTGAACGTGTTGGCACGGTCCATTTTATTGTCGGAGGTCGTCCGGAGAAGTTCGCATTTTTACCCATCCTTTAAGTTCAATATATGTCTGATTCTGTGCAACTTAGCAAATTTTGTACATTTTGTGTGTGTGTGTGGCGATAAAGACATGAAGAGATTTTTCTAGGGCTTGAAATCCTATTGAGAACTTCTCCCTGAGTCTCCACACAATAGCTCTTAACCGCTCGTCCATAAGACGATGATTTTAAGACAATAAATGTTAGACATCACAGGAAAATAGGAAGTGGCTGGAACTTCTAAAAAAAGGGTGGGTCCCATATTAGTTTTCTAAGATGGTCAATAGAATCCCTAGGGTTAGATCCTAGAATCCTACGAGAAAGAGTAATGACCTCAAAATGAGCTCAACACCCACACCATCCAATTGTTGCTCGGTCCACTACAAGCACCTTCCAACTGCTTTCTGGTTCACCACCCCGAATCTACCGCTCTCTTTCTAAATGATGGTTCATGTATTTTGTGTTGTTTTCTTTCTTATAATTTTGCAGTGTCTTATCTATTCCGTTTGTATGCTTGCTGTCGTTTATTTCCTGTTCACAAGAGTTTCGTTTGTACACCTTTAAATTTAGTAATAATAATTGTGCTTTCATGATGGTTTGGGCTTCCTCCGGTATCACAGGGAAATTGGAAAAAAGCCAAGAAATTTTAGAGGATTAGTATTAACATTGCAGAACCTATAGGTGGAGGACTTTCTTCCTTTAGACTTGAGAAGTACTGATGTGATTATGAGGATGTGGCTACAGATGATCAGAGAGACTAGGGTGGATTGAAAAATCTCTGACAATAGAGATTAGGGTGGAGCGAAGACAAGTTGTCCATCGCGGTGACTCTAGTTTGTGCAAGACCATGGTTTCAACGGATCCATCGAAGATGATAGCTATAATGGAGTGATTACTACCTAAGACCTAGAAGGAGTTAAGAAGGTTTAAGGTATTTACAGGATACTACCGGATGTTCGTGAAGAGTTGTAATTTGATTGTGTGGCCTTGAACAAAGAAATTGAAGAATATAAAATTTTAGTGGGAGAAAGTGACAATCCAAATTTCTAAAAAGTTAAAGAAGACATGTTGAGTATACCAGTGTTAACGAGGAGAACCAGACACAAGACAATTTTAAACAGGAGTTACACAACTTGATCTAGCATTAGTTTCTTTTTATTCCACCTTGAGGACAAAATTGTTATTTTAAGAGGGGAGTATTCTTATGCTAGTACCTAAGGGCAATTTAGTCCTTTGTGTGCCTACGGAAAATTTAGTTTTTTGATATTTATTATTGTTAAATATAAATAAGACTAATATATTTAAGGTTAGGGTTATACAAAAGATTATTTTCTTGAGCCTTACGGTTAGGATTTTGGAGACATTTCCAATCTCTCAAATTGTAGGATTTTGGTGAGATCGCCAACCTTTCGAATTGTAGGTGTTTATCTTATGTATTTGTATTGTGTTGTTTGATGTTCTTGAAATAAAATATTCGTTTGCCCTAATTTCTGTGAGAAATTCTTTAGGATCGTAACAAAAACATATTAAATCAAACCATAAAATTAGTCAGGAAAAAATCATAGTAGTAGAAAAGGGATAATATCCATGAGCCTTACGGTTATGATTTTAGAGACATTTCCGATCTCTCAAATTGTAGGATTTTGGTGAGATCGCCAACCTTTCGAATTGTAGGTTCTTTAGGATCGTAACAAAAACATATTAAACCGAACCATAAAATTAGTCAGGAAAAAATCATAGTAGTAGAAAAGGGATTATATCAATTATTACTTGAGAAATTTTGTTTATGTAGTATAGTAAGTCAGATCATGCAATAATCACACAGAGAAGAACTTGCACGTTATTCTTAGGATCCTTCACTATCATAAAGTCACTCCAAAAAAGAGAGATCTTGTCCATGAAAACTCAAGAGTTTAGTCGGGAAATCTATATAGAAGAAGATTATGTTGGATAAGTTACATATAGAAGGTTCAGTGTACTATGCATCTTCCTCAATGGAAAACTTGTCATTAAAAAAACCAAGAAACAAAAGGTGATTGCGAGATCCGTAGCTAAATCAAGTTAGAAATCATGGTTTAAGCATCATGCGAACTTTAAATGTTGAAGATAATTCTTGATGGTCAAGAACTTAGAAAACTTCATTGAAATAATAAACTCTCCATCAACCACATTGAAACCAATAAACAGTTCGATGAACAATGGCTTAATAAATATTCCTCATATGGCATCAAGAGATCAACTTACTATCATGACCAAACTTATTATCAAGGTCAAAGAAATATCTACTTCATGATTCAAAGAAATTACAAGCAGGCAGAGAATGAAAAATATCAACTCTCTAGTTTGAGAGGAAGTTTTGAAAATATAAAATATATAAATAATGTTTCCTCTTCAAAGTACCAAATTTAGAATGAATAATTAAACGGATTTTTATCCAATATAGACCTAATAATAAAATTAACTACACATTAACTAACAAATCGTTTTAAATTGATTGTGACGAAAAAAAATTAAGTGTGTATAGATACATGCATGCATGCATATACATACATACATGCATGCATCCATCCATATATACATGCATTCATATTGTACATTGAAAATCAGACTGCACGATTCTCAAGGAGGTTCAATGGGTCATACAAAAGAGATGTCAAAGGATCACATCATCGCAGTTGTAAAACCGAGCCATCTAGCATCACTTCATTCGGTCGGGACGGCCAACTAAACAAAAATATATGAGTCGAGGAGCACTTCACAATTGAATCGGTGACGACTATACAAAATCAATGCCCTCAACCGATTATGGGTCATTTACAGAGAATATTAACGGTCTACCCAAAGAACTCGTTTAACCTTCCAAAAAGACCTCTTGTTTGAAGAAAAACTACCCATCCGATTATGGTGACGCACCCTCTGTCTGATGAAATAATCCTTCCCAATAATGAGAAGATCTCCACGAAGGGTTCTCTCAAGGAGGTCAACCAATGATCTACCAATCGAAGGATTTTAGCCAGCCAAACGACGATTAGGCGACCCATTTGAACAGTTACAAACACGAAGTGGTGCCGGTAATGGTTACAAATATAAAATGATGCCAACTACGGTTACAAAGAGCAAAAGGTACCAGCATCGGTTACAAATATATAAAGGTGTAATGTTTCATTAGCTACTTATAACATTCCTATATAATCAAGGACAAACATATAATTTATTAGGTCTCTCTTATAACCTAAAATTAGGGGGGGTTATTTCTTCAGAAAAGACTACTAAATCTGTTTCAAGAAAACTTGTGTTACTGTGTGTTTTGTTCTCTCTTTACTTCCTTTCTCTATTCCTCTCATCCGTCCAAAGCTCTATATTTTGGGCGTGGCCTAAAAAATATTTTGGGATTCAACACATACATATATAATATATACATACATACATCCATACATGTATAGAAACATAATATATACATACATCCACACATTCACCCAAAGATACATACATTAATACATTCATGCATACATACATTCATGGATGCATGTGTGTGCAGAAGCATGCAAGCATACATATACATACATACTGATAGCAGAGTTAACCCAAATCACGACCAAACGACAAACATTATGGTTGAACTTCAAAGAAACTACAACACAACTCTTCATCAGAAACAACATAAGAACATGCAAACAGTAAGCAACAATGACAACTGCAAAATAAGAGAAAGGACAACAACATAAAAGATATAAATGGTCCCCTCTAGAGGAGGGCGACAGATCCGGAGGGTAGATAGGCAACTATTGTAGGTCTGTAGTTGCGATGAGCCGGGAAGGTGCTAGAAGGTGGTTGGCGCACAGGACAGCAGCAGAAAGGGGAGTCCTGCTGGATAACAGCAAGGCAACGGCCTGTTAGAGTGGTAGATGGGCTGGAGGGCAGGTCATGGGGCTAGATAGCAGGATTGGGGAGGCGAAACAACAGTTTGGGGAAGGAGGACAGCAGGTGGGAAGAAAGGGCTAGCAAACAGGAAGGTTGAACAACAAGTTGGCTAGCTGAACAGCAAGCGGGGATGACCGCACAACGGCAAAAAAAAAAGTTGGACAGCAGGTTGGGATGTTGTATGGGTGGCAGCAGGGGCGACTAGGCAATGTTGGGAGGCTGACGGCTGAGAAGGAGGGTGGAGGGAGGGCGGGACAAGAAAAGGGACGAAGATACAACACCACCTCGGATTATGATACAGTCGGAGCACCACCACTTCCTCGGATACTGCCCTAGAACAGGGAAAACACTCCACACAGGAAGCTCAACTCAAAATAACCACCAAAAACTGAATTTCCTAAGCAAAACACCTATATATATATACACACACACATATATATATATATACATATATATATATATACATATATATATATATATATATATATATATATATATATATATATATATATATATATATATATA
>NEWO01000014.1:719942-736166 GCA_003013225.1 Phalaenopsis aphrodite
GCTGTAAGTCCCCTCAGGTCAAAAGTTCGATCCCACCATGGTGCTGACGCTTTGGAACTTTAGGCACATGGCGCGGGTTTTCATCATGGGGCCAATAAGCGCATGAAAAATCAATATTTGGGACTCTGTCAAACATCGATTTCTTTTTAATATATATATATATATATGATGTTGTTGAAGCTCGATGCTCCGCTAGGGTTTTTCCCTTTGTTGGCACCTCCATGGCGCTCTGTGCAATTTCCCTTTCCTGCATCTCCGAGCATCGGCAATGGCTTTGGACCGCTCCTATGTTGCAACATTTGCTGGTGTTTGTGCTTCAGGTACTCCTAAATCCTGTTTGATCCCATCTTCTTTTGCTCTGTCGGAGGGTGGCGAGTTTAGTTTCATTAAGAAAGCTGGTAGGAAAAATGTGCAGTCAGCCATCTACTTTACTGAAGCTGAATGTAATCTGTTTGCTTCCTCTTATCGTCTGAATTTGGTCAGAAAATTTCTTTACAGTCATCCCAAAATTGAGATTATTCGCAAGAACTTTGAGCCAATGCACCTTATTGGGGAGTGAAAAATTGGATTATTAGATGAGCGACACATCCTTATTCAACTTAACAATGAAGAGGATTACACAAACTTATTTGTGAGACGATTCGTTTGGATTGATAATCGCGCTATGAAGATTTTGAAATGGACCAAAGATTTCAACCCACAGACTGAACCACCAAACATTCTGGTCTGAATTCGTCTCACTAGTCTGAAATTCCATTATTTTAGCAAACAAGTGTTGTACTTTACTGCAACGATTTATGGTAAGCCTTTCAAAATGGACATTCCCACTTTCAATCTTTCCCTTCCTTCTGAAGTCAAAGTGTTTGTTGAAAGGGACATCACTTTAACTGCTCCAGAGGAAATTTGGCTAGGCTCACACAACAAGGCTATTGGTAAAGGGTTGCTATTGAACATTTTACTTATGTATAGCTCTAATTGTCATATGTTCGGCCATTCTAACTCTAATTGTTACTATTTACACCCTCATTTAAAACCACTAAAGCATAATGCCCCTACTGAGATCCCCCACCTCCTGACCCGGCCCCAAGCATACCTGTTGAGAACCCTTCAATTTGCAAGGTTAATGAAACTCTTGATCATCAAATGGGCAACTCTGATCCCAATACTATATTAGTAACCGAAGCACTTAGTCCACCTGCTGTCATTGTTGTAGTTTCAATTGGCCCCGCGGGCAATCATTCACCTCTTCAGCCTCCACAAAGTGCTAAGGAAGAAGGTCTTCCAATTATGCAGGAAAATCTTACTCATATTAATCCGGAATTTCCGAACACTGTTGTTGTGGGCTCTCCAATCTTGAAGGAGTGTCAACCTCAATAAGTGCAACAACCTGCAAACAACCATGCTCATGATGTGCAACAGCATGCATCCATTCAACAACCTTTGGATCAACATTTTGTTGATGATCAGATGAAACATTCAATGGCTAAGGAATGGCAGATGCAAACATCTAAGAAGAAGAATAAAGGAATGCGAGAACTCAGGAGTATACATGATGACCTTTTCTTGCTCTCAGGTAACGACCCACATACTCATTTTTTACTGAACTCCCTCTCTAGAACCGAGGCGAGGGGAAGAGGTAAACACTTTAAGGAAATGAGAAGGGATTAACCCCCCCCCCGGCCTTTACAAACCGCGTATAATTTTTTACCTCAGCACACTGCATTTTTGGTGAAGTTTAGAGTTCTGCATTATCTCCAGGAGGTAGTATTTTTGGTGTTATTTCTGAATGTTTCGTGCGTTACTGTAGGTAGACTTTCGCAATTTTCGTGTTATCGCATTCCCAGGGTGTTATTCGCTGAGTTATTCATCGTGTTATTCTTGGGTGTATTCTGTTGTCTCTTGGTGTTATTTCATTTTGTAGGTGTTATTCGCGGAGTTATTGTTGGTAGTATTCTGCAGTTTTGGTGTTATTGCGTTCCCTAGGTCCGCGGGTTTTTACATGTTATTCTTCGGAGTATCGTCGTGTTATTTCTTAGCGCCATAAACTCAGGTAGTTTTGCTACTGTTATTCTCTGTAGTAACGCGGTGTTTGGGGTGGTGTTACTCCGGCATATTTCATCGATGTTTGGTGTCATCGGTGGTTGTTTCCTAAGGCTTCATGGGATTCCGCAGTGATTGCGTTATCTTATTCCTCAGCGACTTCCAGATATACTACGTGTTATTGCTCGGTGATTGTCACACTTGCTACATGTTATTCATCGCTCCTTACAATATGTCATCTCTCTATTTGATTCCGAACACCTTTATTTTTTAGCTTTTGTTTTGAGGTATACTTGTACTTTTGCATTTTGTACGAGTTGCATACCTTGTGAGTGGGTTCTTAACACCCACTCACTAAACTTTTTGTATCTTTTCCTTTTCGCAATGAATGTGCATTCGGGCTTATATATATATATATATATATATATAATGGTTGCTAATGGTTGAAAGGGAAATCACATTTTTTTCATACGTAATCATAGAACAACTTATTTCCTAATCCACTGAATAATAAAACTGATGTGGATGAGTTTGTGTCATTTGATTGTGTTCACATACAATATCTAATGATATTTACAATAAAAATACCTTGCCTTTAAGGAAATCCAAAATTATGTTCAACAATGAAGATGATTCATATCATTCATGAGAGAAAATACCTATCAATCTGTGCAAAGACTAACCTTCAAGGCCATTATTGATATGATACTGAGCCCAAGCAACTTTCTCCTTAGCATTAAGCTTCCCCTCGATATAATTCTGACATCACCATCTCAAACAGTTAGATAGGGGAATATTGCAACAACTAATCAAATAAGCATCAAAATTTTTCCCCAAAACAAACTTACCAAAACACTAAGGTTATGAAAAGGTTGAATGCTGGACCCCACAATACTTGCTATCTAAGAAAAGAAAAAAGATTGTTAGATTGTTGGTCTAGATTTTTAAGTCATAATTGTTAAGATAGAACAAAATGGCCCACAACAAAAGTGAAAAAAAGAGTTGAGATCCTAATATACCAGTAATAGTGTCATATACATTAGCTAAGATTTTATCTAAAGTGTCCATCCTCTAGTAGCCTTAGGCCAGAATGTTTCACCCTCCTACCAAATTGCCATCCTCAAAGCTGAGGGTTGGTTGGGATAAAGTCATTCAGGTGGTTTAATTGATCTCATGGGTCTTAGTCACCTTCAACATGCGTCTCCCACAAATGCTCAATGTGGTAGGATGAGCACTTGATGTATAAGACTTGATAGTGTTAAAAAACTGTTGTTTAAGAGAAAACTAAAAAAAATTGAAGGAATACCTTTTCTTGATGGATGAGATATGCATAAGAATGAAAATAATCCCATATTGAAAGCAGTGGCCCTTGATAAAAGCTTTTAGGATAATAGTATCTATTAATTAGTGTTCTGATCTTAATTTAGGTCCTTAATAAACTACTCACTTAAGATGTGGTACTAAATCAAATGCTCAGTTAAAATCAATTGTCACATTATAGTATGCTTGAAAAAGTTTCAAGAGCCAGTGACCAACACAAGTTTCGAGGGTTGAATAATCTTTTTGTACATGAAAAATCTTTTTGTACATGAAAAATCTTTTTGCGTATTACACTTGATGGTATAATAATGCTTCAGTTTGAGGAGGCATGATGAATGATATGGAGTCTCATTCGAGGTGGAAATTATTAAGATGCATATTATAGTGCAAAAATAACAAAGGGACATCAACATAAAAAAATAAGAGATGCCACAACTCTAGCAGTTCTCCCGATGATTGAATAATGGACCTGCATTTGACAATGGTTGAGGATTAAGCCATTGGAAATGTGCATTCACTGCATTAATAGATATGTATGTATCGGGATCTTTAGCTATAAAGCATTGGTCATTCCTTCTCCCTTGCTTTTGGTCTATTGGAGTGTGGTGTGACAGAGGCGAACGATTTGGTCAAACTAAATTCTCATGAACACTTATCATGACTTGCAAAATCAGGAGTCAATAGGTGATAAACTAATCTAACTAAATCGCCGCAAACATACTTGATACAATTCATTTTATAAATCATTCATATTCATATATACTCGGACTCATGTAAAATTACATCACCACAACATATATATTTATACAGAGCTGTTAAATCTAAATAATAAAATTACATACTCAAAAGTCTGTACAAGTTCTCAAAATTATGAAATTCAAAATCTATGCAAGTCACAACTGACCGTTCGCCCTGGCACTCCTTAACTCTTCCTGAAAGTCAACAACGTAAAATGAGCTACAATAAGCTTAGCAAAATAACCAAGGCTAAATAAAATTTTATAGATGAAAAATAAACATGCATGCTCATATATAACTTATGTACATGTCCACAACACATCACAATATATTATAATCATATAAAACATCTAAAAGAAAAGTTATGTAATATAGAAAATCATGACTGCAGTATAAAACCTGTAATCATTCATTCATGTTTCATCATAAATATATTCATAAGCATATTGGTAAGAGTCATCATTCTAATCATAGGAATGTCATTTGTAATTACATGTCTCAACTATTATCATGTCATGCCATGTCATTGAGTCGTCACCTAGCCTGAAGACTATATTAACTATTGAAAAATGTTAGTCCCCCACATAGCAGTTATGGCACCAACGATTTCCTACATTTTGTCCCTATCTGATCCCAACAGTTTCCAAAATTTTGTCACCGCCTAAATACCTCCAGAATTTTGTCACCGCCTAAAAACCAAAAGCTGAGAATCTCATCGTTCTTACAATTCATACTTGCAAGTATTCATGTAATAGCATAAATATCATATCACTTGTGATATTTCTTCAATCATAATTCCTATAACAAATATTCATCATAGGCATTTCATATGTCAGATGCATGAATTCTACTATACGAATACCTGCAAGCAATAATTTCATATATATATTTCTCTAATTCATAGCATAGTAAAATCATATGGTAAAGGACAAATCAAGTTTGCATTCACACAGTCAATATAGGTATTAATTCACAATATACAGAAAAATTTATATGTAAGTGTCAAACACATAATCACATAGAAACTTATAGAAAGTTATTTTAAGTTAGCACAATATTATTCACCTGAATTGACAAAGCAGCCCTAAAATGGGTTTCTTCAAGCTCGTCTCGAGCTCGTCGTCAAGTGTAAACAACCTGAAATTCATAAACCTTTTAGGATATTCATAAATTATTAGCTCGGATATGAATTTAACCCATGTATAAAAATGTGTCAATATTTATCTCTAAAGGGTCGTCCTATATGAATTCTCCCTAAAAATTACTTGAAATCCTCTCTTCCTCCCCCTATACCCTTTACTTCGTTGATTTCTTGTTAATTGCCCATACAGAAGCCCACAAACCAAGTTCATAGTCTTTGACACGAGTTCATCACCCACTACAGTTACCAAAAATGAAGAAGTGTACCAATTCAAGACAAAATGTTAAAATGGAAACATAAGAAAGAAAATAAATGTCCTAATTAGCACGAAAGTTAGATTTCTAGTTACTGCCCATATAGAGATTCGGCTCTCAGACACACAGTCATCACCTCTCTGCTCATGCCCTGCTATAGGAACGAATCACGAAACCGCCCAACAGTGGGAAACCAAAAACTGAGAGAGGGAAAATAAATGGGGTACGACATTTAACTTAATTTCGTTAATTCTTGATCATTCGATTCATCAGACAACTGCATGCATGAAATAGGATGACACTGATTAGAGAAAACTAGGATAAGAAAAAAATCAAATAGAAGCACATCAAACCAATTCTTAAAAGAGCACTAATGTGGAAAAACATCAAAAAAGAAAAAAACCACAGAGCCACACCACCGAAAAATTTTCATTATAATAAATAAAAAATATACAAAATACTCACTCATATTTCCTCTCTATAATCGATGAAACTTAGAAGACTTTGCTCCAAACCCTTCCTCTCGATCTCACAATAGAAATGCATGCCAAAATCTTCCTCTTTCACTCTTCTCTCCTTCAAGAGAACTTTGTCAGACATAACCGCACATGAGAGTATTTCCTATTGCACAAAATTGCAAATTTAAGAATGATTCAATAACCAATCATCTGGCGGCGTGACCGCACTGCATAACCGCTTAATTATTTCGCTTGCTCTCGATGAATCCTAGAACCAACGTCGGCACTCCCGAAAGCAGCACGGGCTCCCTGTGAATTCCAGCACAGACACACCCATATTGGCATTGGCACGCCAAGCCCTCTGTCTGCAAGAGCGTGCCCACGCTCTCTGTTTGTAGAAGCATACATGTTGTCCAAGCGTGGGTGCTCCGCGCCCAAAATGGTTTCTTGCTGTTGCTATGTTGATGCTATCGTGAGTGGGTGCTTTAGGCTCCACAACATAACAATCTATCGCTTGGAGACTAATAACACCCAGCACCTGTCCTCCAGATTTGCATCTTCATTTGTACCATCTTCATAGTCATGTATCATGGTATAACTCACTCCCGACCTCAACCTTCATGGACTTCAACTGAAATCAAGCATAGTTTCAGTTTCTCGATGGTTACCACCTTTGTCAACATGTCTGTAGGATTCTAAGTTGTGTATCTTCTTCAAGAACAACTGCCCATCTTCTACGAGAAAATATATAAAGTGATACATCAACTGTATGTGCTTTTTCCTAACATTAAAAATATCAATTTTAACAAGATGAATTGCACTCCTACTATCACAATGGAACTTTTTAATCTTTTGCTCCTTGCCCAATTCTATCATAAAACACTGCAGCTAAATCGTCTCTCATCTAACTTCAGTGATAGTATTGCATTCAAACTCCAAAGTTGAAAGTACAAAAATTTATTGCAGCCCGAAAACATAACTCTACAGTTGCACCATGTATAATTCATCCACCAGATCTCCATGTAAGAAAGCTATTTTTACATACATCCACTCCACATGTAGAGTCTCTTCTGCTAACAGACTTGGCACAACCCTGACGGTTGTCATCTTCACCACTGAAAAAAATTTATGTGCAGTCCACTCCTTCCTTCTACTGGAACTCCTTTATAACAAACCTTATCTTGTAGCGCATGTAGCATCTGAGTTATCTTTCAGCTTGCAGACTCACTTGTTGTTTAGTGCTCTTTTGTCATGTGGTAATACCGTCAAATCTCCAAGTTCGATTTGGCTCCAAAAATTGCATTTCTTCATCCATGACAAGCACTCACTCCCTTAAATCTTCAACTTGAGTGATCTTCTAAAAGCATTTTGATTCATCACTATCAGCTAAGTACAAATAGTGCAACAACAAAGAATACATGGGTATTGATCATATCACTCTACTGGACCTCCTGACTTTAGTAGCAGGTGACTGAGAAACTTCTTGTGTTCCATCTAGTTGAGCACTTCTTTCTTCACTCTCCTGATCACCAGTGTCTTCTATCTTAACATACTTGGACTCTTCAAAAGTAATTGACGGGCGATTCTGAGTTCAGACAGTGTCTTTGTACATCTCCATTTCAGTGAATATAACATTCATGCTCCTGATAAATTTCTGATTTTGATAATCTTAAAACTTAAACCCAAACTCATCTAAGACATACCCAATGAAGGTGCACAAGGCAAATTTTGAGCCAAGCTTACTTCTAGACCCTGCATCAACGTAAACATATGTCGAACACCCAAATACTTTTAAATAAGATTGATTTACCTCCATGTCAATCCAGTCTTTTAAGGCAAGCCTTCCTCTAAAAGTACTGATGAACCATAGTTAATCAAATAAACTGCAGTATTTACAGCATCAACCCAAAACTTTTTTGCCAAACCTGCATGCAGTATCATGCTCCTAGTACGCTTCATGATTATTACATCCATACTCTCAACCACACAATTATGCTACAGTGTCCTTGGGACAGTCAGCTCATGCCTAATCCCCTGTATAGCATAAAATTCCTGAAGTTCTGATCGCGATACTCACCCAAATTATCTAATCTGAGACACTTTAGCTTCAGGTCTATCTCAATTTCTATCATAATCTTCCACTTCTTAAACACTTCAAATGCGCCGGATTTTTGTTTTGAGAAGAAAGCTCATACATTTCTGGTGCAATCGTCAATAAACGTGACAAAATAATGAGATTCTCCAATGCACAGAATAGTAAGACCCCATACATTAGTATGCACTAACTTCAGTTTCTTTGACTTCACAACTGATCCGCTTTTAGAGAAAAAAATTTCTTCTATTTGTCATATATATCATATTCATATAAATCTAGATCTACTAATTTTAAACCCTAATGTTTATTCTTTGAAAGTAAAGACTTCATATGTTTCTTGCTCATATGGTCAAGCCTACAGTGTCATAGATCTACATCCACCTTGGTTCTAACCGCATCAATGAAATTTGTCATTTTATTCATCAGGTGAATAGTGTATTCAATGTTGCATCGAGCCATCACTATTGCCCCCTGGTCGCCTTTCACGATCACTTGTGAAAGTAGTCACAAACTCTGACTATGTCAGTTGACTCACAAATATAAAATTTCTCTTTAAACATTCAACATGTCTAACTTCGGTAAGCTTCCAGACTGTTTCATTTGACAACTTGATATCCAAATTCTTCTTTCCTAAGATATTATAGACCTTCTCATCTCCCAGATAAATCTTCACTGGATCACTTTGAGTGTAATTTTAGAATACCTTATTATTGGAGCACGCGTGAAAAGAGATGCCCAAAACTACTACTCAAGATTCAGCACGGACTAAGGATAGAGAGTCACCTTGGATTTCAACTGTAGAGGTGTTTGTAGAGAGATTCATTTCTTGCCTTTCACCACTAACTTTCCTTTGAACTTTACTGTTCCCCTTGAAATGTTCTTTCTTTCTGCAAATCCAGAACTCTTCTCTATTATTACCTCCGTTTGACTTAGCTTTTCTTCCCTTGGATTTAAATTTTTCTGTGCATATATTCTTGTCTAGATTCTTTCCTCTATTTTCTGCATTCAACGCAGAACCTGAAGATTCGTCATTCGCTAATTTTCTGTAAATTTCTTCATTCAACACCAATCTCTCAATGTTATTGAAGTTCAACTTCTTATTCCCAGAGAAATTACTCACCGCCATGACCAAACCATCCCAGTTGTCTGGCAATGAAGACAATATCAACAGTTGTCTGACCTCAACAGCTAAATTGATTCCTACATAACACAACTAACTCATTACAGTGTTGAAATTATTCATATGTTATATCACTAAACTGTCTTTCATCATCTTCATGTTGAATAACATCTTCATCAGAAAAATCTTATTTGAAGCAGATGATTTTTCATACATCTTTGTCAATGTCTCCATGAGATCCACCATGATTTTCTCATTTATTATATTGAATGCAGCAGATGAGGAAAGTGATAAATAGATCAAATCTAGGGTTGTTTGATCCAAAATTTCACATTCCTCCATAATCATAAACTTAGTCCTCTTAGTGGTACCTTATATCAAATACAGTTTTTTCTGGTACAACAAATCCTCCACTTGCAACCTTCAGAACATGAAGTTCATCCTATTGAGTTTCTCCACTTGGTCTTTGCTTCACCGGCCCTTGCTCTTGCTCGAATCAAACCTCCGCTTTACTACCACGTTGTTGGAATGATGGCAATAAACTTTTATGTGGGATTCAATCCAATTAAAATCAAAACCACGTCGTGAAATAAAATTGCACTGATTCAAAAAAATTGAAAAAAAAATCAAACAAAAACACAACTAAATATTTCCAGAAAAAGTACACCAAAATTTAATGTGTGAAGAACCGAAAACGGGAAAAAAATCAAAGAACCACACCACCAAACAAAATTTACTATGAAGAACTAAAAATGTACATAATACTCACTCAAATATCTTTTTTACAATCGATGGAACTTACAAGACCTTCCTCCAAACCCTTCCTCTCGATCTCACAAGAGAAATACACGCTAAAATCCTCCACCATAACTCTTCTCTCCTTCATAAGAACTTTTTCGAACAAAACTGCACGCAAAAGTATCTTCGACATCACTCGAAATCGTAAATTTAAGAATTGTTCCAGAGCCAACCGCCCGACGGCGTGGCCATGTCGCATATCTACGTAATTATTTTGTTTGCTCAAGATGAACACTTGAACAGGCACTGGCTCGCCCAAAAGCTTTATGCCGCACTACGAACCCTAGCATAGGCACGCCCACATCGACACAAGCGCACTGTCCAGTCACGAGTGCGCCGTGCCCAAATGGCTTCCGCTTGCTATTGTGCAATTGATTGTCAAGTGTGGGTCCTTCAGGTCCATAACATAACAGATCTAGATGTAGATGGCGGTATCACGACATATAATAATGCGATATTGAGCCCTTAATCTGATAATTTTGATGGAAATGATGGACTGAACGCAAACAGCAAGATTTTGGCTTATAGTGATGCAATACAGTTTCAATTCAAGCTCGTTGGGAAGCCGGAGATGAGAGCGGATACAGTCGTTATTTTGGTTGTTGAACGGGCGGGATGGTTGTTGGGGAGGCTCTGGCGGTTGTGGGAACAAGCAGATGAGGCCCTGCAGGCTAAGGAGAGCTAGGATTTCTACTTTTGCTCTGATACCAAGCAAAAAAGGTGGATAAAAATGTATTCTCTTAATTCCAATCATTACAACTTACCGAAGACACAATAAACAACAAAAAGGAAAGAAATACATCATAATAAGAGAGGAATGAATGAGAATAAATCTAAAATAGGAAACTCATAATTCCACAATAAGTAATATTAAATAAGTATATTTTCATTTTACGTTTAATTATGGTAAAATTTCAATTGTTTACATACATAATAAAAAGAATGCAAGTAATAAATGAAATGAAATGTAAATGAATATTAATTAAAGGAGTCATCCCCTTATGTTTTAGTTGAGAACCTTAATGTTCTAGCACATATAAATTGAAACAATTTTGAAAAAGAGAAATAATAAATTCTATGACAAAATATTATGTTATATTGGATAAATTACTATATGATAAATGTAATAAATTTGTCTTTGTTCTTTTTGAATGAAATGTCAATGCATCTGTTTTAAGTCCACTCTAAAATGAAAATGCTACTACTTACTCATAATGACATGCATGCATGTAAGTTTTATTCATGAGATTGCTAGATTATAAAAGTGTCATTAACCATTAAATTATTCTACAAGCCAAAATATTTTTAGTACTCATTTTCAGGAAAAAAAAAACTCCACTAAATTAAATGGCTAATTGAAAAAAATTTACGCATAGAAAAAGAGCAAAAGAAAATATGTGACAAAAAATATTTATATCTCGCTTGAAGGTTCTTTATTGAACTTGTTTGTAGCAAAGTGATTTATAGCTCGCTTTAAGGTTTTAGATTATGTCGTGGCAGAAGATCACTTAATTTTAAAATTAATTAGGCACTTAAATATTAAAGAAATGATTTCCGATCAAATGAATCAACCTGAGTCATTTGATGGATATTTAGAAACTTTTACCCAAAAAAAAATCAAAATGAAAATGGTTTATTTAAACATTATAAATGAATTCTCATTATCCACATAAGAAAGTGGAGTTGGGACATGTATTTGAAATTAAATAGCATTACAATATTGTCTGATGACCAATGCTCATAACCACCGCCATAAACAATTGTCATTATCCAGCTGCCATTGTCTGATCATCATATCCTGATAATCATCCCCCCACTGTTGTCAACCAACGGTCATTTCCTGACAGTCGTTATCTGATCAGCATTATTGCCCTCTACCATTTCTATAATCTCTATCACATTCATAAGAGACAAAACAAGAGCTCCTAACTTTCTCATCTTCTACATTTAAGGAGAAACCCAAACTTTTGTAACTTAATTAAAATAGTGAATTACTTAGCGTTTATGGTTTAGAATTTAGAACTTATGGCACCTAAGATTTGATGTATGTTCGTTAAGATAAATTTCATTAAAAAAAAATTTATATGTCATAAGTCACCTAGAATTCTTGTAATCTTTATAGCTCTTCTTAAATCCAAGCAAGCAGGAAGCCTCCATGATCACTTCCAGCAAGAGAAATCAAACCCTTCATCTTAGTTGTTTGGACTAATCATCAACTTTTAAGCATTTCCTCAAAAATAATTTAATGAATTTTGATGAACCCTTTGGCGATGACTATGGTTATTATTAAATATTATAAGAATTATACAAAATGATTGCAAGAAAAATGTAATAAAAGATAGATATAAAATTTTAAGATTAATAAACATATGTTACTCTAAACATAATCTCAAAGTATTGAAAGGATAAATGTAACCATAAACCTTATTTAAATTAGGATAGACCTTATGATTACATTTTTTTTCAAGCTCTTTACATAAAAATTTTGATGTGTCATTTCTCCCCTTCATCTTAAACTGAAAGAAAAATTTTATAGAAAAGTGGTGAGACTTGCAATTCTCTATGGCGTAGAATGTTGACCTACAGGCATAAAACAAAGTTAAGTATTGTTGAGATGAGAATGCTTAGGTGGAAGAGTGGCTTGACACATAGAGACAAAATGTGAAATGAATATATTCGTGATAAGGTTGGTGCAGCTCCAGTGGCGGACAAGATTAGAGAGACTCATCTTAAATGGTTTGGTCACATTAAACGTTGACCATCTGATGATCCAGTAAGAAGAGTAGATGTTTTAGATTTGACTTATGTTAAGAAAGACAGAGGAAGACCAAAAAAGACTTAGGCATATTGTGTAAAAAATAATCTTAATTTGTTAGAATTAAATGAAAATAAGACACCCAGTAAGACAATGGAGGAAAAAATTTCATGGATAAAGGCTTGTTGTTCTTGTTGTTGTTCTTGTTGTATTTGTCATCCTTGTTTTATCTATTTGTATGTGAGATCTTCCTGCAAAATTAAGACATTAAATTTCCCATTCTACCGCAGCAAGCATTCAACCATACAATAGTCTATGACAGTTTCATCTTAAATTTCCAAATGTCGGAGGCCTAAACTGAAAACAAATACCATAAATTGTAAACCAAACCCATAACTCAAGCAACCCAAACAGATATTACAGAGTCGGTTATTCCTGGTTTACCTGAAGATTGAGAGCTCTAGTCTTCAAATCCCTGGGCAATAGAGGATGCTCGGGATACTTGTCTTCCAAATACTATACCAAAGAAAGCAAACAAAATCCATCTCAGACAGCAAGTTCCAGTTCCATGTCTCATAATCAAGAGCCAATATTTCTCTCCCAAAAAACTCTCCCGGATAATCGGAACGAGTAAACAACTCACCAATGAAATCACAAAAGAGTCAGCAATCACAGCATTTCCATCCACCAGCACCGGGACGCATTTTTGTGGATTCAACTTAGCAAACTCTGCAATTAAATCCCCAAACTTATCACACAAATTATAAAAAAAAATGATAACAAAAGAAAAACGAAAACAGCGAGTTGCAGACCAGGACTCGACTGTTCATTCTTCAAAAGGTTAACGGGCTTGTACTCATACTCCAACCCTGTTACATAGAGGAATGAGCAAATCAGCTACAATCCGAAACTAAAACACAATATTCCTAAAGAGAAAAGGAGGAAGTTTTATCAGTTTAAATTTGTGAAGTTAGGGTTTTTATCCTGTTTACGGGCCTTTGAGATTCAATGCGATGCGTACGCGATGGGAAGAAGAGCTCCGCCAGTAGGAGTAGAGTTGAAGCTTCGCCGTATCCCCCATGAGATCGACCTGAAATGTGATCGGAGTAGGACTAAAGAGGAGGAGAAAGGAGGGCCGTGGCTATAGTACTATATGATGTTTGCGTAGCGGGTTTTTTGCAGCAATCAGGATTTACATTAAATAATTTTTTTTTAAATCCCATAAATTCGAATTTATTAAATACATATGCTTTTGAATCCGGAATAACATTTAATAGATACATTGAATTTACTAAATAAATCTTGTGGATATATGTTAAGTTTATTCCCAAGTTGTTGGAAATTAGATGTAGATAAAGCTTTCGTGAATATGTCCGCAATTTGATCTTGATGGCCTCTAATTATCTTTCCTGCAATTTGATCTTGAATGAAGTGATGATCAAAATCTATGTGTTTGGTGCGAGGGTGGAAGATTGATTGTTCAGAGCGATAGCAGATGTGTTGTCGTAGGAAATAGTAGCGGGAATGTCCCTAAATTGGTGAGATAGCTAATAGTCTTTGAATCCATATAACATTTGTTGTAGCCAAAAATAATGTGCGAGACTCTGCTTCTGTGGAAGATTTGGCTGTCGTCGTTTGTTTTTGAACTTTTCATGAGATCAAAATTTCACCATAGAATGTACGATTCCCTAGTATGGATCTTCTAATGATAGGATCTCCTGCACAATCTGAATCAAAGTTGGAGCGAACTATGAAAGAGTTGTTGGTGAAGCGAATATCACGATGTCAGCACTAAAAAGTTGACGAGTTGCCCGTTAGAAGTTGTCGATCACCGGAATCAAAATCTCATCGTTCGCTTCGGAAAGACATTTAATTTTCATATATATATAAGTTTAGAAAAATATGAAATCAAACTGATTTTATATCTTTCATAGTTTAAATGAAAGAGCACTATACCTCAAGTCATGTATATATCTTGAAAGATAAACACAAGACTTGAGGGTGAGAGTCGATCAAATAAACTAAGAAACATATGACATCCGTTTGATATGCGAAAACCATTTTTATTTATAAGCCGACAAGTTCCGCTATTTAATATAAAAAATTAAATATGGTTTATATTAAGTTGGGTTCAGAAAAGTTCCTACAAAGGCATGCCCTTATAGTTAATTACATCTTATATAACTGAAGTTACCTAAGAAAACTTTCGATAAAAATCAGGAAATATTATCTTCAAGAAGTTTTAAAGGATAAGACTTTTCAAAGAAATCAGACAAAGAGGTGTGAAAGGAATGACTCAAATTTGGAACATATTATGGAATCCAAATGAAGAGAGACTAGAGAATGTCATAGCTTCGAAGGAGAACATCAGTGACTTCCCAAGTTATCCTATGGTTTGACTTCAGTTTTTGAGAGAAATATTCAAATGTTTCATTCAGTCAGTTTTATATAATTAGGGCTTACATCCGTATGAAACAATCACACGAACAGCCTAGAAAATGTGAGGATTTAAGTTATGACGAACGACAACCTTGGATTCCTAAAACAAATTAGGTCTTATATTGTATAACAGAGCTATACAAAAGGCCTAAAAAAAAGTTGAGGATTTATGTCACACTAGGTGGACAACCTCGAAGTCTTATGGTTTGTTGTTTAATTCTAAAGAAAGAATGGTTTAGCTGTTGAAGATAGTTGTGTCGCCCACGATATTAGCTCAAAGCTCCTCGTTGTGGCGAGTTTATGTATTCTAATGTGTCAAGTCATGATGTCAAATCAAATGACCTAAGGTTATAGTTATTTAAATATTATGGGGTATATTAAGGCTGATTAGAGTGACACCGGTTAGGATCATACGGTTCCCTCGTTCCGGTACGCTTATTTTCTTTTAGATTTACTTAGTCCAAATGAATTTACTAAACTCAAACTAATGAGTTTCATACTTTCATTTAGACCGTGGGAAGTCTCATTAGCAACCGTGGGTTACCTCCTCTGAGAGATTCCCGATTATCCGATAGAGACATCTTAATTTAGTTGCAGTTTTTGTTTTGTTATGTTTGTGATTAAATTTTGTATTGTTTTATATTTTGAATGTTGTGGCGGTGAATTTTATCTTATTTGATTTTTAAATTTCTGTTTTGGGTTTTGTGGTTATCCTAACAGTTTTGATTTTCATGCAGGGTGGCATCGTTGTTTAACATGCAAGTTTAACGCAAGAAGTACAGAAAGGTAATGCAATAATTTAAAAGTGTATATGTCGGTTCTTCTCATTCCTCCACCTGAAAGGTTAGTACTTTGCAAGACATGAATATAATTTTGCAAATAATTTAAATTGCAGGAGTAGATGAATATATAACTATCCAACCCCAAAGTACAATTCTATTGAGCCTCCGAAGTTCTTAGTGGATGATTCTAGAATAAAATATGACAAGTTCAACTTGTCCTTCAAAATATCCAAAAGATTTCAAAGTGCTCGGGGTATGACCCTGAACTACTTTGAAGATCAACTA
>NEWO01000014.1:756519-797527 GCA_003013225.1 Phalaenopsis aphrodite
TAAAACTAATAAACTACAAGTATTCAAAAAGTATAATTGAATATTTGAGCGGCAGGCACCACAAACGGCAGATAAATTGCATCTGAGTCAACAAAGAACTTGTCGTTTAAGCCAGAGAGAAAGAACAGGAACCATGCGCGGCTGTAGCACTTACTAGACGTTACTGTAATAATGAGGAGCAGGAGCAGTAGTTTTCTTGAGTTCTGCACCATCGGCGTGGGCCGAGTATTAATGTCGTCGTTGAAATGCATGCTGCTGTCGGTGTGGATTTCAGAACATCTTTAATACCTCTTTTCTATGTGCTGCTATATTTATCTCACAAGTCTGCACATTTTTCAGTGATGTCCAGCTCATTTATACAAACTACAGTTTTGTTTTCATTAGTATCGTTTGAGTTTTACATCCCTTTTAACAAACTTAAAACAAATCAATTTCTTGAGCTGGATGTATGAATGCGAACAACTCGTACAAAGATTTAATCTTTCGTGTTCGGCAGGTCAGGCTAAATTTATACGTGTGTGTGTGTGTGTGTATTTGATGTGTATTCATGTTAAATAATCTAACAAAAGTTTATAATAGATTGAATTCATGGTACCTTGACAAATTAAAGTAAAACATTCATAATGTAGTTATTAAATTTTTTTAAAAAAATCGCGTATAAAACCTTAAGCGAAGATGACGCCGACAACCTCACCTTAAACCTAATTTCTCTCTTGGTCAACTCTCGTTCTCTTCTTCTTTTCTCGAGTGCAATGTCTCTTCTCGACTGTAGTCTCGTATTTCGCTTTCGTGTTTGCAAGGAGGTAGGAGCGAGAGATATTCGAGGGTTGGGTTTGTCTCCTCTCTGATTTGGGTGTCATTTATAGTTGGTTTCTTTGCTCTAATGAATCTTGTCTCTTCAATTAATCTCGAAATTGAAACTAGGATTTGTCTTGCTTCTTAATTAGGGATACATTTCCCTCTTAGACTCTTTTTTTCTATTTTCTGAAATATTTTTGATATATATGAATTTTGGGTGGTTTGATAAATGAGGCTTCGCGTGAACACTGTGAAGTGTTATAAACGACTTGGTAGGCTTGTCTTTCCAATTTTTTGGATTTTGTTTCATTAAAACTATTAGTTTAGTATTCATTAATTATTTAATTTTTTTATGAGATTGATTGAGCATCAAAAGATTTTATATCTGCTTGTTGTAATTATTTGCATGGATTCCTCTTAAACATTTGATTTAAATCTATTGCAAATTGCACTAATGAACTAACTTTTAATGAGAAGATACTGTCACAAAGTGATTAAGTAGCAGTTTCTATTCTGTTTGATGGACTTCTTATTTCTAGGTGATGAATAGTAGCGAGATAATATTACATCAGGACTCCTGACGTAGTTTGCACTAGGAGTCCAATGGTGGGGTGCCACGTGTCAAGTGTACCCCACCGCAATACACAGGCAGATGATGCGGCCCGTTTGACACATGACGCCCCACCGAATGCATCCGGAGTCCTGATGTAATATTTTTTCAATTAGTAGCAACTTATATTTCATATAAAATCAAAAACATCACTATTTTAACTTTTAAACAAGTGAAATATAACTTATCATGCATGGGTAAGGTGGCTTATAGATAAAAATTGAAATTTTGGTGTTAGATATATAAATACATAAGAATTAGGCAGTATGTATGTTGATATTACTTTTATTTTATTTATTTTTTTGTAAGATTTGTTATAAAATATCTATTGTATTGATATCTATACTGATATTAATATGGTTCAGCTACAAACTACAGTGATTTAATAGATGATTTTCTAAGAACTGCTGTAAAATGTGGTTATTATATTTGAGCTCATATATTAAGGGGAATTTAAATGCATATTCTACAATTCTTATGTATTTACAGATCTAACACATGAGCTTTCATATTTACATTTACATACTATTCTTTTGTCAAGGATTTGAGCTCATATAGACATGTTTCAATGCTGGTTTTTACTTTCTTTCAATTAAGGGAAATTTACATGCATACCATACAATTTTTATGTGCTTATAGGTCTAACATATAACATTTCATACTTACATTTACATACAATTCATATGTCAAGGATTTGAGTGCTATGCATGTAACTATTAATGTTTAGGTGTTAAATATGTAGATGAATAAAAATTACACTCAATCCCTATGTTTTTTTGAACTATGTTTAGCACATGTATGTGATCTAGGAATAGTTAATAATGTTGGTTTTCTATTATCTAGAAAAGTTAATGAATAACAAGTGTCCACCAAACTTCAGTCTGTTATGTATGGCTTATATACCATAAATGGGACAGATGCTGGAGTGGAGCCCATGATTGGAGTGGAGCGGAATGATCTGTTTAATCGGGGGAGTTTCATTATGTGAGTTGGGGGTGCGGGGGCAATACCTCGCAGTTTGGTACATGGGTAATTTATGTAATTATATATTGTAATATATGGTTATATATATGTCATGTTTGTAACCTTAGATGAGGTAGATTTTGAATCTTGTATTATGTACACTTTTCTGAATATTGAAAAGGAAGTCGCCGCTCTGCTCCCGATGACGTAGGTATACTTATCGAACCTTGTAAATCTCTGTGTGTTCTTATGGATTTGTGTCAATTCATGTTTTTCTTTGCCCTAAATTTCTCAAGAAGTGGTATCAGAGAGAGGTTCTAGGGCAGCGAAGAAAAATTTTGGCTGTGCGTGAACTATGAAGAACTATTATGCAATTTGTGTTATGCTAGGGTTCAGACACAGGAAGAGCAGGAAGATTAGCTGCGCAAGCTTTTTCCGCAGAACAGGCGCCGCAATTAGGCGGCATGAGACCAGGCAAAGGTTCGCAACATGCCGGAGGGTTTCGCGTTCGGCATGTCTTCCGCATGCAACAGGTGATCCCATTAATGATTATATGCAACAGTATAACAATGACTTTGATGATCTTACAACAGAACCAAAAAATTGATTCTGGAGAAAATAAGAATTTAACTTATTTATTTATATATATTGGGATACTACGCATGTATATGTATCGTTATTAAGTAATATATGACTTTTTGATTAAAACTTGAATATCGACCATAGGGAAATATGCAATATGTACAAACTTTTTATTTTTTTACAAAAAACAATTACTTAAACTATAGATATTTTCTCAATAAATAAAATTCAATTCTTTTTGGTATTTTTGATATTTTGACAAAACAGTAAAACTTCTAAAGATAACTTGAGTTTATGTAAAAAAAAAGCACTTGATATGAAAATATTTTTGTCTTTATTATGAATAAGTAATAAGTATAGAAATTATGTTGTGGAAGTATGCAAATTGTGTTGTGTGAAATAAGAGCAATAATATTCTTTACCCTTACTAGAGAGGTTATAAAGAACGTTGGTTAATTTAAAGTTTGAATATTTCTGAAGACCGACTAGGCAGGGAAGATATCGGCTCTCACTCTAGAGTTTCCTCAATTTCCTACACCTGTGGGCTAACATCTCACAACAGAACCTAAAACAAGAAACCAAGTTGGTTGCTTTAGCCTGTCACTTTAAAGTCCTCTAACTCTACACTCTTTAAAGTTTATTTCCCTATCTATTTGAACTAAATCATTTGAATTACATTCTCATTCATGCAATCTCATGTGATTCTTTCCAATTGTTGACTGAGACAATACCGGCCCGATTCTTACATGTTCTCACAACAAATTTTAACATTTGGATAGGTCAAATCAAGAAGTAAATGAAGTACATGGATTTAAATCATCAAAACTTCTTCCAACATAAAAGATCAATACTCTCCACAACTTCCATCCAAACTTTAATTACTTATCATTTTATGGAGAAAGATAAAGAAAATTACTCAGAATCCATGGAGAAAACAAAACAATACTTTAGTTTAAAAGCATAAATCATTGTCAAACTAATAAGAAGTCTCGATTAAAATAAAAAATAATTTAAAAACAAAGATAAAAACTTATCTCAAATCCTCCACCAAACTCTTGAAGTTCCTTTGAATCTCTTCTCTTTTAAAACACTCTTGACTCTCACAATAAACCTAAAAACAAAAAGAATAAAGTAAATTTGTGGTGTCTAAAAATCTCTCCAAAACTCTATCTTTTCCAACACTTTTCAGAACTTTCAAGCACACTTCAAAAAGTCTCAACTTCATTCTTTTATAAATCTCCAAGATGTGTCTTGATAACTCTTCAAAATATGTCCCAATTCGATGTATTCTCTAAAGAATGTCTCCTTTCACAAGTATTTTAATCATATTTTCGTTTCTAGTGGTCATAACCACTCTCTTTAGCCAATAGATGCCTCAAATTTCCCTTCAAAATTCGGCAAAATGAAGTAAACTGACAAATAACTGCCTCTGGCGCGACCTTCTCTGTTTCACCGGCGCTTAAGCGCCGGATCTGGCGGTTAAGCGCAGGATCTGGAGCTTAGGCGCCAAAACACTGTTGGACCATTTTTACTTTTTTGCTCCAAATTTGATCATTTTTCACTTCTTTTATCATTTTTCACATTTTTACTTGTACCTGAAAGAAAAACACACAAATATATTCATTAAAACACAATAACTCAAAAATATGTATAAAAATGTGTATAAAAATACTATATATTTTAGGTGTATTAATAGGAGAGAGGATTCACAACACTTCACTTTGAGCAGTTCAAGCGGACGATCACGATACATTAATTCATGCAGAGGAGGATTGCGACAGGAGAAGTCGCGATCGTCGACGAGCAAGAAGTAGTTATCGGCGAGGCAAAGTCTCAGGGACCGGCAGCAAGGCAGCGGTTTGGTGTGAAATATAGAGGTGTTCGAGCGGTGGAGGGAGCGGCAAAGGAGCAAAATTGAAAAATAAGGGTGAAAGATTTGTTGCCTCAATAGGGAATCTTAAAAGCTTTGTGGGCAGCAAAATCAGATGTCATGGAGGATGAGAATAAGGAAACCATTAAAATTGTTAAAGATGCACTAACTGTGATGAAAGAAAAGTTAACTGCAAGTAATTTCTATAAATTTTTGGGGACTAAAGTTGTAGGCGGAGTTTACTCTGTTGAAGCATATGATGAATTTGCAGATATGTTGACCAAGCCATGCACTATCAACAAATTATTACATTGCTTGAACTTGTTGAATGTTTGCAACTGTTAACCGACATGGTGGCCCAACCCACTTCGGTGTAAGAAACACCATGATGTTTTGTATTTGATATTTGTGAATGTGGAAATTTGTTAGATATATGTATTTATTCTAATGGGCTGGATATTCGACAAGATGAAAATTTGTTGTGTATATGTATTTCTCCTAAGGGGCTGGATATTCGCCAATGTAAAGATTTGTTAGGTATGGCTCATATACCATAAATAGGACAGATGCTAGAGCGGAGTGGAGCCCACAAGCAAAGTGGAGCGGAAGGATCTGTCAAATCGGGGGAGTTTCATTATTTGGATTGGGGGTGCATGGACAACACCCCGCGGTTTGGTACAGGGGTAATTTAAGTAATTACATATTGTATTATATGATTATATATATGTCTTGTTTGTAACCCTAGGTGAAGTAGATTTTGAATCTTGTATTATGTACTCTTTCCTGAAAATTGAAAAAGAAGTATTCTCTCTGCTCCCGAGGATGTAGGCATCTTTGATGAATCTCGTAAATCTCTGTGTGTTCTTCTGGATTTGTGTCGATTTTTTTTTCTTCGTCTTAAATTTCTCAACACAGTCATATTCTAATTTTTGGTACAATAATGTTGTCACTTCAAAAGCAGTTATGAGTAATCTATCATTTCTATTTTGATCCATGAACTATTGCGCTTAACCGCTTTTTGATGTTTAGAGTTTCAAATTTATGCAGTAGTTGATGTTTTATGGTTTATTTAGTGTTGGGTGGATCTTACGTGCAAGGAATGATTTATTTAATTTGTCTTATGTTATGTGCTGCAACGTCAAATTTAGATCTTTCTCAAACTACTTTATTTGCTAATGAAATTATTGTTGAAGTTGAAAATAACAATGAAAATCCGAATATTGTTTCAAGAGAACCAGATATAGTAGTTGTTGAAACAAATAATGCTGAAGTTTTGGCTAAGAAGGCAAGAAAGAGGAAATCCTCGGTTTGGGAGTATTTTGTTGAGATGCAATTAACAGTCAAAGGAGTTGTAACTCCTTTTTGTTAATGCATATACTGTCATACCAAATTTCTTAAATCAAAGGGTGGCACCACTTCACAACTACTTAAGAATGTCAAAGATTGTGAAAAAATCATAGGAAAGAACAAACACACTGATTCATTAGCTTGTTGCCTCATGTCTCAAGCGTAGATATTGGGATTCCTATTTTGAATGACTCAAAGAACTACAATCAACATCGAATAAGAGAAATAATTGCCCAAAAGATAATTGTGCATGAATACTCATTTATGTTGGTTGAGCATTTGTGGTTCAATATTTTGTTAAAATCATTAAACCCGTATTATGAGAGGGTGTCCAAAAATATTATTAAAAATGATTGTATGAAGGTATACAATATTGAAAAAGAAAAGCTACAAACAATTCACAAGGAATTATGTCATGTTTCCTTAATTTCTCATTGTTGGACTCCTAATGAAATAGTTGGCTAAATGTGTTTGACTATTCATTATATTGATGATTCTTGGAAATTAAAAAAAAAATCATTAATTTTATTAAATTAGAACCACCTCATAGTGGTACTTGTGTTTGTGCTGTTGTATATGTTTGTTTACTTGATTGGAACCTCCAAGATAAGGTGTCTACCACAGCCTTGGACAATGCCACTAATAATGACGTTGTCGTTAGCTCTCTTAGAGCTAATTTTCAGTCAAGAGGTAAGTTACATTTTCAGGGTTCTTTCGTTCTTGTTAGATGTTATACCCATATATTAAATATTATGGTTTAAATGGGCTTGAAAGATATTCAAAGCATAAATCATCAAGTATTGAGTCCATCAAATATTTGAAGAAGTCATAAATGAGACTTCACAAGTTTGTTGAGGTCTCTAAACAATTAGGGGTTTCAACCACTAACGAATTATCTATTCATCCTACAATATGAAACTCGACCTATCTAATGCTTGAATCCATTTTTTATTATAGAAATGTTTTTAGTCAATATGCATCTCGAGGAACTATAGAAAAGTCGTTGGGAGGAGAAAAAGTTAAAGATTTACGATCTCGACTCATAGAGTTTTGCATACGAGATACACCACTCATTCTCTAATTTGAGCTCTGCATTGGTTGATCACGAAGTCACTAGGCATGTTGTGTTTAGTTAGGATATGGAGGCTTATGTTTCTTCTAAACTCACATAAATGGAGGCCTTGATGGAGGCTAGGGTGGAGGAGAGGATGAAAATGTGGTTAGAGGAGGTGTGATGTGAGGCATATCAAAGTGACAAACAGTCGATTGTAGAGGAGGAGTATGATGACTCAGCTGACTAGTAGTTCTTCTCCTTTTTTTTATTGGTTATTGTTGATTCACTTGAACAGTGCTTTCTATTCATATCTCTTCTTTATATAATCTTGTACTGAATAATTTATTGAGATTGTTTGCTATATTTATTTTTGTTTTATTCAATATTTCTGTCTCTGTTTGGAGCATTTTCTCTTGTGTTGTGATTGTAGGTGTATAAAGTTTGTAGGACTAGACGCTTTATATTTTTTTAGTTTCTAGTACAAGTTTTTAGCGAAAAAATGTCATATTTTTCTATTGGTATTAATAAACTGCCATAATTAATAATCGGTTGATTACCTACATGGCAATCTAAAGACATTATGATTTCCAAATAATTTGTCCAGTAGCCTATTCAGTCGAAAAATTCAGCCAAATTTCCACCGACATTCTTTTATGACAAATTTTTTTCATCAACATGCATTTTCGACCATGGATTTATTGGCTATGACACAAATGATCTTTGCTAGAAGACTCATATAAAAAAAAATGACTTGCTGAGATTTTGGGATAATAGTGATTATTTACACTTATTTTGGGAGCTCACATAAACTTAACCAACCCCCATGGTCATCACCAACAGCTAGCCCAATGGCTAATCGACCATTGAGACAATGGCCATTAGAACAAGTTTACTTTTAACATTGTCAACAACATACAATCAAACAAATTATCACCAGTTTGAATGATGACAATCAAATTGTTGTCATTCAAGTTGTCAATATAGTTTATAATATTTCACAATGAAATTAAGTTAAAAAAAATGATAAATTCTATCATATTATTATGAATTTTACTTTACGATTCAAATAAATTTGACATGTTTTCTTTCTATACTTATATGTTTTTCTTTTTTGAAAGAAGCCAATCATTGATTGTTGCTTTTTGTACTTTGTTTTTACAGTGATGCTTCACATCTGGCTTTAGCCAGCCTTGTACTTTAAGTAGCCATTCATTGGTGCAAATCACCACCTCTCTCTCTCTCTCTCTCTCTCTCTCTCTCTCTCTCTCTCCCTCCTTTGCTTGTGCGTGTAGGAGAGGTACGAATATGTACATATTTGATGATATTTGGTGATATTATGATGATATTACAGTAAATTATTATCAGAAAACTACAAAATACCATTAAATATAACCAATTCACATGTGCGAATTTCACAACTAATATTTGAGAATCGAGTGAAAAAGTACCGCTGCATGTAAAATGATATCAATATGTAATGGAAGTTGTCTGCTTCACATCTCGCTTTAACTAGTCTTGTACTTCAAGTAGCCATTCATTGGTGCAAATCACCACATCTCTCTCTCTCTCTCTCTCTCTCTCTCTCTCTCTACGTACGCTTGTGCGTATAGTAGAGGTAGGAATATGTGCAGATTTGATGATATTTGATGGTATTATAATGATATTACGATAAATTATTACCAGAACGCTACCAAATACCGTTAAATATTACCAATTCACATGTGCAAATTTCACACGTAATATTTGAGAATTGAGCGAAAAAGTACTGCTGCACGTAAAATGATATCAATATGTAATCGAAGTTGTTGCTCTTTTTATCATCTGTCAGCTTTGGCCTTTCTCACACAAAGCATTCCTCTTCCTTTTTCTACTAAGGCAAAAAATAAAATAAAAATCGATGGTAGATATGGAATATTTTTATTACATTTCTATTCATTCCAATTAGAAAAATATAATGTTTCTTTGCCTTTAAATAACCTTATGAAGACAAGAATGTAAAGGTGGCAATTACATACATACCACCCAATTCTTACGTGTTTACATATCTCACATGCACGCACGCACGCACGCACACTTTGAAGAAATGAGTGGTATGTATGTAAATGCCTCTTTTTATTTTTAAAAATGTGGTGTTTTGGTGTTATATATATTCCATGCATAACTACATATGAACAAGTCCACTTAACTTTTGAATGAGATGTCTTCTTCTTTAAATCTATGTATTCAAAATTGAAGGTCGTGAATGTACAACAAACTGTATTCAGGATGAAAAAATTTCACTGACGAGTTTTTGATTGGTGTTGAGGGTCTTGTGTACGTAACATCATAGCTTCTCACTTACTTTCGGGAGGTAAGTTTTGATGTAGTGTGAATCAAAAGAGTCAAATATTTCTAACAACAGATGAAGTCGAGTTGGATTTGTAACTTAAGAGGTTTCCTAAGAACATGTCTAACAGTGAGCCAGCAAACATCCAAGCACAAAGTTATATGATTTATTGAATGTCGCACAATGACCATTATATGAAGGTTACACCACATATTTAGAGTTATTTATAGATCTTAAAATTATGAGTGATAAATCAGATTATTATATGACCAGAGAAGGATTAACCAAATTGCAACATTACTATGAAAGATAAACCCAAATAAAAATTTAGTACCAGAGGACTTGTACAAAACAAAGAATTTGGTGTTAAAGTTCGGACTGAGATCAGAGAAGATTGATTGTTATATCACTGGCTGCATGTTACTTTTATGGGGCTTATGCAAATGAGATGTAATGTAGGTTTTGTGGTACTAAGGATTTATATCACATAGTTAGAAAAGTAAGAAATATAAACGTATTTCATACAAACATCTTTTTTATTTTTGCTAATTCAATCTCTTCAAAGATTGTTCGCCTTTATGTGTACAACCCTGCATTTGACACGACATTAGAAAAGATCAGGTGGGAACAATTTATTGAATTATCTGATTGAAAGAGAAGAATGGAAAATTGTATTTATATTAAGTTTACTCTCGAGTCATGTAACATTAGACTTGTCTTATGTATAGATGGATTTACAACAAACAATTAGGCTGCTTCGCTTTACTCATGTTGGCTGGTAATTATTGTATCATATAACTTACCACATGATATATGCATGACTATAGTTTATTTATTTTTTTATTTTGATATTATCAGGTTCACATAACCCCAAGTAAATAATTGATGTGCATTTACATCCTTTTATTGATGGGCTTTAAATACTATGAGAAACATGTTTTCTAACTTATGAGGGACAGTGTTTTGAAATATAATCTTCAAATGAATATTGCATTGATATGGTTGATAAGTGATTTTCCTTCGTATGAAATGTTATTGAGTTGGAGCACTACGTACAGAAAAATTGGATAATCTTTGTTATATGGATATGTCAAAAATATTTACTTTATAACATGATAGAAAAAAATTCATAGTTCGACTGTCATCAAATATTCTTGCATACTGATCTCCAGTTCATAAAGAATAAAAATGACTTCTTTAAAAATAAAGTTGGGAAATCAATGCCTCAACCATATATAATTAGGGATGATTTATGACAGATGGTTAGTGCATTTCCTAAGATCAATGATTCCCTAGATTTATATTCATATCATGTGCTTGATTTTAGTGTTTTATATAATTGGACAAAGTTGACTATCTTTTAAGATTCGTCATGCATCTAGAGAACCAATTTACTTTTTTGTATGGTATTTTCCGATCTTAATTCTATATTATCCTGGCCATACTTTATTTGTGCACTTATACTTTTCATTATTCTTATTGATTACTTTCTTCTTGTTCTAGATGGCTTCAAGTAGTGGTGGTCAACGACCGCCACACATACCAATTCTATCTAGCTAGCAAAGAAAAAATAGGTAGTAGCATGTTCTGATAAATAACACCATGACGTTCACCTTGACAACCACCACACTAGTGTCCTTCAGACCTCTTACTCCCACTATATTGCACGGATACGGACATGACATGACACAAACACAAATTTCTACTTTTATTGAAAATACAGAACACTGGCAAGTGTCAAACATGGCAATATAATAAAAATTATATATACTGACAATATGAACAAATAAACATTAAGAATATCACATAAAAAAGGAAATGATAAATTTAATAGCATCATCATTCAAAAATTAAAATGTTCATAATGAGAAATAATAGCCCAGACAATCGATTGATGAGCTAATGAAGCTCAGTATAGGTTTTACCTTTAAATAAATTTTTTTTTCTTTAAAAGTTATAAAAAATCAATCATAAATGTTTAAAAAATATAGTTTTTTTTAATTTTTAAATCATAAATGTAAGGCACAACATCATTCCTTAATTAATTGGAAAGGTAAGTGCATCATTGTTCTAAAATTGAAGTTTGTGCTCTCAAACTCCAAGGCAAGGTCCACGGTGGGGTATGCCTTGCTGGTCAATGAATATCACAGGACCTTTGCTCCAGTTGCTTTCCATTTAACCTCTTACAATAGTCTATCTCTCCAAGTTTGGGAAATACCCGTTAACTTTCTTAGCACATAAACCTGCATGTGATGTCCATTCAATCAATTCGTGTTGGTGGATGGAACAATAATGGTTGACCTCAATTTTAGGAGAAAATATTACGTCAGGAGTCTGGACGTGAGTTGCGTCCAAACAACGGACATGATACAACAGATGTTCAAGCTCCCTCTTCTCCCCGCTATATCACGTCCGCAATGGACGTAACATTTTTTCTAATTTTAGAGGGACTGACAAAGATGATCTAATTCAATCCGCGAGGCAAAATTTTATAAATAGTTATATATACATATATATAAACACTTCACCAAAATATGACATTTACAAGCAACTATCTTGATCTTGCTGTCCCTCTTTAAAATTTGTTCATAATAAAAAAGTTTAATTTTTTAGCCTCCAATCACGTCTAATACGTTTAATAATTCAAGTATCATCTCCTTTAAGGCCAACTATGCTAGAGGGGATTCCAACCCCATACCTGAGCGGTATTATAGCGTGGATGCCAACCAACAGGCCGATGCATTATATAGAAGTTTAACAAATATTGTATGTAAAAGAATTATTTTTTTACTTTATATCTTACATAAATATATTAGTTAAGTCTATATTATTTTAAATTAATCGAACACGAGCCGAAGCTCGCTCAAACTCAACTCTTTTACATCCTTAGAGGGGTAGTGATGGCAAAGAAACAAAGGTTAATGAAGAAGATTTATCTTGACCATGGCAGAAGTAAAAGAGGTGGTGAGGCTGGCGCTGACATGCACACACCAGCGCCGCTCCCGCGCATGAAATCGATTAAGGGAGATTCGACAGCTCTTTTTACAGCATAATCTTTATTTAATATATTATCCTGATAGAGATAGAGAGAGAGAGAGAAGAGAGAGAGAGAGAGGAGAGAGAGAGAGAGGAGAGAGAGAGCCTTGATGAAGTAAACGAGCTTTGGACCATTCGATGGGGCCCTACATCATAATTCTGCAGCGGAGATGTTGATCATATATTTTCAGAGGATAGGATTTCACGTTATTGTCAACTGTGTTTGCTCTGTAATGATCGAGTTAGCTGTATTAAAAGCTAAAAGATATACGCACTTTCTGTTTGGTATGGCTCATATATTAGACAAGGGACAGAAGCTGCAAGCCAGCGGAAACTCTTGCAATCGGGAGAGATACGTTATGTGGGTTGGGGGTGCAGGGAAAATACCCCTGCTGTACGATATAGGGGTAGTTTAGTAATTACATATTGTACATCAGAGTCATATATATATATATATATATATATATATATATGCATATTGCAAATCTAATGAGTATTTTGTACTTTTTTTCTGAAATTGAAAGAAAGTCGCTGCTTGCTCCCGAAGACGTAGGCATTTTTGCCGAACCTCGATACGTCTTTGTGTTCTTCTTCTGGATTTGTGATTCTTTGCCCGAAATTTCTCAAGTTTTTTTTTTTTGCCATTATTGACAGTAATAAGATGTAGATCGAATGATCTCTGACTGCGTCGTAACAAAGTTTGGATTTTCCAGCTGTGAGAAGCCATTATGGTAGATTAGCCTGTATAGTGTGAAACCGTTTGTTCAAGTCAACTCATGCTTCTTCTAGAGTGAATCAGCTCAGCCAAAAAAATCAATCTAGCAGAACATTAGACTCAATTCAGTTTAGTTTTCTAATTAAAATATCATGAAAAAGCTTAGGAAGTGAGGTAAATGGTGTAGAAATCAATATACCTCATGACCAAATTTAAGGTGAAAAATATTATTAAAGTAGGTTCTCAAATCTATGTCTAGTAATATCAGTAGACTTATAATGTAATCATATCTTTAGTTTGTATGTATATATGTATGCATGTTGTACGAATGCATATATGTGTGTGTGTGTGTGTGTGTGTGTGTGTGTGTGTGAATACATATACAAATATTTTCTAAGAGATGGTCTTCCAAGTTCGAGAAGAACTAAACTAGGAGGCGATTGAAGAGATTTAAACCTAAATAAACTTATTAGTTCTAAAGGGATTAGAAGCTCAAAGCTCTTTTGAATTAAACATACTAAACTTTTAATCAAATGGGTTAAACAAGGATTACCTAATGATATACCATAGGTCTAAGAGATTTAATCCCTTCATGGCTTACTGATTTTAAGATATACCATAGGTCCTCAGGGCTATACTAAGAGAGGGACAAGAATAACTTAATCTAAAACTAGATTTATTAGTCTACTCAAGGAAAGGTTTCCATAGGGCTTGGGTTTCCTTAGAGAGTGCTAGAGAATTTTTGGGTAAATATGCTAGGAAATGGGCCATTAAGGGGCTTAATCAAAACTAAGATTTAGTATTCTAGTCTAAGTTAGGGCTTAGGGCATATTTTTCCTTAAGATTGAAAGTTTTCCTCTTAAAGGCTTTCAATGATTGAATTAGGCAGGGTCACAAGGATGTAAAATGAACCTAGATTTATTAGTCAAGATGTTGATTTACTAAACTAACCAAGTTAAGAAGGAGAGTGGATCTAAAATGCCTAACTTAAATCAAGCTATATCCTAATTTGAGCTTGTAAGTCATAAACTAGGATAAAGGATGTAAAAAACTTATCCCAACCAAGATTTGCTAGCCAAGGCATTTTGAAGGGCCTACAGAAGGGCTTCATCCTACTCTAATGAACCCGAGGTAAGCCTCCCCTATTCCAAGACCCGTTGCTGGGAGAAGTATCAGCGATGGGACTTGGCCAAATCCAACAATTTCATTAATTGTGTTTTTTATTTGTAAATATTAATCTTTAGGCGTGAGATATGGAAATTTAATAGTTTTTGGTGTTATGCATATAAATCCTCAGAAAAAAAATCTTAACGGTTCCATCAAAAGCTTAAAAAATATTAAAAAAAGAATAAAAATAAATAGAGATATGTCCCTCATCATTCCAAAGAAATATTTGTGGATCAAAAAAACCTTTAAGAAGAGAAAAAAAACTTAAGTAAGCTATCTACATCAATAGTTCGATCAAGCTTTTCTCATTGAATTGCACAAATATGACAATACCAAGTGAATGAGAACCTTCAAATGGGATAATTACAGACAGATCATAAAAAATATTGATATTTACAACTTAATCATCCAAAATAATTTGTTTTAACATGTATTTACACTTTTCACAGTCAAACCATTGAGAATTGGATATAAATGAAAAGTATGGATTTGCGTTTTACCATGAAAGTTGATATCCGGGTGAGAATTTGAAAAACAGATGAACGAAGTCGGTCGATTTGTAAATAGCAAGTTTAGGCTGGTGTCTATGTAATTAGCCAAGAAGCTTTGAACTTAATAAAAGGTTATAATGCAACTATGGTCTGTTTGCTGATTTGATCTCATTAAAATACTGTTAGTATCTGTTGAAGTGATATTACTCAAATTTGATATGATGTTTGATGAGGATTGTGGTCTTGATTGCTGTTAAATTTTGATATATTTGTAATTAAAGATGGATAATTTTATAAAACTATTACTCATATTTTGTTAATATCATGCCACTCAATTCCTATGTATTTACATATCTAACAACTAATCAATTGTATTTACATATTTACCGTCTTACGGATGGTGCTATGCATGAAGGGGTGCATTTCACTTTTTCAATGTCAAAATTAGGGTCGTAAATGAACCGATGCACTCGAACTCGGCTGGATAAAGACTCGGTCATGTTCGTTCGAATTAGTAAATAAACAAGCTTGAATAATTTTTAAAAGCTCGGAGCTTAAATGAACTATATATGAATATAGCCAGACGTATTCATTCATTCTCATAAACAAACTCGTTTATCGTTCAGTAACTCACTCGTTAAGTGCTTGATATTTAGAAGGGCGATAACTCTTATCATATGTTATGTAAATTAAATTTATTTAATTATAGATTGAATATTAAAAAAAACTATTATATCAATAATATTTTTTGATTAATTATTAATTATATATTTCTTTTATTAAAGTTTAGGTGTCAGATGTGAGAATGCATCTTACTTATGTGGTATGTATAAAATGCCTCTTAAAATTAACATTAAACCACCACAAATCTCACTTACCTTTTGGTCTCACTGAGTTTTGTGTCTCCCAGTTTCACCTGAAACATACGAAACCCCGAGTTGATAAGACGTGCAAGCATCAAAGATAACGATGAGATGGCGGTGTGCAAGCATCGAAGGCAACAACGAGATCGCGATTCCTACTCGACTAAAAAGTGGTTTTGAGAATGTACAGTGCAATCATTATAGCTTCTATATGATTAAGAATAAAGATATGCAACGACTCAATATAAAAGATATCTACCAAAACAATCCAAAAAAGCTAGGAAAATGACAGGTGCATATCACTACGGGAAAACCAACGCCCCAACATCTGAATGTGGGAGTTGGGTGCAAGGTTGGAAGTATAATCATGCTAAAATATGAGAGATTACATCTCATAGGATCATTATTCATAAGTCACCTTTAATTTTTATAGAGTTTATAATTGATAAATTAGTAGGTGCGATCGGATTTGTAAAATTATTTATTGAAATTATTTTTACGAAAATCTTAGTAACCGTTTGAATATTTAGCTCGTTTATTAGCTCATTTAAAGACTCGTTCGCATGTCATAAACAAATCAAGTTCAAACATTTGAAATATTTAAATAAGTCAAGCTTAAACAATATATGAAAGCTCGACACAAGCTCAAGCCGAACATGAACAACTTATAATTATACCAAATCAGAACCATGATATACTCGGCGCAACTTAGCTCGATTAGAACCTAAGTTAAAAGGCTTGCACTTCTGATCTCATATAAAATTTTGATGTGATATAAATAAAAAATTCAAAGTTTAGGTGTTGGACATGTAAATGCATAAGAATTGGGTGGTATGTATGTAAATACTCCTTAAAAATTGAGTCATCAAATTGGTTCATATACATTTTATTTATTTTATTTTTATTTTTTTTATTATAACAAAATTATCAATATATTGCATTATTATTTCTTAAGAGCTCTAAATTAATTACGAAAAAAAATTAAAATAAATATTTTAATAAAAAAAAAACTACTTATATTTTCTTTAAATGAGGTGACTGAATTTTCTTAATCTTTTTATTTATTTATTTTCTTTACTAACTTCTGTAGTTTTGTAATGAATGGGATTTTATAATTACATTACTAATTAAAAAAATTATATCATTTTATAAGTGTGCAAAATAGACATCAATAATAGAAATATTAAGAAATTAAATTTAATTAAAATTTTAGGCTTCGTCAACGGAGCCTCGCCGTTCAGCGAAGTTCCTTTAAAAGTCAAGTTGGCGGAACAGAGAAGAACAATCTAAAACTGCAAAATATTGTCGTTGTTGGAAAAGAACATCAGAAGAAGTTCGGGAAACACTAAACTCTTAACAAAAATTATTCTAGGCGTTGGGACACACTATAACGTAAAAAAGGTCTTAACACACACGGAAAAATATTGCATCAGGACTCCTAACGTAGAGCTACGTTCAGAGTCCACTGATATGTGGACATGTGGAGGTGACAAAAAAATTTTTAAAAAAATCATTTTAGCACAGGAGAATATTCCTCCCGTTTTATTCTACATTATTCATGTGTTGTTGTAGTGGTATTCATGTGTTATTGTGTTTTGAAAATATTTCTAGTGTTATAATAACACAATAACACATGAATAACATGAAATAATACATGAGGAATATTCTCCTGTGTTACTGGGTTGGATCACAGAAAAACACGCGTGTCTCCTTGAAGCCACGTGTTTGCATATTAGTGGACTCCGAACGTAGCTCTACGTCAAAAATTCTGATGTAATATTTTTTCTAACACAGACACACACACAGACAGACGTACTAATTCTTGAACATAATGTTTAATAATTGAATATACTTCCTCTCTTTGTTCCTTTTCCTTCGTTATTTCAAGCCGGATAGCTTTGCTGGGTCTATTTTAATTTCATAGGGCATGATTCTCACTTACAAAACCAAAAGGTGTTGCTTGTCAGAATATGAGAATTAATCATCAGACATAATTAATGAGCTTTTTATGGGTTTGGTGACTACCGATCTCAGAAAGTCTCATCATTGCAATCAAAATTCTCATAGGTTTTGTTTGATTAGCATGTTTAGTATTTAATACAGAAATTACTTCCTTTATTTCCTGTCTGTTTTTTGCTTTATTTTTCATAGAATTACTTGGCTAACTTTTCAGCACTTTATGGCTTGGGTTAAATAAAGTGTGGGCATGTTTGTCACATAGACTTTGCAATGTTTCATCTTTATTTATTTTATTTAGAATTCATTTTGGCTCATGGTCTCCATTCTGTCTTTTTATCCGCATTTATGAGACACAAGACACAAGGATAAATGAACGGTCGAAGGCTATTATTCAAGCTTTCAGTCACTCTTAATGTGTCTAAAAATTCGAGCATCACCTCCTTAAGGCCAACTGGGTCAGAGGTACCCCGACCTTAGGGGTCTTATACCGTGGATGTCAACCAACAGGTCAGGATACTCGTCACACACACACACACACACACACACACACACACACATATATATATATATATATATATATATATATATATATAGATAAAAAAGCATTATATAAATTTTTTTAGATGATAATAAGTTTTTAAAATTGTGAACTTCTGCACTAATAGAATTATCAGAGCTGAATAATGATATTTTTATAAATAAGTATGAAAATTTAATGAATTTACTCTCCTAAATAAATTATTTTTGTTAAATATTTTAAAAAATAATGATAATAACATTGAAAAGGAAAGGTGATTTAATTGTCTTGAAAAATGCTGCCAAAAAGCTTACTTCTTTAAACACCAAAAATTCATTTTTATAACACTTTTGAGATTTATTAGAAAAAACAAACTAATTTCTACTCTGCCAAGAAAAGCTTTTTTTTTCAATAGCTTTCATTACATCAACTTCAACAACAACAACCAATCAAAATTATGAATATCAAAAAATTTCCGAAAAAAATCATATATTTTGATTGTGTTCTAACAAAATATCTTGTGCGAACCTGTTAATGGCGTAAGCTCCATGCCTGTTTGACTGACAGTGCAAGCAAAGCAAACTCCCTGCACTTGTATTAATCACAGCCTTCAACTTATAACCCTGTTCACTCATCCTTCTGTTAAAAAAAAAGAAGAAGTTATTTTTAGAAAGAAAAAGCTATTTTTTCTCCATTTTTCTTCACTTTAAGCTCCTACTTCCTCACTGGCCGTGCAGCTCTCCTTCTCTCCCACAAGCTTTGTTTTGAGCTTCCCTCACAAGGAACAGTAAAATATTGCTGAATATGGTGCAGCTTTTCTTAGAGAAAACACCCATTCTTCATCTCCTCCCTATTTTGAAGAAATAAGATCTTGTCTGAGAAGTCCAAGGTCTCTTCTTTACTTGAGCTTGGCTGAGGGGTGGAGGAGGGAGAGATTAGATGGTGTGTTTAATGTGGTTTCTCTCTCTTGTAATAGTGGAAACTGAAACACGCATTTTTAATTAAGTATCAAATGCCTTCTTAGGCACTGTTACTGCTGTTATTGGTTCTGGTTTTTTGCTTCATTGGTGAAAAAAGTTCATATCTTGTGACTTCAAACACCAATACAAGAAACTGTTTGAAGCATCTCTGGTTCAAGATTCAGGTACCTTGTTAGGTTTTTGAAAGCAAAGGTCGAAAGATAGGAGAAGAGAAGAGGAGTGCCCTAGACTTGGGGAGTCTAGGGACAAGATAAGGTTTTGTAGAATATGGTGAGGAGGTTCTAAGATTATTAGTTGTTTTTGTGATTAAAACAAAGGGGGGAAAATGAGCAAGTGGGTTGATAATATCTTATTTAGTCTCCCAAGATTTCTCTTTGTTTGTGGTCTTTAGTTCTCAGCTGTCTCACCCCTCTCATTCACTTTTGTTCTCTCTGGACCATAAAGGAAATAGTCATTGAGATTAAAAAAAAAGTGAAGTAAGAAAGAGCACAGAGATAGAGAAGGAGAAGATGGATATTTCTGGCCATGAAGGCGAGATGCCGATCCCAATAAGCAGCACTTATGTTGGGGGAGGAGGTGTTCATGGCCAAAATCAAAGCCACACCTCTCATTTCATCCACCATGAAGCTCCTTCCCTTCATCAACTAAAGCTTCATCCATCCAATGGTCCTTCCCCCCCTCCTCCTCCTCCTCCACCTCATCAAGCTCCTACTCCCATCTCTGTGGCAGCTCCACTGAACAGCAAAAAAGGAGTTTTGGTGAAGTACAGAGAATGCCTGAAGAACCACGCAGCCTCCATTGGTGGAAATGCAACTGATGGCTGTGGAGAGTTCATGCCTTGTGGAGAAGAGGGAACTCTTGAGGCCCTCAAGTGCTCGGCCTGTAATTGCCACAGGAACTTTCACAGGAAAGAGATTGATGGAGAGTTATCTTCTTGCGACCTCTTCCACTACAAAGGAGGGAGGAAGATGATGAGCCAGAAGGGACTTCTAATCTCTGCAACAGACCCATTTGGGTTCAATCCAGGAGGGAACAACCTCATCCCAAGACCTTCTCACCAAATGATCATGCCATTTGGTGCCATACAGACATCAGAGTCTGATGAAATGGAGGGATTTGGAGGGGGAGTTATGACAAGGCCTCCAATGATGAAGAAGAGGTTCAGAACCAAGTTTACTTCAGAACAGAAGGAGAAGATGTTGTGCTTCGCTGAGAAAATGGATTGGAGGTTGCAGAAGCAAGAGGAGAGTGTGATTCAGCAATTCTGTCAGGAGATTGGAGTCAAGAGGAGAGTTCTCAAGGTATGGATGCACAATAACAAGCACAACTTGGCAAAGAAGAACAACAATCTGCATCTGGACTGAAGAACTACCATTACTCTTTCTACTGATCCTTGATATTTTTTTTTTCACTGGCTTTTGGCATTAATGGTTGATGACTTGGGCTAGATGGTTGGATACAGTGTTTATTTTCTGTTTAAGTTTTCAGATGTTTGCATTGGGAATTTTTTTTATTTTTGATTCACCTATTGTTCCCTTTGGCATGCTGATCCAAGTTTAGGGAGTTTGGTAGCTCTAAATATCTTTCCTTCTCTCTCTAGATCTCTACCTCCTAGTGCTACTTCAGTAGGGAGATGGAGATAGGGTTCTCATGGCTTCCATGCCTGCAGATAGTCCTTCAACTTATTCCCTAGAGCAATTAATTCTTCTGCTTTATTTTGCAAAGTAATTGTGTTTTTTAATACACCATTAAACTTTCTACATAATCCTGAGTTTGGTTCTACTTGTTCGTTTTCCAATGCATTCTCATTCATGGCTTTCATTTTGTCTGAACATGGAAATCTGTTTACTCCAAAAACATAAATTTAATGGCACCAGAAACAAAAAAAAAATAAAATTGCAGAGAAAAATTACAGAAATACTTTTAGAAACAATCAATTATATGATGCTTCCTTATTAATGTACTTCACCTATGCAACCACCTTAGATATAGCCCTACAAAGTGTGCTGCATTTGTCTTATGTTTTGGTCAACTTCTTAAACACTGCTGTTAGTGCTTAATATCATCATAAACTGAACTTTAATATAAGTTTCAGACCATCCTATAATTTTTCATTCTATACTAAGCCATCAATTATTTGATTTGTATAATCTGGGAGATTATAACGGCTAAGTTCTTAGTTGGGAAGAGCAGGTGGTGGTGTAGTAAAGGCAAAGCTTGCAGAGCAGCATGTTCTTCCACTTGATGGCAAATAGTATGCCATCACCACCAATGTGCCAACCAAAGTACATTTTTTTATGTATTTTATACGGAAGCAGACAAGTTTGGTCATTTGTTTATTTATTTTGTTCAGAGAATGGCGTGTATGAGTTTATGAGAACAGCAGATGTAATTATATTTGATATATCTTGCCTTTGTCTTCAAGTCATTCTGTTCTGAACATTGCTTGCTGTGTGATGGTTTTCTGATATGAATCTTGCTTGCTGGTGATGATTTTTAAAATCATTTTTTTCCTTTTTTTTTCTTTTTTTAACTTTTTAAATACCTTCAAGATAACCCAAAAATTTATGATACTATTTCTTTATACTTAGTTGTATATAAAAATAAGTTAGCACGAATCTTGAGGTAATCCGACAAGTTAACGGCCGTGAGAATGTTGTGAATATTTATGCATGGTAAAGCGGTGAAAAGAGGATGTTAAGATGAATGTGAGATAAAATTAGCAGAGATTAGATTTAGATGACTCATGCATATAAGACAATGATTTAAAAATGAATCAATGGTGGATAACATTAATTTGATAATCATTGCACTTGCATGTATTTTATCAACATGTTTTATTGTGCATTGATTGCATATGATTCTTCAAATAGGTAAGTGTATTAATGCAAAACAAAACTTAATCATAATGCTAGTCTTCTCCCAATAAGTTTAGTATTGTAAGACGGTGTTTGGCTACAGCCTGAATTTACGTTAAATATGGTTTATCCTATCTATTAAAGTCGATCACCAGTGCAATGGAGATGAACTTGTGAGCGACCGCATGAAAACATTCTTATATCTGTCTTACAATCAGATTTACTAAATCCAGATTTACATCCTAAAGGAGACAGAATGCGGGAATAAAAGAAGCTTATTTAGTGGTAGACAGAAAGAGGAGTTGGCTTCAGGTGCACTTATAAACTTTTTGGAGTGTTTAATAATTAATTAATCAAAACCTATGGCCTTGAAAATGTCATCATTAAGTCAGCCTTACAAAAAGGCTCCGGGATTAGCAAAATAATAAGAAAACAGGTTCTGGATTATGAACCAATTAGCACTGACATTGTCTCCAAAATCTGCATTTTCTTATGACAGGCCTTCAGTTGGTCCCCTCATTAATATTAAAGTATACTGCTCTGTTGGTCCAGCTGATGAATTAAAGCAAAATTAAGCGTGCTTCTGAAGAAGCTTTAAAACTAATACTGTAAGGTCTCAATCAGCTGATGTTCAAATTTATTAACAGCAGGATGGTTCATGTTCATACTTAAGTTATTAATGATTTACATGATTATATCAATTTAGTAAATCTTTTATGATTATAACTACATTAAAATCCTTTATTATTCTATCTGAATGAATCAACCAAGAAATCAAGTAGTAGTAGTATTATTGTGTACAATGGGGCAGATCTGTAGGACTTCTGCACTATGAACCATTTCTGAAAGAAAAATTTTGATGTAGAAATGGAAGGCTGTTTTGAAGCACGTCATCTGTAACAAACTGAGGAGGAATTTGGCACCAACACTCTGAAAGAGTACATGCTGTGTCATGCACTTGTTTCTATTTTCAAATAAACATTAAAATAACTTAGGACATGGTCAAACAAGGCATATATGATGCTATATTTATAATTTCAGAGATATAGAAGGATTGTGAATTAAGGTCTTCAGAGTTAATGTGAAGGCAGAAGGTTTAGATTGAATGTATTGGAATTAGAATTAGAATGAGGAATTGAACACAATGCTAGTAAAAAGTGCATGAAATTTGTTTTTGTATTCACATGGGAAATGATGATGAATTAAATCATGAGTACTTCGAGATTGGGTGACCTGTAGGTGGGGCTGTGAATTTAGCTCAAATATTAATTTGATTTTTTGCTCGGATCGAAATAAGTGAGTCAAGTTACGAGTCAAAATTTTGAATCGAATTTTATTCGAGCCGACCCCAGCTCTCCTGGAATCGGATAGTTAACAACCCTAGTAATGTTAGAGCAGTGAATTTAGCAAATTTAGCTTGAAGATTGTCAATTGCTCCAAATTTGATTCGAATTTTGGCTCAGATCGAGATTTGATCGAAATAAATGGGTCGATCTACAAGCCAAAATTTTGGATCGAACCTTATTTGAACCGACTCCAACTCAGCTCGGAATCGAATTGTTAACAACCCTAGTGATGTTAGGGGTATGACACTACAGAAGACATACGATTTAACATCATACAAAACATCAAATTTTATTTCAATGCAAAATTAGCATCGATTTTGCGTCCTTTTTTTCATCGAGCACTATTCACCGTTGAAAAAAATGGATGTTCTTGTAGTGTTGCACTTAGCATTGACTTCTCATCGGCATTATTGATGCTACTAAGTTACTTAATAGCATGAGAAATACTTAATTGTGTCGGGGAGTTGGCAAATTTCGACACTAATGCCATAATATACGGCCAAGTGGAGACAGAACTCTCATTCACGCTTATTGCTTTCTTCTCAAATTTTCAACCTGGAATTAGACAAGCCTGGGCTTACCTTGGACAGGTGACTAGCTCAGGGGCGCTCTCCAAGCTGCAAAAAGATTATACTGGCCCCCACCAGCCCTAGATAGAGCGGTCAAGGTCTGGCACGGGCGCGCCAAACTTGTGGCGAGGGTGTGCCCGTTGCATGCAGTCGGATGCGGGCACACCCCAAATCCACTGCGAAGGCGACACCCTCTCATGTTGTTGGCAAGGACTCAGCACGGGTGTGTCAGAATAACGCAGGTGCATGTGCGCCTAAATACTGTTGCAGATGCATCGTGTTCTCGGGTTCCCAACGCGTGACCAACGCAGGATCGGCAAGGGTGCTCCCTAAGAGCAAAGGCGCGGGCTCGCTCAGGGAAGCGTGGGCGTGCAGGGTTAAAGAGGGTGCACTGTGTCACGGCACGGGCACACCACGCTCTTGTGTTTTTAGCATCGACCTAGCGCGGGTGCACTGGACCAAGGAAGGCACAGGTTCGCAGGGGATTTAGTATGAGTGCGCTAAAGCCAAAAAGGGCATGTCTAAGGGTGAAAAGCTTCAGGGTATTCTTTAGGACATTTCCCGAGCCATGAGGGAGCAGAATATCTTCTCACGATCCCGATATCTGAAAATTGGTGCCAACAAGTTGCCCGGTGAGTATGACATCAAAAATTTATGCCAATAGACATAATGGAGAAAAATGATTCACGTTTTTTACCCCACTTAATGGATTTTTTATGTTTGTAATACATGAGATTTATGTGTTTCTATGACTGATATCAAAATGTATTAATCTACATATATATTGCAGGTGAATATTCAAAACTTGAGATCATGAATGTATAACATATTGTATCCATAAATAATAATTCTCCCTAATGAGTTTTTGAATAGTGTTGAAGAATTTGTACATATGGCATCAAATCTACTTGTTTACCTTTTAAAAGATAAGTTTTGATGCCCCTGTATGAAGCACAAATATCAAGCGTATATGATGTCTGATGTAGTGAAATTGAATCTATACTGTAGGGGATTTAAACTCAATTATTGGTATTGTACTTCCCATTATGGTTTGAACAAGATGTTCAGATTGTTCATGCCGGCACTTCATCAAGCTATGCCCCTCCAACAGAACACGATTATGACATATGAGAAAATGGCTGGTGATGTAATTAGGATATCATTTATTTGATTTAACTAATATATTCATGATTTGTGGTAGCACTTAGCAAATCATTAAATGATATAATATATTGATTTATTATCACCAAATAATTAGTAAGCCACACATTGGGTACACGAGATAATGTAATATAAAGTAAATTATATGAAATATAAAGTACATGAAAATAAATGAGAGGAATATGTGGAAGCAATCTACTTTAAGTTAACTCCATAACTTTTATTACTGAAATATCATTTGGTTGACCTAACAGGTTATCATATCATTTATATGAATTATTTACTCATCATTAACCTCTTTAACTTGGCATGTTAAATCACTTTTTTGACCCACTAAAGAGAGGTTTTTTAAAATAATTTTTTTAATCTTTTTATAATGCATTCTTTGGACGTAATAGTCACACTTTAGATTTTTTAACAACTGATTAATCATTATCAATAGCCCACTAACTTGCTGGATTAAATCAATTTTTTAAATATATTAATGGTATTTTTAATGCAATACAGAGGAATGTTGTCTTTGACTTTTCTTAGTTTTATAATTTTATTTCAACCTTCTTATTAATGATTTTGTCAATGGCATGCCTCCATTAAGTTGGCCAACACTAAATTAGGAATGACTTTCAAATAACCATCACTTTCCTATATAGATTTCTTGACCATTTAATTTAATACTATAATGAATGACTTATGATACACACTAAGACATCACTTTTCCATTAATTCTCTCAAAGGAATATTAACTTAGACTCACATTCTATATAAAAATCTAAATAAAACCTAATTTAATTTACGGCACTCCCACTTTGAAGGCTTTTTATAGTTTAACATAAATATCTTTCCTTTGATAGGGTTTTCCCAAATGTATATATGATTACAAAGCTTGAAACCACATACATTATTAAGGAGAGGTGCTTCATTATTTTCTAAAATGTTTTAATATCTTAGAGGCCTTTGATAATTTGAAGATTGTAAAATCAAACTGGATCATGTAGAACTTAATTAATTTTAATTGTAGTCAAATATGAAATAATTTATTTTTAAAAATAGTTTTAGGGTCCAATAAAAATAGGTAAAAATTTGGAAATGATAGAGAGATGCATTTAGATTAAATCTAAAATTGCTCCTAAATTTTCAAAAGTTTCTCAAGGGATAAAAGCCTTATGGAGCATGCCTTTACCAACCACACTAACTGAAATTTGTTTATTTTTTGTTGAAAAAAGTAAAAATTTATCAGAATAAGCAAAAAACGTAGCACAATATTCGTACAATAGTACTCAAAAAGAAAAAAATTACAAATTAAAATATAGGACTACTACTCACTAAACACATAAGTTAAAGAGATCATTAAGTCTCTTATTATATGAATGGACAACATGCCTCCACACCCTTGAAGAAACTCAAATGCTGAACTCAATTAAAATTTATCTCTATTCGGCAAGAAAATAATCAAATAGTTGACCTCCTTAGAAAACCTTAATTTAAATAATAATAATAATAAAGGGAACAGAGCGAAAGACTTAATTTAAATTGAGGATATTTTTTACCTCTTTTATATAATGAATTATTTATTTCATATTTTTATAATTATCTCCTCATAAATTTGAAATTTGAAATTTAGAACTAACTTTTCAATTTTTTGCAAGGATTCATGAAACTAAATCACACATATAAAATCTTACAAATTATAAATTAAAAAATATTCAAAATGTTCAAATGCCAAGTAGGGGAAAAAATTAAAGTTTTCATCATGCTTCGTCTAATGTCTTTCTTGTTGCTCTGACTCATTCTGATTGGAATCTATATGCTACATGTGCTACATCATAAAGTTTTTTCAATAAAGCATTAATTACTCTTTGGTGCCAAATTTTCTTTCCATTAGAATGCTTGCAAACATGATGGCACATAATGCGCTATACCAATTTAGAAGTAAGATTTATATTGAACATTATTATTATGGACAGCTTTATTAAGATCCAACTAAATTTTCAACAAATAATACCTAGTAGATATGAATGGTATAATGTTGTTTGAAATGACTAGAAATATCATTTTTGCTTTGACAATAAAAAAAAATCATCTAAATTGCCCTCTAAGAAAGTGGTGAAAATGTTAATGATGAAGAGATTTAGAGTTATTTGGTTTTGTGCCCTTCTTCCACCATAAGGAGAGTCAAGAGAAAAAATTTATTATCTAATATAAGAATTGTCATATCATGTAGGCTTAAGACAGGGATGTATAGACTAGTGTTTTGAAGATGGTGTCATCAAGATCTAAAAGTACTCTATATAGGAAGATTCAAAAACTACTTTCTATATTAATGTATGCTTAAAAAAGATTTAAAAAAATTATTAAATATTCGAGTAAATCTAACTCAAGAACTAAGGTACTTTTCTGTGGAAGATTAATATGTTTGTTACAACAATTATCTAGTTTTTACCATATAAATGAATTATATTGCCTTTAAGCCTTTAATGATATTAAATTCATATTTAGGATTCTCCTTTGAGATTAAGTAATGATATACATTAACTCAATGCGTTCCAGAGAAAAATTTTGAGGAAAGGTTCCAAAAAGGTTTTGAGATTTAAGTTTCCTAAATGCTTCTATTAGGGTGGCTAAGAATGTCTAAGCATTAACAATTTTGAATGATAATGGCTACATATATGGTTGTGATAATTTCTTATGATTGGGTAAATTGTAAAGATTACAACTCCCTCATTGTTTTATTTTTAGATTAGGTGGTTATTATTGAAGCCTTCATTTATGTGAGTGAGTTTGAAGTATTCAACTATTAAACACAATTATAAAAGATGTAATAATAAGAGTTCATTCATTATACATATGATTATGAAGGATAGAGCTATGAATATCTTATTTAGATGTTGTATCATAAATAAAGTTAATAATATTGGATATTAGTGTATATTATGGATGTATATGATTAAATTGAGACTTTATAATTTATCTATTTAAAACAAAAATTATTATGCTGTTAAAAATTCTTTGTAATTTATACAGTTTAACATTTAATTTTTTAAATGATTTTCGGCATGAGATTCCTATAAATAGATGAATATTATTAAATGAGAATTGAAGCTAATCCATTAAGCTTATTTAATACTAGATATTTAGTTGTAATGCATTTAACAAATAATAGATTTATCTAGAAATTATAAAAATAAAGTTTGACATTTATGATACCTTAGAATATCCTTATTAAAAGAAGAAGAAATATTATCAATGTTTATAACTCATATGTCTTATGCTCATAAGAACTAAGTAAATCAAATTCTCATTAACCAAACAAGAAAATAAATTATTTTTGTAATCATTTTCTCTTTAGAAGATAACAAATGAAAAATAATTCAATTTCATTCTTTTATTATTTTCATTTACATTTCATTTTATTTCATTTTTTTATAATTTGTCCAAAGCATGCATATCCCGGGCTTCTACTTATAGCCTTTACTCCCCTCTTTTCTTGTTCTTCATTTCCCTCTTATGCTCTTTTTTCTAGTCCTTCACCTTTGTATAGAAGAATGTTTCCCAAGTGTTAGCAATGAGTTCTTCCTCTCCGATTGCTTTGATCTTTTTTTTTTTTTTTAATGGAGAGATTGGTTGTGGATGTGGTACAAAAATGACACGAGCATACATTTCTTCTTGCAATTCATTGCATAATATTAGATGTACCCATCACATAAACTAAGCATTGCATATTTGTTAGGATTATAAGTGAGCCAATTGTCACGGACAAATAGTCCCACATTGGCTAGGTGTAGGGCCGAAAAACAGTATTTAAGTTCTGGGCTATCCACCACCCATAATGACTCTTTTGGGAGGTGACACAATGCACTTGATAATTAACTTTGCATGTTAGGATTGAAATACACACCATATTTATCTTCAAAACCTTAGCCCTCAACCCAAAACAAACTAACAATACTCTTTCATCTCACAAAGCACAAAATACTTTTTTAGTTCTACGTTGCATGAGAAACTCATTTTGCTTTCAAATATGTATAATGTTGAAAATAAAAATAAAAAAAATATATCATATGACAAATAACACACTTTATAAGACTCATAAATAAATAAAAAATTCACTGCTTTCTTATATGTATAAGATATTCAATGATGCCTTGAATTTGTTATCTACTTTTATATGTAAAAATAATATTATATGCACTGTTGAGCTTGTCTAATACCTCATCTTAAGATTATCATAAATCAAACTTGACTTCCAATAGTAATATATTCTATTTGATAAACTAAAAAAACCAATCCATAATCTCTCTCTCTCTCTCTCTCTCTGTGAAATTTTTACATGCTTATAGCATGCTTTATTATTAAGCTGGTGAAGGATCGGAAACAGATGTAAGTGGCAGAGCCAGTCTGTGCAGCATTGCTGTAACCCAGCTGACAGCTAATCGTGATATGATATATTAAAACATTGCAAGCAGCACTGGCACAGTAAACGATTAATCATAGCATCCATGTTTGCGTGAAGTTAGTATTCAAATTGAAGGCATCACAAGAATCATGGCGGTGCATTAAGTAGGTGAGATGCAGCTACTGCTTGCCCCTCTGAATGAAGAAGATGACAGGAGGTGATGGGCAGAGGGGAAGAGAGAGCTCTATAGAGGAGTGCATGATTAGGGTTAGGGTTAGGGTTAGGGTTTCAGCTGAACGATTGGTGGACCCTCAATGGTTAGGCACGAGCTGCATGTGAGGAAGTAACGGATTTATCAAATGAAAAGAGGAATAAATATGTTCTCTTTAATAAATGATATGATGCCTTAAAGAAGAGATAAAGCGAACACATGACTTATTTTATTTTATTTTGAAAATGATGAATGTCAGAATGGATAAACTTTAAATTTAATTTTGTTTTTATCAATTAGAGAATTAAACAATGATCAAACAAAACACGTGTAAATGACAGGCGGCAGATGCTCCCAGAGTCGATTACACGTCATAACACTTCAATTCTATAAGAAAATATATATAAAATTAATCATCATAAACTGTAAATTTATAGCAGTTTAAAATGAAAGAATAGTACATAATGATGCAACAAAACGGAGAACAGTACACGGACAAACAGCACTGTTTACTACAGAGGAGCAAATATAATAGCTATAGAGAGAAGAAGAATCAGAGGCAACAAAGAATTCAAAAGCATGAACTAGTGCAAGCCATGAACATAGCTCTGGTCAACTGAAACATATCCGCAAGGCTTCTCGGTAAGTAAATGATATTTCTGCACTGAGTGGACGGGAAGAAGAGATGTGCGGGAAGGAATTAGGGTCAAGGATGCAAAAACAGGTTAGTTTGTGGCGGTGGGACGGCACCTCGGGTTAATATGAGGTTTTTATCAAGCAAAGTTTGGAAAGAATATTGAAATGAATTGATCTACAGGGAACAGAGAACAAGCAAAGGTCAGGCAACTTGCTGTGCAATTCTAGAAAAAAAAATGGGTTGTGTTCGCAATTATTGAGCTACTGAAATGGTGAACATTGGTGAAAGAGAGCAACACAATGTGTAATATAACACCTAAGCACTTCCATGCTTGTCAATGGAACAAAGGCGAGCCCGGCCAGGGTTAATCAATGACTCTGACATTATCCATCCCTACAAAAAAAAAAGGATTCAAAATTAAGCTCTAATTCATATCAAGATGACCAACAAACAAGCTAGCATTTTAGGTGATAAAAGTGCAATCTTATCGTTCAAATGACTCGAGTACGTGTGAATAAACTGTCTATGCATGACTTCTTGCCACTTTTTACATGGAAGCATGGCATTAAAATATAAAAAGACATGGTTCTAAAATTAAGATCACCCAGGGTCTACAATTTTTCCTTGGAATTCATCTAGAATGTTCTGCCTTTTCCAGCATATCATGTCAGTTTGAAAATTAGATGAAGTCAAGCAAAGGGCTTGACAAATTATCAAGTTAGCTGACCTACTTATACTTCAGTTTTGTATTAGCATGTTATCAGTACTCTTCATATACAGCCACCTCAATTAGTTGGGAGTAAGGCTAATGATGATTATGATGAAGATGATGAATGACATATATTGTAATATTGTGCATGGAATAGGAAGAAATAGAATACACATAAATATTCGGACACAGAAATACCAACGAAAAAATCACCTCAGCTGCAGCTTCTCTCTTGAAATCTTCATAAAAGGATGAGACTGCATTGCAGGACTCAACTACCTGGGCTTCTATGTCTACAGCTGGGGGAAGTAAATGATTCGATAAACTATGTTTCAGAGATGATTGAGAATGATTCGAGGGACTGCTGTTCAGTGATGATTGAAAAGGATGAGTGAAATATCTTGAAGATTGCTTCGCATTTGAAGATTGAAGAAAATGCAGAAGCACATGAGCCTGCAAAAGCAGATTGTCAATAGTCTGCACAATGTTCATTTCCTGACTTTATTGAAATAGAAATGAATACCTACATGGAATGCTGCCTTCAATATGTCATCTGCTTTTGCTTTATCCTTTAGTAGTGCATATATGTTACCCTTTGAAGGATTATATGTCACTATATACCTTTCTTTCTGCCGGCCATGAAAATTGCAATAAGTAACAAATATGCAACTTTATATGACACAATAACAAACATACAAGGGCTAGATGAGCCCAAAATCACAAACAAGCAAGCACATGTAACAAATTTTAGGAGTATCATCACGTTATACACAAACATAGCAAATATAGGCCATGTGTCAAATGAAAATCGCCTTATCTAAAACAATAGTTTCATGATTACAAAACAATACCTCGAATAATGGCTCTATGGAAAGATATGTTGATGGATCTTGAAATGCTTCTCCAAATCTAGACCCTAAACAAAGATGGTGGAAGTTTTAATGTGATCTTGCAAAAAATCAGGCAAAATAAAATAATAAAGTAATATAGGTTGATACCTAAGATTATAGATGTTTGTTTTGACCATGGAAAATGGAATATGTTTTCTTTGGCATTGCCTTCCTTCAATGAAGGAACATTACCTACAAAACAGTAAGGGCTGATGATGTGCAACATATGGTTTTTCGGCGATGTAAATGACATACTCGAAGTACTTAATTATGTTTTGCATCATTTGATGAGAAATTCAGACAACGTATATAATCAACGATGATCCAGTCACATGCCAGTCAGCAGGGGACAAGCTAACGAATACAAGAATCCAACTAAGAAAATTAAATTCATGTAGTTAAGAAAAGGGTACCGGCTGCTGTTAATTTGTGTTATTAAAGTCCCCATAGCATGCAAAAGCTAGGAAAAGAATAATGTCGTTGATGAATCATACAAGTCCCACTCACAACAGAAGCTCGGTGAATTCTAAACTTATTCATTATCACAGCTTTCATATAGCATGCCTTTAATCATCGCCAAGTCCCTCTCTATCTCTCCTAACTCATGAACCACCATTAAATCCTCCAAAATTGATAGAATCATCCCAAAATTACCCACAAAAAGGGAAGATTTTGGGAATAATGCATGATTTTCAAACGCCTATAGCCATCATTGTCTTTGAAAAAAAAAGTTTTATTTTTGTGAGATTTTAAAATCATGAAGTTAGCTTGAGATTTTGTTTTATATTGTGTGAAATAAACTTAAGGTAGCCTCGTATAGAAATACAAGCTGCTCCGCAAGCTGACTCAACATATGTTCATCATCAAGCAGTAGAGAAGGTGCATGTGCAACATGACACTTTTCTAAACATATTTTCACATCAACCAAAAGTGCATAGTGAATCACACCATTGGTTACGCATAAAAGTTGCACTGACAAAAAATTTTAATGAATTCAACCACATCCTTTCGCATCTTTCCATATAACAAGTCTTTTAGTAATGGCTATCTCACTCCACATTCTTCCAAATGCTTTATCATCTTTAAATTCTCCAAATTTTTTGGACTTGTCCCAAACCACCCACAAAGTTATAAAAGTTTGAAAATAAGCCATCAGAAGAAACACTAGTATCCATTCCCGTAGATGACAAATATTTCAAAATTTGCAACATCTTCCGCAAAATATACAACTAAAGCACCGTTTGGGGTACAATTATGTTGATCTTATACTGTGCAAAACAAAAAAGTTATGGAGCCTTACCAAGAGGGATCAGCCGGCCACCAACGAAGACTCCTAGAGTACTTGATTGAAGACTATTTTGGAAACTACTTGATTAGTTTTTATTCACTTCCTATGTACATTTCTTTATTTTTTTTTCAGAATCATTTCCTTTTCTAATTTAAATTAGATATATTTGGTAGGTTTGTAAATTATGAGAGATTGATTTCCCTATATATGTACCCTAATTGTGAATAATGAAATCAAGGAATTAGTTTTCGCCCAAAACCTGTCTTCTACATGCTATCAAAGCTTAGGAACAAACCCTAGCTTCCTCTTGCCGTCGGAACCCTACAACAGTCATTGGAATCTCCATTGTCAACCTGTAGGCACGCATCTTCTCTTCCCTGCAGCGAGGTCCCTGCCGGAGCCTCCCAGACCCTGCTACAGGCGCTCCTCCCTGTAGGCCGCTCCTCTCTGGCCCTACAGGCCCTCCAATCGGAATCTCCCTGTCGGAACTCTTCCCTGCGCAGGCCCTCCCTCAGTTTTTCCCTGCAAATTTCCTTGCAGGAGTCTCTGTCGAAGCTATCCCTGCAACTGCACACTGCATGTTTTCCCCTATTTGATAGGAAAGAAGACAGGCTTCCCTGCAGACGCACTCTAATTCCCTTGCAAGCGGTCCTTCTTACTTGCAGGCTTACCAACATCCTTCCTTTCTCAGCTATCCTTCCACGGAATCCTTCTCAGCAGCAGTAGGTCTTCCACCAAAATCCTCATCAACAGCAACTTCTCCACCAATTGCACTCCAACAGCAAAAACAACATCAGCTGCGGCAGTAGCATCAGCCAATTTTCCTCCTTTACCACAGCTATCTTTTTTTCTACCTACAAAAGCTGCAGTTAACACCCTTTCCGCCACTAACAACAACCCTAAATACGAATAGGGCTTCTGACAAAGTACTGGATGAAGACATCAAGTCCTACTCAGGAGGTTATTTGTGAATTGAAAACAAAGAATTCTGCATATAGGACACATGAACTCTCCAACTTTATCACAGATCATAAACTCAATGGTCATATACTCATAACTTCCTTCAATGGTTTCAATCCGATTTATGTCCACTTGCGGTGAAGGGATTGAGAATAATCTCACAGGAGAGGGCCCAATTCCTAAGATCACTGGCCCCAACCACCGCATATGGAACAATCAAGATCATATGATTATGTCGTGGCTAGTCAACTCAATGACCAAAAGAAGTGGGAGATTTCGTTGTTCTACAAAACTGTCAAAGAAATCTAGGAGGTTGCAAAACAAACATATTTCAGCAATGAGAACACAGTAAATTTTTTTGCGATCGAAACGAAGCTTCATGGCATTCTCAAGAAGAGTCAAGTGTCACACATACTTCAACACATTGATAAAGTATTTCAACTAGATAGGTTTGAGACGTGTTGAAATGCCCACATGATTCTGTGATGTTTAAATTCATCATCCAAAAGAAGGAAATTAACAAATTCCTAGTAGGACTTGCTCATAAATTGGATGAAGTGAGAGAGAGGATGCAGGAATAAATCCTCTTCCATCAACTCATTAAGCCTTTGCTAAGTCAGGAGAGAAAAGAGCGAAAAGAATCTAATGTTAACTGCAAAAGGGAGTTCACAAACTACCAAAAACTTAGCCCTATACACTCATAATTTTTCTCGTGGCTTCAAAGCTCAAGAAGAATCGCCCCACATGCGACTATTGCAAGAAGATTAAGCATTACAAAGACAAATTTTGGAAACTTCATAGAAAACCAGCAAACTAGAAACCAGGGCATGGAAGCAAAGATCAAGAGAAAAATGCTTATGTTGTTACCACATCAGAAAGGTTATATGAACCATTCACTAGGGAAAAGCTTAAAGTACTAAAAAACTCCATGGAGATAATTCAGAGCGGCACACCAAGGTAGTATATCATTCTCCCATATTGTTAGTAATGAGAGATTTTGAACTTGGATCATAGATTCAGTAGTCTCTGATTATATGGTCGAAAACATCAATGCTATAGGCAACTATCAAGAGGTGTTGATCGTGAAGTATAACAAAATAGAAAAGAAAACTAGAAAAGAAATAAAAATAATTAATTGATTAATTACTTATTTGTCCCCGTCAAAGCCAAAGAGATCAACGTAGAGGAAATAACTGCTCCCACCCTTTATTCCTCAGTTACATGAGTAGACGAGGGCAGATTTTTTTATACACAATGTTTATGTCGTTGAACATCTCCCTTCCCACGGTTCCTCTTCTTCATTGTCACGAGTATTTGTCTTCTCCGTTTCAGCCTCTTCACTTCGAAGTCTACACACCAAGAAGGTAAATCTCTTAAATGTTTTTCTTCTTTCATTCTTCTTTACTACTCACCAAAGATCACTCGCTTTGCTTATTTATTTGAAAAAAAATAAACTTTATGAAAATGTGAATGAAATTATATATATATATATATAATGCTTATCTATGTTGTTGGCTGAAGGAGTTAACCCCTTATGGTACTAGTCGAGAACATCAAGATGCATGTGCATAAACTAATAAAGAACATTAACATTACAGTATCTTAAATTGTACTTCAATGGTGTTGCCGAGATGGATTTAAGATGATCCTTTTTTAAACAAATAATTTACCAATTGATCCTAAAATGATTTATTAATTTTAACAAATATGCATTATATTTATAAAATTCTTCTCATTATTTTAATTTAGGAATAAGATAAGATTGTATGCGCTAAATTGTCGATAATTCATGATAATTTGAACTAACATTTTTCACATAAAATTTTAGTCTAAAATGAGTGAAGAAAGAGAGACAATTTATAGAAGATGCGATCAAACGAAAGAATAGTATTATATTAACAATTATCTAACTAGAAATTTCACTCATTAGTAATTATTCATACTTGTTGCTACTAGATGAAATTTAATTTTTTTACATGATTGCCTATTTCTGCCTTGGTGATTCCAAAAACCTGGATAGGGATATGACATAAAAATTGGAAGAAGGGCACAAACCTTACTCTAATACCACAAAGAAAAAAGTGGCAAAAAAGCTTGTTTTATTCATTTTCCCAACTAGTATTTATACAAACGACTAAATAAAAAGAACACAATTATTAAGCACAAAAAGTTTTAAAAAATTAAAACTGTTCGTCAAAATTTTCTATCAAAACTAATAGGAGAGAACAATTAGTGGCACTTCATTTCATGTTTAATGCATGAATTCACGGCACCCTTCTTTTCATTTTAAGCACACAAATCTATAGCATATATTTTCCTTTATTTACTGCATTCCGTAAAAACTTTCATTCTTCATTTAGCAATCCTAATATATTCTAGATTAAAAGTTTCAAATTTTAGAAATAACAATAGCATTTTAAATAAATATGAGATATAGGACCAATAATTTCAAGTGAAACAGGTTGCAGAATCTTGATGCATCTAAATAATGAGCAAGAAAAAAATTAACATTTCAGAAATATAAAAGTGTTTTTAATTATTTTAGCAACGTGCTCTCTCACATGATATCTAAACCAAAAATAAATATTGCAAAAAAGAGATTAAAAAAAGAATACTCCAGTACCTTCTAAATTAAACGTTTTAAAATAAGAAATAATCATTATCTATGTAAATGGAAAAGAGATATAAACATATATTATCAAGTGAAATTGAGGTAGAAAAATCTTGATGCGGCTAATACAATGAGAGAAAAATCTAGTAAACATTTTGGAATTAGAATAGATTTAAGCACCAGAACTTAAATGCCATCATAATAACACATCCAAAAAATAAAATATAAGCTTTAGTTTTTTTTACCTTTTTAGAATGGAATGAAAAAATAGAAATGTATAAAAATGTTAAAGAAGTTTAGCAGAGTTCAGATGGAAGACTAAAAGTATGAAGCCAATGCAAAGCATGATTTTTATAAATTCTATTATGCATAACTAAAGTCACGTGTACCTGTCTTTAGGAAAGAGTTCACTGCCACAGCAAATCTGGCCCGATTTATTGTGTGCAGAACAACAGACTTCACCTGGTATAGAACAAAAAATAAGTAAAAAATAACAATTATTCTAAAGCAATAAGAATGAACTAACAAAGAAAGAATGGCTAGAAAAGAGTTTACCTCTTGGTATGAACTGAAAAGATATCCACATGAAAGGAAAGCAAATGAAGCAACCAAGGAAGGGTTACTTTTCGAAACCAAGATACTCAGGCCTGTCCCTAACTGCAAATCCCATGGATCAAGATTTTTAAAAAATGATACAGCAAAGAAATATATTTGCAATACAAATTCAGAAACATAAAACCAATAAAGCTTGTGTGGAAAGTTAAGGGCAAACAAATGCACAAAATAACTTTAACAATATCTCCCAAAGTTTCATTCCATAAACCATTCATAGATGCCTGCTTGAGTTGAATTGTATTTATATCTATAAATATATTATGTGGAGCCATAGAAGTAGCTTAGGGTCCATTTCATTGCTTGTAGATAGAAAGCATCTTCATTAGCTTCATCTTAATTGTTTGAGGATGGCATTATGAATCCTTATTTTCTATTCTTCCATGTCAAGTGTTACAGGGGCTATTAAACCTACAGTAGATCATTTCGAAGAATGATGAAATTTGCCCGACTTCATCAATTGGTTGAATGTGACTAAAAATAAACATAAGGTTTAAGCCACACAAACCACTCAAAATTATTGATTAGAATTTTAATACAAAATGAGAGAAAATGAGATCAAAACTTTCTAAATGTATTTCTACCTAAAAAATGCCCTTTAAAAAGTAATAATTTATTTGAGTTTTGGTGTTCTTGAAATTACTTTATTTACAAGGCAATTGAAAATCATGCAATAATTTTGCTAATGGCTAGTTTAATTACTTGGTGTTCAAAAATCAAGTTATGAGTTTTCTTTTCAGATTGCTATGACTGAGCTCATTCACACCTATTGTTTTTGTTTTTTTAATTTATTTATTTATTTATTTTTTCGTCTCATTTCCCTGCTTGCTCCATGGCCCCTCCTGGTTTTAACAATTTCATGAATTATATCATATTATGGATAAACTGGTAGATTTCAATGCATACATGTTAAGATAGTATAAGGCATAGGATGCAGAAAATTTCCCATTATCTAGTTCTATGTTTTTTTATCTTTTATTTTAAATCACATAGGAGGTAATCTAACCCCTTCTTTACATTAAAGTGCCAACATTCAAAATTTGCCAACCAAACAAAAAAACAAGCATGATTTACATTCAGCCAAACAACTAAACATAAATAAGGCACATTACATTTACTCTACCATGAGTTCTTAAAATATATACATTCTAGATGAATGCAACCAAACATCATCAAGAAAGAAAAAAATAAATAAACCAAAGGTGAAATAGATAAAAGATGAGTGAGATGACTTCATGCTAATGGAATTATAAGTTCTGCAATATTTGAAAATATAAATGAATGGAGCCCCCATGAAGTTAGGATAAAAATAATGATGATGATGGTGACCATATTGCCACTGCTAAATCCAAATTATCGAATCAAACACAAAGTTAAGTGATTTTCAAAATTAAGAATGATAAAATAATAATGAATGCAAAGAAATAAAATGCAAAAGCTTAGCATAAATAAATAACTTAGGCATGAGGCGGGCGGTCATATGATATGCAAGCTAATTGAATCTTCTGGCAAGAGATGTGATTATACAACCATATTAATAAATCATTAACTTTATTAATAAGTATAAAAATCTTCTTATTTTAAGATCGTCATGGCTGCATTTCATATGCACTGCATTACAACAGTCTAGAAAGCATATGACGACAGAGATCCAAAAACACACCAGATCTGCAATATTGGCAACACATTCTCCTTTAGCAGTGACATCCCCAATATTCTCTCCTTTAGCATAGGCTTTATAAATTGGAGTTCGAGTGGATGTCGATGTGACGACACCAACATTCTACATATTGAAGGATTCCAAGAAAGCTTGTCATTAAAAAGAAGTAAAGAGATTTTCATTAGCAATACTTGTCAAAAACGAACTGAAAAGGGGAATTAGTTTGACCTTTGCCACATTCGCCATACAAGCCAATGGTAGAAAAAGATGTGGTACTGCAGAAGTTGCCAGCTCAAGTCCAGCCCCCAACTCCATCAAAAGATCACCTGCAAAGCGAAGCTGCCAAAGTTCCACTATCATGTTTTCAGTAGCACAATTAACCAAAGGAATAAAATTATAAAAATTTGAAGAAAGTTACTTCACAGGAAATTTACCTGCTTCAGATCATAGTCAAATTTCTTTCCTTGCCTTGAGTAAAGCATTTTTCCAACACGCCCAGCTCCATCCTACAATATAGATTTTTCAACTAAGAATATCACAAGAATATATCACCTGCAACAACAGTTCTAAGCAGAGGACAGGATAAAATAGTAAATTAATATATCAAGGCATTCACATGTTTGATGGTCTAACAGAGATTATTTGGGATCCTCAAAAAATCCACACCACACAAATTTGCTCCGAGATAACAGCAGTTTTAGACAAGACAAACCAAAATGAATATCAAAAGAAATTGGTATGATTGCCTGAGAAGCACACAATAAACAATTTTGAACAAAAAATTTTCTGACATGATACTAGATACGCATCCTTTTTCAGTAAGATAGTGGTTAAAATAATCCCTTTTGTCAAGTGTAAGCAGATGATGCTTCCTGACTTTTCTATCATATGGACCACAGAAAAACGCTTCATTGATGCAAAATAAAAACTACTCGCAAAGAAAACCCAAGATAGTTAAGATAAGGCTAATATAATGATGAGCCTAAAAGACAGCAAAAAAAAATTTCACAATACCAAGACATTATGACACCCAATACTACTCATTGGGTTCAATTTATGCATTTAATCGAGTCTCACGGATAAGTGATATGTCTATTTCTCGAGATGGGTATGTCACTTGTAGTGTTGTGCTCTATTATTTAAACTATTGTTTATATGGGATCGGTTCGGCACGTATTTTTAAAATTAAACAATTACATTTCAAAACTATATATATATATATATTAAATCAAATATCTTTTTTTCTCAAATTAACGGCCGACACTTACATGGTAAACTTGCACAATCTAAAAAAAACCCATTTTCGAGAAATCTTTGTATTACGTCTTAACTCATTTTCAATTACTCTCTTACATAGTTTTAATGTGACTTAATTCATCTACAATTTATACGCTTTGTGCACCCCCTTTATTCTTAAAAATAGGAACCAAAATACTATTCCTCCACTCAAACATTTTTTTTTAGTTTCCAAAAAAAAAATCAAAAAGGTTGGTAAGCCAAGAAATTCCTAAATCTCTTAAACATTTTCACAATTTAATTGGGATACTATCAGGTTAGATTGGTTTTTCACTCTTTTTTCTTTAAAGTTTCCCCGACTTCCTTCTTTCTAATGTGTCGATAAAAATAAACTTTTTTATTATTATTATCTATATTCAGATCATTGAAATTGATCACATTTTCCAAATCTTTATTACAAAGTTTACAACAAAAACAACAACAAAGCCTTAATCCCACTACGTGGGGTCGGCTACATGAATCTTTTTTCTCCATTGCGTCCTATTTAGTGTCATATTTTCATTTAGTTCTAATAAATTAAGATCATTTT
>NEWO01000014.1:810003-871222 GCA_003013225.1 Phalaenopsis aphrodite
AGTTCAAGACAAATTTTGAGCGGATTTTGCAGGCTTCAAATGTTTCAAACACCTCATAGAGTGATTCAATGCATCTAGACACTAGAAGGCTCTTTAATGAAGGGCTATGTCTCTTGAATGAATGAACATGTCTTTTGGGATTCAAAAGATGTGACTTTTAAAGAGAATTTGGGAGGAAATTTTGATATCTTTTTAATAGGAGGTCATCGCTAATTAAAAGGAAAAGGAGTCTAGGGTTGAAGGAGAGGAGGCAAGAGGCGAGAGGCGAGAGGCGAGACAGAGAGTTTGGTGGTGACGTGAGAGAGAGTGAGGGACTTAGAGATTTTCTTCTAAGGTTGTAAGAGGAGAGGGAAAGTGAGAGATTTCTTCTTCATTACATTTCTAAGAGAGAATTGAGAGTGCTTGTAAAGAGGGAAAGTGCTTAAAGAGAACTTCTAAGAATTTTCTTGGGAAGGAGTGTGAGATAAGTTGTGTCATTTATTTCTTTGTTTCATAAATTTGTTTTTATATATGAAATATGTGTTTTGTTCATTCCTTTTCATAAATTTCCAGTAGTTTTCTTTATCCTTTTCCCTACCCTGCGATATGGTTTTGTGAATAATTGATTTTGTTGTATACGGTTTTAAATGTCAATAGTTTGTGATGATTTGAACTCCGATATTCATTTACTTTTTGATATAATCAATTGCAATGTTAAAATGTTTTGAGAAACATATGATCTGAAATGACTATGATTTCTATAATATGGTGAGAGTCACATTCAACTCCATGTGTGATAATTTAATACATTGGGATGAGCACAAATAAATAAGGAAATATATTTTGTTGTACGCATAATTTGAGATTTTAATGTGGCAGATGAAAATTCTCAATTTAGTTTATTTGTGTAGAAACTAATGCGAGATTGTTAGCCCTCAAGCGATGGAGAAGTGGGAGCTCTGGAGTGAGAGTCAGTATTTTCCCCTAACCATAAACTTGGAGACCAAACTCTGGATTAGTCAATGTTATTTATACACTTGAATGAGAGTAAAGAATAGGAGCTCCTATTTCGCACAATAAAATTATGTATATATATATTCTTAAATGATTTTAATTTCTTCACAATCCATGTACTCATTGTAAAAAGGCAATGATGTTTTCTTAAATTTAAACTCTTTGTCACATAAACATTGTTTAGTTTTTATGTGCTTACTTTTGAGTTTAGCAAATAATTTAGTTTACTTAGTTCTTTCAACTGCACTTTATTTAGCATACACTCAATTATTTTAGATTTGAATTTCATACTTGAATTTTATAGTTTGAATTTTGTGTTTTACAGTATAGCCATAAAAATTTTTAACTCCCTATGAGATCGATACTTAGGACTCCACTAGAGTCATTTATTACTTGAGCGATAGATATACTTGCATTATTATTACGAGTTTGCCAGTTTAAAGATTTTAAAAGCTAAAATTATTTTTATTAAAATTATTTTTATTAAAGTTATTTTTATTGGGATTGAATTGCGTATTTATTATTAGTGATGTCATGTGTGTTTTCTAATAATGAAAAATATTTATAAAAGCAACACACAACAAACCGCGCAGCAGAACCTCAAATTGGTTCATCCCCAAATGGCCCCACTAGGGAACCCACCTATTCTGCACAACCAATTCAACAACTGGCAAATAGAGGGATGGAACAAGTACCAACACACCAACACAGCTTCATTTGCGCAGGTAAACATGTTATAGGAAGTACGAATGTGAGTGACTGTCCAGTCGCTCGCGGGAGGGTCTTTACTCGCCAAATCAAATAGGTGATACATCCGCCCGGGCTAAAGATTCCTCGTTGTATTCTTACAAAGGCATGACCAACCTGATCAACCAGGTAACTTTGTCTGAATCATTTATCGGTCTGTTCTAGATTGACAAATAAATAATGCTTCTCTTTTTAACCCCCTTGAAAGCGTCGACCCTTTGGTGGTTCAAATGTCAGCCGATCGAAACCATCACAAACTACTACAAGTTTGAGAGACTCTTCATTTTGCACTTCTTAAATGTACAGAAGCAAGGGAAAGACGTTGACACTCTGCTTGAACCCAAGCAGTGAGAAAAGGCCTACATCGCCCGCTTTTTGAATGAGATGCTTGAAGTTAGAAATCTGAAGAAATAAATAGTCGGAACAACCTTGAAGTGAGGAGTCTGAAGCAAGTGTTTCAGGTATGACATAAATTTGCTTAAACATACTAATTTTGTAGAACCATTGAAGATGGCGAACGAACACAAACTCATTGAAGAAGACCTTCAGAGCTCCTTAAAGAGTAAGCCAAAATTAACCAACCACCCGTCAAAAAGTGTAAAGAACAAGGAGAACAACAAATGTCAAAGGACAATCGGTCCTTTGGTCACCAAAATAATAACTCTCAGTTCCGAGATCAACACATAAATGATCGAGGAAACTATGACTGAAAGCAGTGCTTCAATCAACAGTCAACTCAATCTTATGCCTGGCCGCATATTTATAGGGGAATGCAATGTTCTACACCCCTCAACATGTTAATTGTTTAAATAGTTCAGGTCATCCAGAACAAGGACTACTTCAAAATCCCCCCCATTAAAAACACCGCCGGCCTTATGAGATCCGACAAATTTGTGTCGGTATCACTGCGACCACGAACACGACAAAGAGGAGTGTCGTCACCTTCAAAACTTAATCGAGTAACTCATCCACACCAGAAAGCTTAAAGAATTTGTAGAAGTTGGTGCACATGCACAACGACATGATAAAACACTAACAGAGGATCCATCCAACGGGTCTGTCAGGGAGAACGAGGTCCACGTAGTAGGGATAATCCCTGTCATCTTTGAGGGAGGACCCCGACTCTCTCATCTAAAGAGAAAAAAGTCGCGATATGTATGTTCTGTCATCCAATACACACGTAAATACTTGCCCATTATCTTTGCAAATGCAGATCCCCATTGAAAGGGAAACCCCTATAATGAGGTGATTATTGAAACAACGTTGGTATTATTCATGTTGGTATAGGAAGTTTGGTGAATATCTAATTCAAGCTAGTGTTAGAGAAGAATAGTCTAAAGGCCACCCAATTACAACACTGTTCGACCTGTTGTTAGGATTCCATGAGGAAAGGAAGGAGGCAATAGGTCTTGTCGCTCTTGCCATCGCTTATGGAAAGCCAAGAAAGTGGTATAACAACATGGAGGATTTTCTCATGTTAGATTCACCGTCAACCTACAATGATACCTTCATTTAGGCACTCCTGAACAGTTACCGGGTGATAACTTCCATCTACCTTGTAGTTATAAAGTTCTTAGGTGACATGGAGGTAATTACGATCCAGGGAAACTTGGTGTTGTTTAAAAACTACTATTTGTGAACTATTTTGAGCATTGACCACGAATAGCTTGACATTTGAATCTAAATGGAGGGGGTCTCGAGACCAATGAGGTTGTCCTCTAGGTGCTAGTGTATGACAAATAACTTGGTAAGGTTTTCTGAGCATTGAACATTTTGACGCAAGATTTTGGAACCAACTGGTACAAATGCTTTGGAGCACCGGGAAGTGTTCGTTTGTACCACAGCAAAAATGTCTGATGTTTCAATCAATGCAATATGCCACCAACCGAACATCAGCCCCTACTCTTAGTCAGTCCAATGTAAGGTCGGGTTGACCGTCAGAACTCTAAGAGAACTAATGAGGGCAGAAGTGTGTCGGTTACATCTGTGAAGTCAGGTACCCAACTTGGCTCTCGAACGTTGTCATGATCAAGAAAGCCAACAACAAGTGGTGGATGTGTGTCGACTTCAAAAACCTCAACGTTGTTTGCCCGAAGGACACCTACCCCTACCAAAGATTGAGATCTTGGTAGACACAGCAACTAGATACTATGTAATGAGTTTTTTAACGCTTACTCTGACTACCACTAGATAAAGATGCATCTAGCCATGCAAAAAATAACAACATTTATTACTGTCGAGGACGTTTTTTTTAATGCAATACGCTTCGGGCTTAAGAACGCTAAGTGCTCTATCAATAACTCGTAGATATAATTTTTTCCAGCATAAAATGAAAGAAATTTGAAGTGTATGTCGGTGATATCTTAGTTAAAAATAAGTAAGCCAAACAACACATCAAATATCTAAAAAAGACATTCATAACACTCAAAAGATTCAATATGAGATTGAACCTACCAAATGCACCTTTGGGGCATCGACCTGCATCTCTTGGCTTCATGTTAACTCCTAATAGTTTAAAAGCCAATACCTAGAAAGTACAGTCGATCCTCGACATGTCTCTCCCATGGAGCATCAAGATAAATCAGAAACTGACCGGTCGTATTACCATGCTCAGTCGTTTCATCCCAAAGTTAAGTGACAAGTGTTCATTATTCATTGTACTAAGGAAAAAATTAAAATTTTGATTTGACAACCGAATGCAAAGAGATGTTCAAAAACTTGAAGGAACCCTTATCATCCCCACTAATGCTCTGGAGCCTGAAACTAGCAAAATCACTGTCACTATACCTTGGAGTCATGTGAGAGGTTGCAGGCTCGATTTTGGTCCGAGAGGAGGCGGTAAAACAACACTCAATGTAATACATGAGTTGAGTGCTTCATGAAACCGAAATCAAGTATCTGATTATGGAAAAACTAACATTTTTTTTTATTATTTTCACTCATAGGCTGTGACCGTACTTCTAGATGGTTCCAATCCGGGTCATCACGGAACATCCGTTGAAATTTGTGCTCACACAGCCGGAGCACTCCGATCAACTATTGAAGTGGGCGGTTGAGCTCAGCGAATTCAACATCACCTATGTTTTATGAACGAAAGTCAAAGCCACACAATCATAGAATTTTTGGTTGACTTCTCCAATTAATTGTCACTAAAGACATGACGTGGTTCCTGTATGTCAACAAAACCTCCAAACAAGAAACAACAGGAGTAGGACTGACCCTATGTCGCCCAATCAAAAAGCATCTCTACCAGACGACCTTGGTGTGACCGAACTTCGGTACATTTAGTGATTAAGGAATTTAATATTATAATTTTAAAATTTATTTTATAAATTTTTTAAATAGAGATTTAACACGGTTTTTCATTACACACTAGGTATTAACACAAGTGCACATATCGCTCAGGTAATATATGACTTTCTTTAGCTCAGAGTATTGATCCCATAGGGAATGCTATAAATTGAATAGTCTTAAGAAAAGCTCCAACGTAATTTAAGTAGTCTTAGCTAGAAAATAAGTTTGAAGTTTAGATTGTGCTAGGGAATTATAGTAAACTGCTTCTAATCTTCAAAATTTAATATTAAGTTAATTAAAGTATGAGAGTTCAAGCTATCAAAAAGTCCCTCCCCTTGCAATGAAATTAGTAATTAGTGTAGGTGAGCAACAAATAGAATACCTAATTAAAATTGTGACAAAAAGGAACATGCATTTTCTTTACCCATTTTTCAAGTGACTTTCTTTAGCTCAGAGTATCGATCCCACAGGAAAGACTATAAGTTGAACAGACTTAAGAAAAACTCCAACAAAAATTAAGTAGTCTTTTTTTAGCTAGAAAATAAGTTTGAAGTTTAGATTGTGCTAGGGAATTGTACTAAATTGCTTCTAATCTTCAAAATTTACTATTAAGTTAATTACACTAAGTTAATTAAAGTATGAGAATTCAAGTTATCAGAAAGTCCCTTCCCTTGTAATTGAATTAGTACTTAGTGTAGGTGTGTAACAAATAGAAAACCTAATTAAAATTGTGACAAAAAAGAGCATACATTTTCTTTACCCATTTTTCAAGTGTATAAAGAAATTAGGTTAACTAAGAAAGTGTTTCTGCCTATCACCCTATAAACCTCACAGTTAATCTCGTTAAATTCACCTCCTATTTATTTGTATTGATTAGCGAATTACTTTTTCTTCACCCTATAGAACAATGTGGTTCTTACTAGTTGTTGCAGCCATAGCCATCCTAAATCTTATGGGTCTGATTTTAACACAACAGCTAGCCAAATTGAAATGTAAATGAAGCTTAAAGTAAAACCCACCACAATCATGAATGAAGTTAATTATAATTGAATCTACATCCTGCAAATGATACTATCTAATCACAAGAGAAGGAAAAAGGAAACTACTCAGATTGTGTGAAGAAACCTCCAAAAAACATCATCTTATAATAAATAGAAGCCATACAGTATGAAATTACTTAATACAAGCTAATGTATAACAATATACTTTATCTTCTTCCCTAAGAACTAAAGAGAAACTCGACCCTAAATGTAGTTTCCAAGTTCTCTTTGCACTTGGACAAAAATTCCTTACAATACCCTCAAATCTCTCAAATGAAAAATAGAAAAAATGAACATCTCCCTTTGCTTTCCCTTTTCTCATTCTTTTATTCTCTTCAGACTTCTCTAAGTGCTCTCCTCCTTTGTTTTTTTACTTACCCCTTCAAATAACTTCAATTTAGTGTGAAAAACTATTGAGAAACTGTCTTAGACATTTCTAGCTCCTAGGCACCATTTTCTCGGGTAGCTAGATGAAACAACTAGTACTTATGTGCCCGTATGTAGCACCAATGCCCCACCTTCTCGGGAATTTGAGGGTGTTCCGATGCTTAAGTGCCCATGAATGGTGCCATGTTGCCATGGAGTGGCGCTTAGGCGGCAGTTTAGTGCTACCTCTAATGCTCTTTTCGCCTCCATTTCACTCTGTTTTACTCCACTTTGCTCCAATTATTTTACATATTACACCTGCAACAACAACAACAAAAATATATTTCTTTAAAATGCAATATCATAAAAAATAAGTATAAATATAATAGGAAAATTAACATGTTAAAGTCATTCCAAAAATTTTCCAAACTTAAACATTATTTGTCCTTAAGTAATACTATAATTTTTTTATTAAAAAAATTAATTGTTGATTTGAGGTAATGTGTCTCTTAAGGATTTCTTATAAATTTTCTTCGAGAATGTCATTGTGTAATCTAGAGAAAATTTCAGTGAATAGGGCTAGAACTAAAGTACAAGGCTATATTGTAGTCAACTTATTAATCCTGATTTTCTATTTACTTCAAAATCAATTTGCGATTTGTCAAACTTGGGATTCCTAGAAAGTATAAAGACAGAATTTTAAAGCATTCTTTTAGCAAAACTCTAACTACTACCATTTTAAAAGAAAATCAAGATTAAGATTGTAATTGAGTTTTCTCTCTTAAGAAAATTTAAGTGAAACCAATTTTAAATAGGCATCTCCCAAAGCTTTTCCTCACTTATCATTTTTTTTCTATTTTTAAATTATTTTTACTTTGTTTTTTTAAGGATCATTTTCAATAATTTCTTTTTTTAATGTGAGGATTACTGTATCCAGTCCAGCATTTAATAGTTTTGAATTTTACTATTCTTCTCTTAAAGTTAAAAATAATCGCTTTCTTTCAATTGAAATCAGTTAGTATTAATTTGAAAATAGAGTTTAATAGAGGCTAAATTCTAATGATCAAATTAAATTCATTAATTTTAAATATTATTGATACCCCATCAACGAAAGACTTTATGATGAGGGAAGAACTAAAGAATAGGGAGCAAGATAATAAGAAAAGGGGAGAAAATTTTTTTAGAGATTTTAATAATATCAAATTAACGATATAGATTGTTGCCTATATAGTATATAGAAATTATTTCTCTCAAGGTTCCTATATCTTCTCTCTCACACTCCATGACAAACATTATTATTAGTAATTTGTGTAGTTCGGGATTCAATACATATAACATATCATTAAAAAATACACACACACACAATATGTTGAATAAAACATAAAATAAAATAGTTGAATGTGTGGGTTATGCAATTGGTCAGTCTATTCAAAGCTTTGCTGAGTTAACCAACTTGACTTTCCTGATGGAAGAACTTCTCGTTGATCCATTATGATGATTTTGATATTTGAGTTAGAATTTGAAAAATGGATGACTAAGAGTGATAAATTTATAAATAGCAAGTTCTGAATGGTCTCTATATAATTTTCCAAAAAAAAAATCAATGTAATTGATAAAATCATAAAACAATATAATTTCATAAATATACTAAGGGTCTGTTTGGGGCAATTGTAGTTTATCCAGCTTCTGCTGATAAGCAGCTCATCTTGATAATCTGCTGATGAGCAGCTGATCCAGATAAGCTGTATGACTGTTTGGTTTGTGCTTTTGTAAAACAACTGATTCTGAAAAAATAATCAATCTGCCCCTGTTCTGAATAAGCTGTTTAGTGCAAATGCTTTGTGCTACAATCTAAAATGGAGAATTGGTACATATGCTTTAGCTCATAGCATTGAGATAATTCTAAACTGAAAGCAGAATAACATCCAAAATGCTACAATCAGTAGTCTTATCTTAGGCTAAAGATCTCAATGAATTTACTCTTAAACCTTTAACTGTCTAACCTGCTCACCATGAAGCATCTATAAAAAAGTAGCTAAGGTAAGCCAAACATTTATGTCAATTAACTAGCAATCTTGGAAACAACACCCCAACAAATAGCTAGCATCATCAAAGTAGCCAAAAAAAAAAAAACACCTCGGCTTTGGTTAGATGATAAACTTCCCGCAGTAGTTAAAGGATTCATTCGATGGAAGCTCTCATCCACGACAAGCAAGAAACATGTTTGCAATAGCAAAGAAATGCAACAAGCAAACCCATCAAACAAAAAAGGATGCAGCCGACAGGGGTAGCCTTACCAAAGAACACACCTAATCGACAACATTTATACATCAAAACCAAATTCATCCCTTCATAAAACAAAAGGGAAATCGCAGAGGAACAACAAGCGGCGAGGACATTGAGCAAGAGAAGAAAACCTAGGTCAGCAAGAGCTAATCCTTGAAACCAAGAGTTAAACAAACATGAGAGCTTACTATTCTGGATTCATGGCGAAGAATCCTGTAACCTCACAACCTCGACAAAAGCCCTAGCGAATCTCCTCGAAGAGAGGAGGGAGGAGATTGGTAAAGCTGAACATGTAGAGTTTTTTAAAGGGTAGAAGATGCCTCACACACTCCAAGCAGAAGAGCAGTGACAAAGGAACGTGAAGAGAAGGAGTGCCAAAGAAGACGCTCTGCGAGCTCGATTGCGAGGCAGAGGGCGATCACGAGATTTTAGGGTAGGAGAGTAATTATGGACAAAATGCGACAAGGGAACGCCGCCCACAGGGATGATATGTTTTTGAAAATGCCCCCGCACTTATAACTACCCAACACAGGCCATGGATCTTCATGTGTAATAGACAGATAGACCTCCTTGGGCTGCTTCACAGCACAGCCTAGCCCAGAAACACTATCCTTTCTCCCGTATCTCTTGCTTTCTCTCACCTCCCGAACACTAGGACACGGCACGCCTTCTCCTTCCCTTCCTGCCCCTTTCTCTCTGATCTCACGAACCATATGATGTCGGGAGTTTTCCGATGGATGAAGCTCCGAGTCACCGCCGCAGGTGCGACAAGAAGTATGGCCGGCGCAGCCGCCGCGGATTTCCGATCCAACTCCATATTCTCGCAGTGTTCTCCGATTTGCACCCGCTCTAACGGCGTTCTCGAAACTCCCGCTGCTGGAAACCGTCGGCGCGATCCGCCCGGTCTTCTTCTCCGACAAGAGCGGCACAAGTGGCACTTCGGCGGCTCCGACGAGTTCCAGACCAGGCGTATCCGCGTTGAGGCCAACTGCCCGCGCTGCTTTGGCTACATGGAGCTTTTCTTTTCCAACCGTTCCCCGCCATCCATCGCCGGCGCTGGCGACAGAGGTGGATACCAGGCCGTTAAGCTCTGTCCTAAGTGCCGGACTGCTTTCTACTTCCGCCCAAACAAGATCGTTCCTCTCCAGGGTACTTTTGTTGAGATTGGCCGGCTCAAGGAAAGCGATAGCGGAGGGGTTGGAGAGGAGGAGGAGGACCGTTTTTCGTTATGGGATGCGCTGAGGACATCCTATGTTGGTGGGGATCCGCCGGAGGAGTGGCCGCCGACGCCACAGAGTAGAGGATTGTCGATGCAGGTGCCACCAGAGCCTCCGTTTCCTCCAAATTTAAACGTGGTGAGGGTGGCGACTGTTGGTGGAGGCGGGAGTGGAGGAGTGACGGGGGATGGAGGAAGTGGGTTTAAGGATGGTTGGGGAGGTTCAAATTTGGGAAAGGATTTGCCAACTCCCAAAGAGATTTGTAAAGGGCTTGATAAGTTTGTGATTGGACAGGAAAGAGCCAAAAAGGTATCGTTTTTCCACTCTAGAACTTGGAAGTTCATTTATATATATATATATATATATATATATATATATATATATATATATATATATATATATATATATATATATATATATATATATATATANTATATATATATATATATATATATATATATATATATATATATATATATATATATATATATATATATATATATATATATATATATATATATTTATGAGCGAGGGGAAGTTAGTTTCTTTTGCTTCCATTTCCTTTATTTTCTTGTTGTATTATAACGTGGAAGAAAGATACTTGTGGTAATGGGAGGCACGGGAAAATTCAAGGCAATGTTGCATGACTTGTGCTCTTTCCTTATTTTGTTGCTCTTCACTTTTTGTGGATATTACAAATCGCTCAAGGGTTCACACTTGAACTTCTGCCATAAGATTAACTGTCTTGTAATCACAAACAATTATTTTGATGCTCAGTCGTTGAGTAAAAGATGGAGGGATTGATTAGGAATTCTATTTCTTTGGATTAGAGTATAGCTATTGCTTCAGTTTTGACGAGCATTGCTAGAGTGCGGTGAGTGATCATAATTTTTCATAATATTTGCATCTGATGATTGATGCGAACAACATATATTTATAAGTAGCCAATTCATAACAGAGTGAGATCCATGATAGAAGCAATGGAAGACTAGAGGATGCATCTATATATAGTATCTAAATAAAATCAACTTTCTCCTAGCATCATGATTAGCTATTTCTCAAATGTTTTTGCTTTGTTTTCTGAATTTTCCTTTTCCTTTCAATCCTTTGAGTTGTACACAAGGCATCAGCTCTCTTTTGCATACATTCTTTTTGCATCAATTTTTATCACCCCAAGAACATTTATAATGCAACAACATAATGTTAAACAAGATGTTGGTGAACCTATTAATCCAAAATAAAAGAAGGAATAGTGGTAGTATCACTAGTTTTTTATAGACTGAATGTCAAAACAGAGTAGCATTCTTGTTGAATTCACTTTTTGTTATTTTTATAGTTATAGAGATGAAAGAAAGTGATGATTACTAGTTTGTTGCAATCTGATTTTGAAGATAGTTCATGCATGCTATACTTCTTTTTTTGTTGTTCATACATATAAGAAGGATACCCTTGTATTGTCATGGTAAGAAGTAACGCCTCATTCTCCATGTAGGGTTGTGATAGATCCAAATTCCCACTATAGGAAAAGGCTACCATTATGAGTGGAAGATCACGATGATACAAATGTTATCTTTGTTATAGTTATTAAAAGTTTAAACTGATTAGATATTATATATCAAGGCACCTCAGGAGTTTTGTACAATAATTAAATTTTGCAACAACAAGATGATGTATAGTTAGTTTTAACAAAAGATATATTACATGCAACTAAGCAAAGGTATGGAAAGAATGATAAGATGCATTGTTGGTAAATTTGAGGAAGATGGAATGTGCAATAATTAAATAAGAGAGATTCTTAGAGCGTATCTCTTAAAAAAAAGTTTTAAAACAGTAAGTTTTGATGATTTTTTTATGTATAAAAGAGTGCAATATATACACAGATACGGTGGGGAGATGGTATCAATTTGAAAATTATAGGAAGAGAAATGCTTACACAAATGTAGTTTGGCTAGATATTGTGTTGAAGTCTACCAAAAACTAGCGGTAAAGTTACTTGATTCTCGTTTAGGAATGAAATGAACAAAGTTGTTTCATATGCAGGCTCAAATAGTTTGGTTTGCCTAAAAATGGTTATGATATTAGGTAATTGGTCAACATTCATTAGTTTCATATAAAGTCTTGATAGACACCTATATTCTACCAGTGAAGTAATACACTATCCTCTATACACAAAGTGACAGGTGATTATCCAAACTAGATCTAGCACAATATTCAAGAATTAATAGGATTGACTGGAGAAGATTGACTCGTATAGCTAACTTAAATAATTTATTTATCCTTATGATCATGATGATATTGGTTAACAACACTAATTTTGTTTCATGTAGTTATTTGATACATGCCATGTATTTTAATAGCAGAAGTAATACTACATTCTTTATGCAGATGATAATCTATCTCCTTCAATACTATGTAAAGTTTACCCTTTATGTAGTAGAAATTCATGATGACGAGTATTTGGACTACTTTCATTTTTACACTTTGGATGTGCTAACTTTGTATAGATGATCATCCATTCGGGTATCTTCAGGATTTATTCCCATTCTATTAATTACTTCTATCATTTTCTTTTTTTTTTTCTGCTCATTAAATTGATAAATGGCTGTCCTTCTTTGACCTTACGCCCGTTTCATGATTACAATCAGCTAGCCCTTTACTAGTCCATAAATAGAGGAAGACATCCATGCTTTTTTTTTGCCTAATCGCTGTGCAAGGACATCATGATTACGATTAACAGTTGTTGACAGTCTAGATTAGATTCATTAGGGTTGCGTTTTGGATGGATTTTGTTAGCTCGTTTGTCAAAAAAAATAAGCTAATGAAATAAGTGTTGTGAAGTTTTAAGTGTTATTTTGAAAAAGGTTAGTATTGAAGAGGTTTTTTATTTCCTTCATTTGAATCTAAGATCCTGACGCTGGTGGCTCCTTTGACTGGCAAATGCAGACGCTTGCGACAGTGCAGCTCACACGTGCGTGCTTGGACCAAACCAGTTTAGATTTTTTTTCCCCCTTCTGAGGAGTCAGCCGATTTATTGGGCTACTCCTAGTTATCCATTATTATATATTCGCTCGTGATGTTAGGGTTAATTTTGGCGTATGTGTCTTTGAGACAACTGTTGACGTCTTCATTTCTCCCTTCAAGGGCTGTATCCAAGGGTTGAGTGGTAGTCTGACTGTATCTCGCTCCCGAAATGACGTTCATCTTTTCCCAACTCCCCCTCATCCCTCTTGCTTCACGGCCACACATCCATTTTTGCTGCAGCTGCCCAGAACAACATTCCCTGTTGTTTTTTCTGCAGTTCTAGCCGCAACCATCTCCTTCCCCTACCTCTTATTTGCCGCCGCTGCTGTTTCAGGCTTTCCGCTTCGCTGTCATCACAGTTCCATCCCCTCCTTTGCTGTTTCCTGCATCCTTCAACCCTCCCTGCTGCCCCTTACCATCTCCTGTGGCTGTTGCCTTGCTGTCCTAGCTGTCTTTACTGACTGTCGGCCTCCCCTTGCCATTTCCTGCAGTCTGCAGCCTTCCCAGCCATCCTTGATATCTGTCTGCAAGCTGCCCAACTGCCCCATACCTGCTGCCATTCATATAACGCTGACCCAATGCCCTTTTGTTGTTGCTACTGCTGACCAGCACCTCCCTGGATCGGACCCCAATTTAGGTTTGTATGATATGTGTGTTGTTATTTTCCACTTCAGTGAGTGTGTTTGGTTGTAACCACTTATTGGCTTTTTCAATAATAATATTTATTTTTCTATTATTGTTTGGGTTTATTGGTATCAAAATCTTATCAAAATAAGTCCTGTGGATTTTCTCCTCTTTGGAGTTATTCCTAGAATCCACACCCACAATATAGCTCTAATTTATTTCATCTTTCATTGTCTCCATAGCATTATGCTTCAACTTTTCATAACTGGATTACCAATGCTAACACTTTCGTCACCAATTTATATACTACTATTTTTTTACTTTTGGATGTCAACATAATTGGTGTATTGTAACATAACAGGCTCTTCTGAGTTTTGTGCACTACATCCAAAAAATATTTGTATGGGTGCAGCTTGTATGTATCTTTTGTTTGCTTAACTATGGTGGATTGAATTGATAGATTATATAATGTAATAGTGTTTTTTATTAAATTGTTTTAGGCCTTTTCTTGTATTCATGGTTTTATAAAACCAGAAGAGCTAATTACAGGTACTATCAGTTGCTGTTTACAATCACTACAAACGAATACACTATGCAGCATTGCGAAAAGGGTGAGCTTTCAGCCTTCTACTAGATTATAAGGTTTATTTGGTTTCTATTTTTTGTATGTATATTTCTATTTCTCATAAGCATGATATAAGCTTTATTTAACTCCAAAACATGTTTCTTAAGTTTTTAGAAGGCCCCTGAACTCTTATTGTTCGGGTGGCTTGCTTAAGATGCTTAAAATACTCAGGTCTGCAGCCACTTCTGGAATTTGTGATAGAGAAACTGATGATGATGATAATGATAATGTGGAGCTTGAGAAGAGTAATGTACTCTTGATGGGTCCTACTGGTTCAGGTCTAGACACCGATAACATTTAGCTTCCATGTTTTTGTTTTCTTCGTGTGAAAATTTGGCTTTCTTGTTGACAGAAGATTACAAGTTATTATTTTGACTTTTTGATGCTATGGTTTTATTTTGTGTTTACTGTTTCATTCTTTCTAAGAACAGGGAAGACATTACTTGCAAAAACATTGGCACGGTTTGTGAATGTACCTTTTGTCATTGCAGATGCGACAACCTTGACTCAGGTAAAATATATGTTCTCTAGTATAACAAATTTAGACATATTTGATGTGATGGGCTCTCTTATTTTTGTGATATTCATCATTAACTCTAGTATTTGAAATTCTGCAAGGAACCCTCTCTCGTTTTATCTAGTTCTTTTATTTTAAGGTGTTAGTTTTATAATTTATGGATGCAAATATCCATTTATTTTTAGCTGTATTTCTGTTATAATGTCATTTTCTATCATCTATCAAATGGAGTTTGTTGAATGAGTTTTATTTAATAAATCTCATTTTTTTTATACTATGAATGAGCTCAAATAGTAAATTATTTATGTGAAATATATAGAAGTTTTGATATGTTAGACATTTTTATGCTAAGGTTTTTGCTGAGAATGTTGTAGTCGGAAATTTTGTTTGATTGATCTTCGTAATTATATTTATTTCATTTACATAGCTATGTTATTTGCTTTGGATGCATGCATCTTTTATGGCCAAGGGTGTATATTGCTGTCATGTGCTTCGAATAAAGAAATGACTTCAAAAAGATATTATTATTTCATATTTTTGGATTATTGCAAAAAGGGCATGCACAAATTAGAGTTTGCAACTCATGCAACATTCAAGTAATGAATGAAGAATGGTTATTTTTAAATTTTATTAGAATAGCGGTAGAATGCTAATGATGATAATGATGATGCAGTCGCTTGTATATCTTGTTCTATAAAACTCGCTGTGACATGGGGCGTATCCCGTGCACGTGGGATTTCCTACGACGGGAAGCGGATCCTGCTTTCATGCTTGGATGGAATTGCTCCAAGTATTTTCACTTTGGTGGAACCAGCCGGTCCCCTTGAGCCACTTCTACTTATCTTATTATTATATATTTTCTTTGTTGATGGTTTATGTTTTGTTTGTGTTTGTTGTATCGGGACAGTTGCCAGTGTCTCTTTTTCTCTTCGAGGACTGTATCCTAGGGTTCCAGATGGTGTTTCGAATTTATCTTGGTCTTGAGGTGGTGTCTATCTTTCTTATACCCTTTCACGTCTCTTCCGCTTCGCTGCCACTCCTCCCTCCTCACTGCAGGCCTTATCAATAGCAGCCCTTTTGCTGTTTTCCTGTAGATTTCCTTTGTTCAGCCCTTCCTCATCCCTGCCATTTCTGTTCCAACCCTCTGCCTTCGCTGTTGCTGCTGTCCAGCCCTTTCTTTTTTCTGCCGCCACCATTTTAGCCCTCCATCCTTCCTGCCATCACAAACAGCTCTCCCATATCATTTCCTATTTACTTGCTGTTTGGCACCGGGGAAAGAGCCGTCTTGCCGTTTTCTGTTTGCCAACTGCCTTTTCCACCCCCACACTACTCTCTAAACCCTCGCCGATCACCACCACCACCATTGGATCTATTCCATAGCTTTAGTTTGTGTTGTCAATTGTTGCAATTTCAGATTCACGTATGTTGGTTGTCATTTCCTATTTGTTTTCTACAATAAAATTCAATTTTCCTATTGATGTTATGTTAAATCCGGTATCACACTGGGAAGCTTTTTATAATATCTTGCTTTGGGACGCCTTTTTGATTTCCCAACATGTTGTAAACCTTCATTGTCACCTTTTTATTTTATTGATGTTTATTGCCTATGTAAGCTGATATAAATGATATTATTATGTCATATAGTCCATCTGAAGGCTCAGCCTTGCTTATGCATCATGCAGATTTATTTTCACTGTTGATCATCAGCTATAACTTCACCGATGGTTGGCTTTTTGATTCTTAAGCAGAAGTTGGTAGCTGTTTTTTTTTATAGAAATGGAGCAAACACTGCTGAAGAGTTTGTTTATTGCATCAAATATTATTGTTTCCTCTTCTAGATAATTTTGTTGCTCTTGCTTTTTTCTTTTTCTCGAAGTTTGAGTTCTTAGAAATTTTTCCAGGCTGGCTATGTTGGGGAGGACGTTGAATCAATATTGTACAAGTTACTTACGGTATGATTCATCGACTTACCACTTGTATATTTTTTGTTCTTTACTCTACATTATTTGATTTTGAATTGCTGCAATTTATTTTGAATAATGGAAGTGCTCAGGAAATTTCGGTCACGTTAGGATCTGGATGGTTTACTGAAAGAACTTATTTCAGTAATATTTATTGAAATACAAAACAATATTCCTGTTCTGGTTGCTAGGTTTATTAGTTTTGCTTTATTATTTCAACTCTGCCCTCCTATGTATTTGTAAATATTCTAGTTAGAGATAGGTAATTCAATTAGAGCATGGTCCTCTTTTCTTGTGTTTCTGCTAAAGCTGTTGATCTTCACAATTACTGAGTTCTGTGCGGTGGAGATATCATAGCATGTCTGCAGCAATTTGGGAAAATCAATAGTCCATTGTTAGCTGCGTCAGCATCATGATATGCTGTCATTTGAAGGACAACTCAGATTTTTAAAGTTATGTCTGGTCAATGCAATCTTTTCAAGTTACTCCCACTTGTTTTTAATATGAATTTTGATAAGATTCATGCTTTTCAATGGTGGTTAAAAAGCCTCTTTAAAAATAAGCTTGGCTGATGTTTTAGTTTTACTCTTGTTTAGTATGATTTTACTTTTATCCGTTTTGATCTCTAGCTTAATTTATGCTTAAAGTATATTTAATCTATGATTCAATTAAATGTTATTTCTTTCAATGTTATTGCAAGCTTTTGTGTCTCAGTTTTTCCGCTTTACATGAGATCAACGTTTTCAAAGTGCAGAGTGCTATGCATGCATAAGGATTCTTTTTTCCTTCAGTGCCCCAGTGCTTATAATCTTTTTTCTTCAAGTGGAACTTCTTTATTTTATTTTTTTCTTCCTGATCTTGTAGGCCTATCTCTTTTTCTTCTCGAACAACAATAGAAGTGGATGTATGCTGAGATGAAGTTGCACTCATTGTATACGAAACTCATCTTATCAGCTTCTCATATTGCTTTTTCAATTTATCTCTAAATGAGGTTTTTGCCCAAATCGAGCTCACCAATATTCTCTCTAAATGTGGTTTTTGCCCAAATCTACCCTACCGATATTCTTTGTTTTCTCAGTTATCCACTCTCCACTTTTAGCAATACCAACCAAAGTAATTAAATTTATAATATCTCTTAAATTAATTAATTTTTTTCTAAGTTTAATTATACTTATAAACACCAAGACATTTAGATGCTTTATCTAACCGATTTCACTTCTTTATGTGAATCTATAAAAAAAAAATTATAATAGAATGCACAAAGCAACTGAATTATTTATTCAAAATTAATAAATTATTAACCTCTTTGATAACACTCCTATTCCTCTCAAGGTAGTACGTAAATACTGAAATCTCAAATCAATTTTTGTAAATTTGATGCACAATACATTTCTCAACGCTGTTATATTAAAATCATAATATCGGATAAAAAATTTTGTTGAACATTTTAAATTATATAAAAGTTTTAATTAATAACTGACGGTAAATACCTAATAATCCCATATAAATCCTTCTCCGTTGTCCATTTGTGTCGTTGATTTATTCTTGTAAATGAACTTTTGGTGACGGTAATAGTTGACTGATGGAATGAATGGTTAATGGAGTTGACACTACCATTTTTTATTGATGATAAACTTGCTCTTGCTTTTATCTACCCCAAATTCATCAGTAATTACATTCTTCACTTTGTCCATTACATCATAAAGCTAACCTATAGCTGGTTGCTTGTTACCATCTACTGACTTGAACATCTTAATTATTGAGTTTATAACTTTTAAAGTATAGGCCACGCCATTATAAATTATAGTTCCTAGAATAATCTCCTTAGCTTTTCTTCTTTTTTATAATGAACATTACATGTAGATTTATTCTAATTTTCAGAGTTGAACAAATGCAATTTCCCTTTTTTGTTTAATGTTGCAATAGTGAGGATATTAACAACAAAATATGTCCATGATGTAACACACGCACGCACTCACACACACATATATCTATCTATCTATCTATCTGCGTGTAAATCAAATATTATGAATACTAACATGTTAGAACATTACTAAAGTAGTTATTTGTAACTGATTGCACTTTATTTTCTTCTCCAATCTCTTTAATTTATTCATCAAGGAGTTTAAAGAGCTTTAATGCAATCTTGAATATTCAGCTGCATAATTGATTCCACGAATATTGTAGCTAGTGGAGAGTTAAATTAATTGAAAGATTTAGGGGTTGTTTGGGATAAATTTTTGTTTCTTGTTTTTTGTTTTTGAAAACAAAAGACGGGAAACAAATAGAAAAATTATATTTGTTTAACTGTTTTTTATTTTTAGAAATAACATATCTGTTTTTAAAATATCTAAAACAGAAAAAACATATTTTTATTGTTTTTAAAACACCTTAAACAAGCCTGTTTCTAAACACATATTATAAATAAGTCTTCAAAAAGTACACGCTCTAGGGCTCCGCTACCGCCTGCAGCCTGCCACCGCCTGCAGCTCATCGCCACCTGCCGCCGCCTTCTGTAGCCTGTTGTCGCCGCGGCCCCTGCTCGCCTCGTGTTACCCGCCTTCGGAGTCGCCCGCCACCCGCCACCCTGTTGCCCCGCCGCCCGCCGCCCGCCGCCCGCCGCCCGCCGCCCGTCGCCTGCCGCTACCCGAACATGTAATGATTCATGCTGGGTGGAGCAAGGAAGATGTCATATATGTAATGAGCATCGAAGTTTAATACTGGAATGTCATGTCGACCCAATCGTTTTTTAAAGTTATAATTCTCTTTAAAAAAATAAAATATACCAAACCAAACATGTTTTATATTTTTTATTTATAAAATCATAAATCATAACAGTACCAAACACATTTTCTAAAACCAGAAAGTAGGAAAAAAAACTAAAACTAAAATTTAAAAAGAAAAAATAGAAAGTGATACCAAACAGACCTTTAGTGTTGATCGGTCTTTATGGTAGGTCACCCATTTGATATAAGAATTTTGCCAAATTTTTTTTGCTTACATCTTTTATGATTGCCTATATTTCTCTTTTAAGTGGATGAACTCTCAACTCATAATTAGGTGGGGGTTCGAAACCCATTCCATATTTTATAATAACCTGTACCATATAATTAAATTTGTATGACTTCATTGCGTTGAAAGGATGCAAGTCTTTGCATTGATAGGATGCTTGCTTGATAGAACCACCTAGCTATATATTTTTTGGTTCCATTCCTTAGTCCTTTGTTTAATTTCTCTTTGAGTCTCATTTATTTCACATTTATTTCATTTTTGCAACTTCTTTTTCAGATTACAGACATAGGAAATGATAAGTAGGATACTTCTACTTAGGGTTTAACCCAATCCTTGGTGCGTCGATATTTTTTTCCTCCAAAATTTGATTCCAAGGTCTTTTTTCACTATCCATGAACATTTGAATATCTGATTTTTTAACGATCTCTTTTACTCTCTCATTATATTTCATACATAAATTTTTTTTTCAACTTTTTTCGTTTCTTCTTGTTAAGCAACCAAATCTTCTTCTGCATTTGAATAAACTTTCTTGCAATTAGTCACATTACTCTTTTTAGATGTTTGACAAGAGCTGGTAAGACGCTTCTTGGCTTGAGATATATCTTCATTCGTCTCTTTATCACAATGAATACACATGCGGTGAAGAATGTTAACTTAAATTTCAGCCCTTCATTATTCTATTCTGTCTCGAATTAAAATCAACCATACTTTCCATACAAAATGGTTAGCTAATAGGTAAAAAAAATGAGGTATTTAGTTACCTTTTTATGAGTAAAATATAACTATCTCTAGAAAATTTCACCTCAAAAAAAAAAGAAAAAAAAGAAAAGAAAGGCTTTTTATTTATTTCAGTTTCTATGAATCTGGTTACAAAACTAATGAATCCATGTTTGAATTAATTCATGAGTACTATATGATCCAAAACATTAAAGATATGTGAAGTCTATAGAATAAAAAATCTCAAGAAGATGTTAGGTGGGTATATTAAGTAACGAAATGACTTTTTTTAGGTTAATATGAATCACAACAGAATAATGATGAATCCATTTTCAACTCACGTCATCAATCCTTAGTGCGTGTGTTTGCTATAGAGTTCATCTATTATAAATTCATGTTTACGTGAGAACCCACTCCCCAGTTTATCATGTGCCCGCATCTTATTTCTTTCCGTCTCTAGGTTGCTGATTTCAATGTGCAAGCTGCACAGCAGGGTATTGTGTACATAGATGAAGTTGATAAAATTACTAAAAAGGTATTGTGATTTGCTACGCAAATGCTTCAGCATATATTATCATTTATATGGTGTCAATGCCTGTTTCTTATTATGCAGGCTGAGAGTCTAAATATTAGTAGAGATGTATCTGGTGAAGGCGTGCAGCAAGCGCTACTGAAAATGCTTGAAGGAACTGTGAGTCATCAAATTCCATTTTTATTCCATGTATTGCTTCTATTAAAATTTTTTAAGGTACGCTTGTTAACATAATTTCGTATGCAAATGAGCAAAGTTGGGTATTATTTGAAAGTTCTAAACCTTTGAGCTTTCTGTTTTTCACTCATTCTAGAGAATATGCCGTGTAATATTTTCTTTCGTATGACATTAGCAAATTTTTAGCTATTTATTTTGTGTCAACCTCTGCAGAATGTCTGATGGTTTATCTTTTAGTTCTCATAATATATTATCTGAGATATTTTGATCTATACTGTTTATTTATGGCACCGTTTGGAACTGCTTTTGTTTTTTATTTTTTGTTTCTGAATTTCACAAATCAGAAAAGGGGTACTAAAAACTTGTTTAGCTGCGATTGCTGTATTTTATGTCTTGTAAATCAAATGAGTTCTGTTTTAAAAAATACAGAAAAATGTTGAGAACTGTTTTTACTCGCTTTTAAGACATAATTTCATTCAGCTGTTCTTGACGGGCCTAAGCATTCTGATATCATTTTAAAAGTCCATAAAAATATGCAATTTACTCATGAATTGTATTGATGGGAACAATATTTACGGTCCACTATTGAGGCTAAGAAAGCTTTTAATCACATGTGAACTTCATAGCCTTTTTAATGGTTTGTTTGGAGAGCGTGACTCCTGATTTTTGCTTTTGAAGCGATGATTACTAAAAAAAATCTCAATATCCTTCAAAGAGAACATTTTAGTGCCTAGCTTGCTTGAAAAATGTTTCGACTGGCTTGTGGAAAGCTTCTCTTGGGGAAAGTCCTGTAAAAACATATTTCATGTTGGTTGGATTAGTTTCTATTAACCACAGGATTAGAAAGGATTTATTTTGTTCGTTGAATTCAGTGCTAATATTTTATTTCCTCCGTTTTTTAATTTTCGAGTCACCATTGGCCAATTACGAGTTAGACTAATGAAGTTGTAATTGATGCAAAAATAACCAAGTGTATTGTAAATCATGTTTTGTAAGTCATGTTTGAAATCCTCCAAACTGCTTACAAATGCTCTTTTTTAACAAGCTGCTACTCTGACAAAGTTATGCAATCACTTCCTCCGAAAGCTTTAGAAATCAACATTCATGTATACATTCTACTTCTTGAGCATGTAGACCAATTTTTTGTTTCACTCTTGAAGATGTTGTGCAAATTCTCACGTCTTAGCTTGTCTGGTAAAATCAAAGTGACTGTTATTTAATATTTGACTTTTTTGGGTACAGAAGTTCCTGTATTAATGAAAAATATTGTTGAGCATTGTTTGAACTATTAATTTTCATAATGGGACGTAAACAACCCAGTCAACATAAAAACTTAAATTTATTGGAGTACCTTTAAATAAGCAATTGGATGAAAATGTGCACAATAATTTGTCCGGAGGCTCACCTTAGGGTGGAGCTTGCAAAGTGCCTTGAACTTTATGTTGGGAAAATAGGAGCAAGCCTCAAAGTAGCGAGGTGGGCATTAAGGCAATTTTAGAGACACAAGCATATTTTTATGGGTTGGGCTGAAATAAAAATGACAGCCAGCTTTTTTAATTTGAGAGGATGCTGATACAAGCCAGTAATGAGGGAGACAAGGAATATATAGTATTAGGAATACTTTGAAATAGTTTGTTATAGTAAAAGGGCTGTTGTGTGTTTGGAATTGAAGTTGTTTGGTGCAGTGTAAAATATATTCATGACTTCATATTTTCTTGTGTGGTCCGAAGTAAGATGAAATCAATGTTAAATATGGGGCTAGTGGGCGACGGCGATGGCGGCAAGCGATACTTTATATAAAGCGGTGTATTTGAAAACAACACAAATTTAGCAAATTCAAAATACATTGAAAATGAACTAGAGAATGAATTTCAAATGCGTTGTAATTTTATACTGTAGTTGAACTTCATATGAGAAAACACCCTGATTTTTAAACTTCCGCAGAAGGAATGCAATGCACTCTTTTTGCAGCAAATCAAACATCCCCTAAGTGATTCTGATGAAGACCTTTTAAGTGATGGGAGTGGGAGAAACTTTTGAATTTAGAATTCTAAGTCAAACCTAGTTCATTCTAGGACATGCTTATATGTTTATTTTAGACTTGTTATTTATTTTGTATATTTATCTTAGAATTTTTATTCACTATTGAGTATTTGAATAAATTTTTATTATATTATGTTATGATTTAAAGTCATCACTGTTAAATACTTTATTTTTTATAATTTTACTTTATTTAATGATTTTCTCAAAATACTTTGAAACTTTGGCTAATCTCATGGAAAGAAACCCCTTAATACTTGATGGAAAAATTTTAGATGTTGTGATTAAATTAGAAGGCTCATAACTTTTTGCTCTATTTAATTCCTCTCGGTGCCATCATCAGTTTACATGAATAAAAAAATAGTGATTATCTTTATTCTATTCAAAATGGCTAATTATTTTGGGAAAAAGTATGGAACATGAATATTAGGTGTTTGTGAATTTTGAAGGTTAAATGGTGATGAGTTTTTGTCTTTAATGCATCGGATTCTTTACAATATCCAAAAAATTATCGAAAAGTTACTTATCTCTCAAAATTAATTGTTTTTCTTGCTTGTCCCCGTATATGTGATCAATTTCTGTAATATAGGATGCAAAATGAATTTTGTTTAATCATTGATTTGAAATTTTTATATTTAAAAAATAAATCAGTTTGAAGAAAGGGAAGGGGACCTCTCCCTAACATATAGAGCATAGAGGAGATTTTTTTCAAACGCATTTTTTGTTCCCAGAATATGCCTCCCTTCGAGCAATCTTTTTGACTGTAATGAAAGGTCCAATGGATTAAATGCTCTTTTGTGGTTGTCATTTTTGGGAAAGTGGAACATTTATCATAGAGAATTGATCTTTTCTACTGCAAGCGTTAATTGTACGAGTTGATTATGTAATGCTATAGGTGGCCAAGAAATGTTTCATGTTGGAGAAATGAAATAGAAATACAATAGGGGCGATCTTCCTTCTTTTTTTAACCATCAAAAAGGGTAGGTGGAACATTGTGAAGCCATTGGAATTAAAATCTTAAATCTTCATGGAGGACAACTAATTAGCACAAGAGGTGATATTGCCAAGAGTTGATTAAATTGCATCACTTGTTAGAAAGTGAACATGAAGGTAGTAGAATTTTCTTTGGTTTTTGAAGTAACAACAACCGTGATCGGATCTTTCTTATCTTACTTTATTTCATCTGTATTTGGTTTCTTAATTAATTACACGAGGGTTTTCCTCCAAAAACTGAACCGGTTTGGCCCAAACTGGTTCAGTTGAGAGAGGGGGCTGAATTGGCCCCTTCTTATTTTCATTTCCTGCCCATCCCTCTTCTATTTATATGTGCTTTTATGCCTTAGGGTTGAGCTCATGTTATTTTCTGATTTCAATTTGTGAGGATAGCTGTCGCGTCCTGTTTTCTCCTTCGAGGGTTGTATCCAACGTAAGGGATGGTGCTCGGACTGTATCCCTATCCCCTGGTAGTAATTATCTTCTCTGACTTCCACCTCCACCTCCACCCTACTCACCTGCTGCTGCCGCCCTCTTTCGTTCGCTTAACCACTGTTGCCTTTATACCAAACAACTCCAGCTGCCTATTCCTCTGCCAGCCACCCGTAACCCCTATTCCTTCTCCATCGTTACTCAAAGCTCGCCCTTCCCCGCTGTAGCAAACCACACCCATGCAACTGTTAACCCCTATCCACTAAACAGGTCAGCCTCTAATCCCCCACCCAACCATTATTGTTAACCTCTCGCCACTCTACTGGTCAGCCTGTAATGTCTCTGTACTTGCTGAAATTCATGTAATCCCCATCCACAACCCAACCATTCTTGTAACCCCTCTTCCCCCCACACAACCAATTCCGTAACTCCCTCCAACCCCTCGAAAGCCTCTGTACTTGCTGAAATTCCCAAACCTATCAGCCCCAATCCTCCCCCAAACCAACAACCGTCTTTCCAAGTCCCCTTCTTCGCTGCTACCAGCCTCCTTTCCATCCTCCGATTGCTACCGCCAGGCCAGACAGCAGCAGGCTGCTATCAAACCTACGTTCAGCAGTCCTGCCCAAACAGCCACCCCAAGAATCACCCACTACCTGCTGTCTACCGCTATACGCCACGCTCATCCTCGCCTTAGGGTGTCTTTTTTTATGTTTGGTGTTGTTATTTCTTATATGTTAAGAGTCTTGTTTGTAACCTTATTAAATTTCAACAATAATATTTCTATTCTATTGTGATTTGGGCTTTCCATATGGTATCATGATAGCTATCCGTACGTAAACCGATATTCATAATTTAATGAAAATTCATAAATGTAATATTTTGTTTAGATAGTTCAGTTTTGTTAGATTAACATATAGTTTACTAAAATTATATCAACTACTAAAGGCAAATCTACATACAAATTTGAATATATGGTTCAATTTCATAACATTAATTTAGCAGAAATTAAGTAATTTTTTATGTAACTAATTTTAGATGACATGTATAAAAATGAAATAAATTGGTATTAAAATATTTATAATTATGAAATGCCACCGTGATATGATTAGCAGTATTGATTTAATGTGGCACTGTTTTAGGGTTTCTAAAAGGTGTTTTAGGATTGGGTTTAGTAGGAAGAGTTCATTTAAAGGCAAGAGAAAATGGATGGGTGAAGTTGGCAGGGTTTAGAGGACAATTGAAGGAGTTTGGTGGCAGCCCAAACTGAAAGCAGTTGGGAGAACAACAAAGTTGGAATTTCATTGAGGTACGACTGCTCCCCCACATGTTCCTTTCAAGATACAAATTAACCATTCGAAGAAATATATGCTCCGGCTCTTCAAATAGGAGAAATTGAGAAGCAAAACATAAACCAAAAAAAAAAAATTCCTCGAACCAGGTTCTAGGCAACATACTTGTGCTAAATCTTAATTCTAATTCAGAAATAACATAAAATAAGGTCTACAATCCATAACAGTAAATTAGTGGGAATTTCTCATTAAAGTTTCACACAAGATGGGAATTCAGCCCAATCCATCCCAAGACGTTATATTATGTTCTTTTAAATGTTTTTCTGTCAATCTCTATGGGCACCAGGGACTTTGTCTACATGTTTTTGTGTCAATCTCTATGGGCACCGGGGATTTTGTCTACATCTATAGAAGCAAGGGAATCCTTATAGTACAAGGAAAAATAAGCAATATTAAATGTAGCAGAAATATTATTGTCTCATGGTAAATAAATCTTGTATGCATTGTTATTGATATTCTTGACAATCCTAAATGGACCATCAGCTCTGGGATTGAGCTTCCCTATAGAACTTGCAGAAAGCCTCTCTAATCTGATTCATATTAAATATCTTTCCTTGAAAACTTAGGATTTTTTGGACTTATTGCTTGTCTCTAGTACTTTGTATTTTACTGACGATTTCCTCCCTCACATTCTAGTGAATGGTTTGAATCTCTACAACATGAACCTCGACATCCAAGCTAAGCTCAATAGTTGGTAGTAATAACCCTAAATCCAAAATTATGAGAGTATTTCACTTTGAATTGCAACCTCAAAGGGACTGTGACATGTGAATTGAGTAGTTGAACGATTATAAGTAAACTCGGCCTAGGGATTGATCAAACCCCACTGTCTAATATTCTTATCCACAAAATACTTAAATATGCTGCCTAAGTTGTAATTCATCACTTATGTCTGTTCATCTATTTTTTTGGTGTGTTGAAGAACCGAATTGGAGTTTATACTTAGCTTACTCCATAAAGTCTTCTAAAAGTGACTTAGAAATTTCATATCACTGTCTAAAATGATGGTCTTGGACACAAAATGTAGGTGAATTACTGCTTTACAGTACAAGTTTGCAATGTGTGAGGCATCAAATATTTTGTGGAAGGTATAAAACATGCCATGTTAGAGAATCAATTCACTATCACCATAACATAGTTCTTGCTCCGTTGGGTCAATGAGAGACCTACAATAAAGTTTATGCTCACATCCACTCAAGGTGACTCTTGAATGAAAAGGGAAGTATATAGTTCTGTAGTTTGCCCTCAGGTTTTGGTTAAATTCTACACAATCTAACATACCCCTCCACATCTTGTGTCAAATTGGGCAAGTAAAAGTTTTCTTTCACTAAAAAAATGTCTTATCACTATCATCCTTCCATTGTGATACTCTAAAGGAGCATTCCTGAGTGAACTCTTAGGAATGCACAACATATTTTAGAAGAACATATAACCATAACATATGTGATATTGCTTATAAGGTCTCTTCTGGCATTGAGCCCCAATTTTTTTGTAAGTCCCATCAATGTCATACAAATCTTTCAACACTTTAAACCGAACCACCATAGATTGTATAGTAGAAATCAACGAATGACGATGACTCTAGATTTTAACAAACTTATTCTGTCTCCTAGCTTTGTATTTTAGCACAAAATAAAAATAAGTGAGAAATTTCATCATTTAGACATGTCTTTCATTTAATTTACTCTGGTTGTTGAAGAATCTTAGGGTCTCGTGATTAGTGTATAGAGTAAATTAGTTTGCCAATAGATAATGACCCCCATTGGTTGATGGCTCTCGATAGCATAAAACTGATCAACATAGGTATAATATTTTTTCTTGGACACATTCAACTTCTAACTGAATAAGCAATGGGCTGTCCTCTTTGGCTTTAACCGTGCTCCAATTTTCATATTGTAAGCATCTCACTCCATCTCGCACACCTATTTCTTTGAGGCGTCAAAACTAGTCCGTGCCTCTTCTGACCAAGCAAGTCTGTCTATCTTGAATAACTTTGTTAATGGTGTTGTAATAGGGCTAAAGTTTTTGATAAATCTCTTTAAAAAGAAGTCAACCCTTATAATTGATTTACATGTGTGAATGATTATGGGCTGGGCTAGTTCACAATAGCTTCGATTGTAGTGAGGCCCATCTCGATGTCGACTTCTAAAACTATATATCCAATAAATCACATATGCGGTGTTAGAAAATGACACTTCCTCGGGTTGCCATTTGGTTACACTATTCGAAGAATTTCAATTACCTGGCATAAGTGTTGTGAATGCTCCTCCTTTGTATGACTATGCACCAACTTGTCATCAAAATAACCAACAACAAACTTCTCAATGCAAGGTTTGAAACTCTGATTTATTAGCCTTATAAAAATACTTGGGGCTTTGGACAGACCAATCGACATAACCTATCTCGGGTATTTAAATCATCCCTCTCTATCTGAGTACTCATAGTTGGTGATTTCTTCAATGGTAGAAACACAATAAATTTTCTATCCTTGATAAATTTGTAAGTTTTTTTGTTTTCGTCATGTCGTGTGACTCTATGATACTGTTTATGGTTGGCCCAAAATAATGTAAAATGTACTTACATGAATGACATCACACTACATCGATTCTACTTGTGTCCAATGGAAAATCCTTCTAATCATCTCTTGTCAACACTAATTCATTCTCCTTCTACCCAATTAGGGAAAATCGTTGAGAATGCTTATGGGTAGTAAGACATAATTTGTACATCATTTGTAGACATTACATTCTTACAACTGCTTCCGTTTATATTGAGATTGCACAACCTTTTCACATTGCAACAGATATGAAATGTGCTATATATAGGTTATTGCTAATCTCTCTCGGTCTGTCTGAAGAATTCGTCGAGCCACATGCATCTCACCATCATTCGCAAATAACTAGTACTCTCCATTCTTCCCCTCCTCCAAGCCTTCACTCTTTGCCTCTTCCGTTGTACCAACTTAGTAAATGAAATTACTCTTCTGTTTGGGTAGTTGGGTGCATTGCGATCGTATTCAAGATACTTTAAATCTTTTTTTGGCTAGAAAATGTCTTGGGAGTGCTGGTGCGGTCTAGTCATTTTTTCTATGTTGGTTCTCATTTGCAACAAGTCTTGGTACTATGGTCGTTGTGCTTTTGCTGCCAGACCTAATTGTCAAAACCTTATTTTAAATGTGGAGTGGACCTAATGCTATTATGTTGCTTCTCAAACTTTAAAGTTAGGGTTTGGATATCCTGTAAACTCTAATATGGCTATAACTACACCACATAGTCAGGGGACGACTATAATAATTCAAGATATTGAGCAATGGTGTTTTTTTCTGGATCTAGTAACTCACATTTTAACATGAGTTATTTAAACTTAGTATTTTTCTTCTCTATTGATATATATTTCTATTATAAATGTTGAAGTCTCAAAAGAATATCCTATCTTTAGTGTGTAGTGAGGTAGTCGCGCTATATCTCCCTCTTCATCTTGGAACTCTTGCCTCATATTTTTGCAAGTGCTTCAAGTTCTCCCACCACAGGGAAGCACTCTTGTTTAACTTGATGGTAGCTAACTTCACTATTTTGTTAGGTGAAAATGTCTTTGTATTCAAAAATCGGTTCCACTATCTGGAGCCACTTAATGAATCATTTGAATTCATACGACAGTGAAAGTCTAACAAATCAACATTCAGTCCAATGTCACTCTCTCTCTTATACAAAATTTCAAATCGACGCGACATCAGCTCTTTGTCGCTTGAGGCTTCTTGTTGAAAAGGGTTTTCATCATGTGTTCCATTCGGGTGGTTACTATTGTTGCGGGTGACTTACTCATATTGCTTTCTTTTAAAATCAGCAAGTCTTTTTAGTGATTTGAAGATTTCTTGCTGCATATCCTTCATGGTAAACTCCTGAGCACCTACTTGAGGGTCTCTTGTTGGGGGCTTAGTAACTTGCTCCTCACTTTAGGGTTTTGACTACGATAGAATTGTGGATTTAAAGTTGATTGAGGGTTTGAGTTTGGGTGGTAGGTATAGGGACTGATTTTAAAAGTGTAGGGTTAGTACTAAGATTTACGATTAGAATTTGTCTCTGATACTAAAAGTAGTATTCTAAGTGTTTCATATCATATTTAGTGGGAAGAGGTTGTGGAAAGGCAAGAGAAAAATGATATGCGAAGTTGGCAGGGTTGGAGGGTAATTGAAGGAGTTTGGCGGCTTCTTGGATTGAAAACAGCAGAGAGAATGACAAAACGGCGATCTTGCGAAAGTATGGCTACCGTGTGAGAATTTATCATTTGCTAACTTCAAGATAGTGATTGACCACTTTAAAAAAAAAAAAAAAAGAAAGGCTACAGCAACAAAGCAACAAAGCAACAAAGTTTTCAAATTATATAAATCAAAACAAAAGTCCCCAAACTAGGTTCTAAGCCACATGAATATACTAAGTCGTTAATTAAACTCTAATTCTAATTCAAAAATAAAGGAAAATGGAGTCCAAATGACCCGTTAACAGCAAAGTAGCGAGAAATTTCACTCTATAGTTTTACACAGGATGGACGATCCTGCCACAGCTAAGTAGCGAGAAATTTCACTCTATAGTTTTACACAGGATGGGAATCCTGCCCCTTCTATCCCAGGATCCGTTCCGGCATCCTTTGGGACACTCCCGCATCACAAGTTTATTCGATCCTTCCTTTTTTGTGACAAATATTGTGTTTAATAATTTGCTACGCATATCTTATAGCTGGGTGTGCAAATCTATGACAAATAAATGTTTATGTTTCTGACTTTCTTATATTAAGTTACTAAACGTTTCTACATCCTTCGAAATTCAGAAAAAGCAAACAAAATAATAAATAAAAAGAAACTGAGGATTGGATGGTGTGGTTGCTGAAACTCATTTAAGGCTTACGTTATCTTGCAAAACCTCGTCTATTTTCACTTGCCCAATAGCTTCTTGATTTTCCTGCTGCCTTTTGTGACAAGCATCAACATGAATTTCTCTTGCCGATTGCTCTTCCTGCTGCCTTTATGGCTAATGTTTATGTTGAATCACGTCTTTATATGCAAATGCAATGGAAAATTGTCTTGTATTCTTCTTTCTGAATGGAATTAAATCTTGTATTTTGCTGTAGATAGTAAATGTTCCAGAGAAGGGTGCGCGTAAACATCCTCGTGGTGACAATATACAGGTACTAACATTGTCTTAAAAATTTGTCGTTCTAGGTCATTTAGAACATTTCAATCTTGTAATATGGCCATACTTATTTTCTTTTGTGAACTCCTTATGCCTGCTTATGTTATTTGAGTTTGTATATTATGGTTGGAATGAGAAAGCTGTAAAAAAAAATATTTTGCTTCATTCTTAGCAATCTATAATAGCATACTAGGTTGTGGAGAATTTGACCCAATTTTGAATTTTTTATTGTTGATGTTCATTTTTTGCATGTTTTTGGTCTGCTTAACTGTACCCATGTTTTTGGATACCTTTCGAGGGACTTTATTATGATCTGGACGGCATTAATTTACTAATTAATGTCTTCATTTTGCAGATTGACACAAAAGATATTCTATTTATATGTGGCGGAGCTTTTGTTGACTTAGAGAAAACCATTTCAGAGAGGTCAAACTGTTTTCTACTTTTTGGGCTTATTCTTCAATCAGCCATTTGGTTTGGATTGAGATTTAAGGTTGGCTGACCTTTTCAGTGTCCAACAGACGGCAAGATTCTTCTATAGGTTTTGGAGCACCAGTTCGTGCAAATATGAGAGCCAGTAGAATATCTAATGCTATTGTGACATCAGCCTTGTTAGAATCGGTAAGAGTAGAAGTTATGTATGGTATGAATAAGCAGTTGATACTAGAATATAGAAGTTAGTCTCTTTGTGCTTTTGCATAGCTTCATGACTGTTAGCATTCTGATAGGGCTCTAACCTTTACTGGTTACAGGTTGAAAGTACCGATCTTATTGCCTATGGCCTTATTCCAGAATTTGTTGGGCGCTTTCCAATACTGGTTAGCTTGTCAGCTTTGAATGAAGACCAGCTTGTTCAGGTCATCAAGATTCTTTGATACTTGGAAGCCTACTCCTATAATTTTGATAATCCATTCTTTAAATAACAAATGATCTTTTATACAAACTTTCAGTCTTCCTTTTTTTTTTTTTTTTGAAATGGCGGTTTGGAAATTTTATTGCATTAGCAGAAGGTTAGTGAGATGGCTGCTCTTAGTTATGAATGTTTGACTTCCACATACTGTTATGGTGCCGCTGGTTTATCTTACCATCTATAAGGAGATCATTGAAGGGCATTATAAATTAGAATAATCTGCACTGAGAATTAGAAGTTTCATATAGATGTGTTAATTCTAGAAATGATGAATTGTAAAATGTAGAGAGCATGTGGGTGGTGTAAATTGAAGACAATGTTATAGAAAAGTGCCTTGCACGCATATTTGACGAGGTGGAAAATGGATCATTGAGGTAGAGAGATGGATTTAGCATGATTGTAAATAGAAAGAAAAGGGTTGATTGAAGATAATATCTAAAAAGGCGTGTAAAAGATATATGCATATCATATATATATAAGTCCCGCGTCTCTCTCTCTCTCTCTCTCTCTCTCTCTATATATATATATATATATATATATATATAGAGAGAGAGAGAGAGAGAGAGAGAGAGAGGCACGGGGCTTTCCCCCTTTCTGCTACGGAGTGTAAAAGATTTTGTCGCACAGAGGCGAGAAACGAGCTAGCTAAATGAACCGTTTGGAATGGGGGACCGGTCCAGAGGTCTCAGTCCAAGCTTCTAAAGTACTGAGCGACTTCATACGACCCAGGCAACCTTTCCTTTCACATTGGCATTGTCGCCAATAACTTTCCCCTCCTTTATTTTCAGTGATTTTCTTATGTACTTTCCTTTTCCATTTTTCCCTCGTGAGAGTTTTTAAAATACTGTTTTCTGGATATAGGGTTTGGTTCATGCTGTGTATTGCTTTCAGATTCCTATGTGAAATCCTTTTTTCTTTTGTGGGCTGTATCTAAGGAGGTGGTGATGACTCTGGCTATATCCTACTCCGAGCTGGTGATTCTATCTTCCCTAAACCTTCCCTTCCCTTCCCCCTTAGCCGTCGACCCCTACCCAACCGCCTCCAACCCACTTTCCAGCCCCCTAACCGGTTTTCTGGCCCATCCAACCCGGCTGTCCAGCCCCGCAGCCGCTGTTCTGCAGCCAAACCTGCCGCCCAACACCTCATCTTTGCTGCCCCAACCCCTGCTAGTCATCCTGATCCACCTAGCAAACCCCTACCGCCCTTGGGACACACTTTTGAGGTGTTGTTTTGTCATTTTATGTTTGGGTGATGTTATTTTCAGTTCGTGTGTGTTGTATCCCTATTTCCTTTTTTTTGTGGTTTCGGTCTTTTCGATCCGGTAGCAGAGCTAGCCTAACCCTAGTCCCATCCAGGGTTTCCAAACATCCACCATAAACCAATACGCTTTCCTACCACCAAATATTCTTTCCACAACCCAAACCCCAACCCCACCATAATTTTTCTTTCTTATTCCTAAACCTTAGTCATAACACCAATGAGATACATGTCCGAGCCTACCCGGAAGGAGATCCGGTGAGAGATCCGCCGACTTCAACGTTGGATTACTGACATTGAGGATGAAATTCAATGGGAGGTTACCCTCGATCTTGATCGGGAAAGTCGAAGTGGAGAACGAGAGAATTTGAGGATGAAGTGGAAGACACTATCAATTCCTACCAGCTTGCTACATACAAAAACTACAAACTCTATCTTCATAAATGGAGGGGCCACACCACCGAGCAACCCCCACATCTTATAGGCGGTCAACCTCGGGATCTTATAGCTAGAGTGCACCCAGGGGAACACCCAAGACTACGCTGTCAGAGGACAACCTGATCCAGAGTATAGAACAAGTGAGACCCGGTCACATCCTTAAATCCATCATAACCAGGAGGTTTTGCAAGTGCCACTAATTTGGCATGTCCAATCATAATGCACCACCTAGGGAGAGAACCGTTTCACTGAGCAGGGGGTTGTTGAAAAATTGGGCAATGACGTAGTTGATACTGGAGAAGTTGAGGAATTTCAAGATGATTCTCCACTTGCATCTAGCAAGGAAGTGATGCCACCAGTTCCAGTGGACACTGAGATAGTGATTCTAGCTGAGGTAAGAGTAGACGTTCTAAAAGGTAGTGACCTCGATGTAATGAGCGTTCAAGCAGAGTATCAAACCGTGGTACCTCAAGATACTGTTTCATAGGAGTTGATTGGAGCAACAACAGGGTGGACCTTTGCAATCCAGAAGCTTGAGGAGCCGACATCAGATACATGACCACCACAAATAAGAGAAATACAAAATTTTCAAATGGATAGACCTCTTCCTGAGTTATCCCTGCGGGGGAGGTCCATCAGGTCCGAAGAAGAGTAATTTGTACCATGGCGAGAATATCACGTGGTGTCATTCAAAGGTTATTTCCTGTCCCGCATGGTACCTCTCGTCAGATATTCAAAGAGGTGATAAACCTTAGCTTTGTAATGGGCCCAAGGAGTTATATGGGGATGAAAATTCTTTAATAGGATTCAAGTCCTATCAGTTACGAAGAGGTCTTTCTTGAGGAGGTGCTAGTGAGAGGGGTGCAACCTGCCACAAATTTCACCTCAGAATTGATCCCTGCTCCCATATCAGTTTCTCAACCACACGCAGCTGACTAAGAGGAGTGAAAGAAGCAGGTTACCCCTGAAATGGATCGATACCTGAGTTGTGAGAATACTCGTTTTTCTACAGTTCCAACTTAGAATTTGCCAAAAGAGGATGAATACTTATTCTACCAGGATGTGTTGTGGAATGACAACGTCGACCTGATTGACCTACTAAGGGAGTTGATGTCGGCTTTGACCGATGAAGTCGAAGCTTTCCCAACACCGAGAGATTAACGAGGGGCTTTCCCCCTTCCCTTTACGGACACGTGTGCGAGAATTTCCCGCACAGAGGCAGGAAATGGGCTAGCCGACTAAATCGGCTGGCATGGGGAACCGGACCCGTTCCAAGCTTTCAAAGTACCGCGCGGCGTCATACAACTCGGGCGTCCTTTCCTTTTGCATCTCCCGCTTCATCACACCTCCCGCTCGATCAAGCGGCATATTGCGAAGGGCAGCATTGCCGCCAATCCCTTTCCCCTCCTTCCTTTTCAGTGATTTCCTTATGGGAGTTTTCCTTCTCTGTTTCCCCTCGGTGAGTTTTTAAATTACAGTTTTTTGGATTTAGGGTTTAGTTGTTGCTATGTATTGCTTTTAGATTTCTTTGTGGAGTCATTTTTCCCTTTGTGGGTTGTATCTGATAAGATGATGGTGCTCCAGCTGTATCCTACTTCGAGTTGGTGATTGTATCTTCCCTAAACCTTACCTTTCCCCTTAGCTGCCGACCACCCTAGCCCCTCCCCATTTGCCTCCAACCCACTTTCCAGCCTCCAACCCTGCTGTCCAACCCCTTTAAGCCGACTGTCCAGCCCCACAGCTTGCAGTTCTGTAGACAAAACTGCCGCTTCCTCTGCTAGCCATTCCAACCCACCTGGCCAACCCCTACCACCCTTGGATGCATTTTCGAGGTGTTGTTTCGTCATTTTATGTTTGAGTGATGCTATTTTCAGTTTGTGTTGTAACCCTATTTCCCTATTAATGAAAGTTGCTTTTGTGATTTGGGTTTTTTCCCTCCGATATGTGAGAGAGAGAGAGAGAGAGAGAGAGATGTGTATGTAGCCATGCATTTAGTTTTGTGTATGTTCTGTGATTTTTGTTTTACTAGTTTTTGCTCTGATCACGCCATTGGGTACCCATGCATAATGTGTCGTCTGTTTCAGGTCTTGACAGAACCCAAGAACGCTCTTGGCAAACAATACAAGAAAATGTTTAGCATGAACAGTGTAAACAAGCCTCTTACTCCCGCTAACTGTAGATTTATGTGGTAGCTTAACTGTTTGTTGCTCATGTGATTTTTTTTTTCCATTTAATTATTAGGTAACTTTCTTTTCCAGGTTAAATTGCATTTTACAGAAACCGCACTTAGGCTAATTGCCAAAAAGGCAATGGCCAAAAATACTGGTGCAAGAGGTCTACGAAGTATCATGGAGAATATTCTCACGGAAGCAATGTATGAGGTACATTATCAGACTGCTGTGGTTCATACGTATTAAGCGTTCCCCCTTCTTTGTTTAATAATAAAAATATGGAGAATGCATGATGTAGGATGTCTTTGGTTATAGCATTGCTACTACACTTCTACAAATAAATGCACAGAAGCATGCAAACACATACACAATATATTAATCATACATTCTTTATTTCGATAACATTGTAATCTTTTAGATGAAAACAAAAATTCAAAGAAATTTATGCAAATTGTATTTCGATGGTATTCTTTAATTATAAATAATGCGTACAAGTTCAGAAGTAGGAAAATTATACCATCCATTGAAAATTATGCTACCATGGAAATTCATAGAATATCTAACTTGGTTAAAATCAATCAAAGGAATCAGGACTGACGACTGAAAAAAAAAGTAAAAAGAATCCACTAAATCAAGTGTCTCACTTGCATAAAGAGCCTCTCCGAGGAATCTTCAATCTCCTTTGATCTCGGAGAAGTTGAAGAAATCACATATTAAACGATAATTTGGTACTAAAATAGTTAATTGAGTTTTAGTGTACCTCATAGTGCCTTTATAATCGCAGCCTCACTTAGATTTGCAAATAAGGAACTAAAAAATAAAATTTGACCCATAATATTCTTATAATTCCAGAATACTCCCGTCACTTGAATCCTGTGCTATAGATAAGCATCTATTGTACTATATTCAAAACAATGCATTGCTCAGACTCATTCAAATTGGGAATTTAAGCCTGCGGGATCACTTTAATCGAGGACAAAAGGGCTTCATTTACGAATCAAAACCTTGCTAGAACAAGATAACTTGCGAAATTCTAAATCCAGCGCTCAAAGCTGTAAAATCAGAAAGGCTGCTGAACATAGGTAACAATAACCGTAAGCCATCCAACAACCATGAGTTTGGTTGCATAGTAAACCATTACCATAAACCAAGTAGACCACAAAAATCTAATTAATGGGCTTCGGGGAAACTTTAGATCATCATAATGTATACCGACTCTTATAGAATAAAATGTTTTATTAAAAGAAAATATGAAAACAAATTCTTATCAAAAACACCCCAACAACCAAAAGAAAAATTTTCTTTCAGCGGTTTCTTCTCAATGCACAAATTTTTGACAATAGTAAATTTTTATATTTACATTATTTTTTCTTGTCGTGGAAGAGTTCCACTCTGTTGAATCCTTTAAATAATAATCATCTAGTAGATCTGGATATAACTGTTGTGCTTCCTCCAAAGAAATCAGGAGTCATCAAATACAGGCTTGCCTTGCCATGACATAGGTATTTTTGATGCCGCTGTCACTAGTGAATATAAATTCTTTATTTAGTATGCCTTTTTTCACAACTTAATGCTTATATCGATAGAAATGCCAAAATGGTTCCCTGACTATTTGAACGGTGCCACTTTATTCACAGAGTTTTTAAAAGTGTCAAATTAGTCCCAAACTACTTTAATATGCTAAAATAGTCATAAATGTTAAAGCTAAGCAAATTGATGTCAGGGTGTTAAAAATGGGGGTATTTTTGGAATTTAGCTTCAATTTGACCCACAATGGTGGGGGGCGGGGGGTGGTGTGTTGGCCTATGATCATATATAAGATTAGTGTAGGATCATTTAGAAAAAGGTTATTGATACACACATTAATATATATAAGATTTCTTATAAAAAATATGAAAGTTTAGCATATTAAATGATTTTTTATAGAGATATGCAAGACATGCATGTATATTATTTTCTTTTCTTTGGATTACTGTAGTTTAGAAGTGTGATTGTTTATAGGTTATCTTTATATAACATTTTATGTTGCTTTAATTTATTTTAGGTTTTAGGCATTTGAGTAAGATGAACAGAAGAGAATCTGTGTATAGAACGCGAGAACAACAAACAAAAATGTTTAAATTTATACTTGTTAGTTTAATTGATTTTTTAGTTGCTCTTTCACGTATTATTTAAATGTTAAACGACTTGTGATATAAACAAAATAACAAAGAATTAATTTCTACCGTTCGACCGTTTGTTTCCGTCTAGGTTAACTCCAAGCCCCGGACAATGTCATGACAAAAAAAATATCAAAGCAGAGGTTTAGATCAGAGCAAGAAGTTTAAATTAAATAATTTTGAATTTTAATGAAAGAATAGTAAGATAATTGGATTATGTTATAAATATATAAATTATAAATTTTAATTGGGTCTAATTAATTTATATGGTTGTGTTTTTCAGAATTATGAATGATCCGGAGGAAGATGCTAGAGATGAAATCATAGAATCTGTTGAACTCCAGAATGTCATAGTCAATGTTGGTGCATTCTCTGACATGATGAATGTTGTGATTCGGTTGATTAAAATTCTCAATCTCAAGCTAGTATTAGTGGAGGAGCACCAATGGATAAGCACTTGAAACTTTCTGAAGATATTAAACCATTTCTAGAGTAGGAAGGCCAGTGGAATCTGAAAACTGGCTTTTGAGAGTGTAGAAGATTATAGATGGGTTATCATGACCATCGGAGAGAAGAGTTACCCTTGCTACTTTTGCTTTTGAGGGAGAAGCTAATAGATGGTGGCAAGGATAAATGGATAAGAAGTTTGGTGGTAGAAACAACCATTTGATGCAATGGAAAAAGTTTTTGAAAACCTTCAGAGATTGGTTTTTTACCACTGTTAGCTAGAAGACAGAAGCAAGATAAATTCATTAGGTTGGCCCAAAGAGATCGATTAGTTATGCAATACAAAGCGGAGTTTACTATGTTGCTAGGTATTCACCCCAGTTGATTCCTAATGCAGATGAGAAATGCCATATATTTCTTTCTAGATTGAAGGATTCGATCAGGCAGTCACTAGTGCAACTTGGGATGGAAGACTATTTAGTACTAGCAGAGATCCAACAGACTTAAAATCATAGAGACATGCATAATTGGAAGAGTTTAGAAGAAGTGACACCAACAATTCATTTAGGAGAAGGGGAGTTCATTGGGAAGAAGATAAAGTACTGCGTTGATGGAGTTGTCAGTCAGGCTGGCAGTAGCACTAGTGTTAAGTGGGAAGCAGCATCATGATGAATGTGTTTACTTGGGTACTTATGCAGACAGTCTAGACAAAGAGAAGAAATTGCTTTAATGCTACTCAAAGATCCACATCAGTTGCTCACCTAGGAAGAAATCCAGTTCAGAGGAATTTTTAGGAAGGCTCTACATCTTGAAGTGGTCAACAGAGGATAGCAGAAGCTGATACTATGGCTTGTAAGGAGCAACCAAGTTAAAACATTCGTCCAAGAGTTTATTCCTTAACCCATCAGAAGTTGGATGAGCATATTGACACTGATGTTGATGCATAAAGTTTGATATATTTCAATTATCATTTGATAAGGAACAACTTTTTGTATTCAATTTTTGTTTCATCTTCATAATGTATATTTTCACAGTTGATGTGAAGTTTATGAATTTCAAATATGAAATTTTATAAGGGGAGATTGTAATAATCTATTTTGAGAAATCGGATAAAATTTTGACGTTCTAAAATGTGCCCTAAATTCAAAATTTCTCAAATTTCAACCGAGTTAGTTTTGCAAAGTTCCATGCGTCAAAACGATTAATTCAATATATAATACTATATATAAATTATGAATGGCTTTAGATATATAAAAATAAAACTTTATATGTCACAATCCGGTCTGAGGCTTGGAATTAACTAAGACGGATACAGACGATCAGACGGTATGAATTAAAATTTTCTATAATCGTCTACATTTTAACAGTTGAAAGAGCCGTTACAAAATTAAATTAAAGCGGTACAATTAAATTCACCTTGTTGATGGTTGTTCGCGTCTGCGATAGACGTTTTCTCATCTATTGCTCATATTTAATATTTAATTAAATATGAAAAGTTAGTTAAAACAATTGTGAGCTAAATGAAATAGTGAATACTCATACTTCTAAACTACAACTATATAAGAAAAATAAAGAACATTATACATTTCAATTAATCTTCTTTATAAATCAATATAAACATTTGACATGTTATTCAAACGAATCTATATCATTATCATATTATTATCATTTCATATCTATAGAATCGTCACATGAGACACCGTCTAAAAAAAATGTCAATTAAGACACATCAACATCAATATTCTTTTCCATTTACGTGCACAAATATATTAGTATTCACCCACTAGTACCATCAATGTGTGCTCTATTATAGCTAAGCATGCACATGCAAGTAGTCATCATAAACATATGTATTAATTGCATGCAATCATAATATATAAAACATACACTAAAATGTATGAGTAAATAACTACAACATTCACTACGATATGATCAATAAAGAGAAGAATAACTCAATCACAATAAAACATGCACAAATATCATCAACTGCAAACATATTTGAGAAAAACAAATTATTACTATAGTTTAGAAGTACAAGTACTCACATCGATTTTTGATTAATTTACTAGTTGATTTGTCTCAACGTTGACTTCTCTAAATTTGGAAGTTTAAAATAAACATGATATTCATATTAAATTTTAATTTTATTGATTTTGTTATTAAATATTTTATTACTTTAATTAATTAATAACTTTAAATTATTGAAATATAAGTTTTTTATTATTTTACCTTATATAATAATTTTTTTATATATAACAATATTTATATTTATATATCTATATATAAATTTCTTATCACATAAAATTATAACACTTACATTCTACGATCAAACGCCCAACGTACGTCGAAGTTTCGGCTCTCCTGCACACGTCTACTTCCTCCTGCTTCCTCTCCTGCTCGACTGTCGAAATTAAAAGCAAGTGGAAAAACCCTAGCGACGTGGGCGAGTTGAAATGAACAATAACAGGAGTGACATGGGAAATGTCATTTTACTTGTATAAATGAGTTTGTGGTGTTAGGTATGTAAATAATATTTTTAGGGGTGTTAGATATTTAAACTCTAAAAAAAGCTACAAGATGCTGCATTATCTTTCGCTTAACTGCAAATGGGATTGATTCATTTGCATCATCATTAGCCTTAAGTTAACCCAACCATACGGGTTCGACATTGTTAATCCTTATTCATTTTTATGTGTCAAATCTATTTTTTTAAAGATTTTTAGAACAACTTTTATCTTTTAAAGGTTAGGTCTAACTGTTATCCTTACTTACCTTTTGACAAAAAAATTTTCAGCTTGTCGTATAGATATATTTTCTATCATTGATTGTAAGTATATCGAAATCTTCTGCATATATTTTCAGCTAACTGTTCATTAATAGTCGTCACTTCGACATCTTCTCAAATATAAGCATTCTTAATTTTCAGACACATTGATCTTAATTTTCAAATTTTTACCACACTTGATTTAAATAACAATGATTTTTTATAGCCAAATATTTAGATCCATATAATATTGTTGTTATTGTCTGCTTTTTGATGTTATTGAAACATAATCATTACAATAGTTATTGAAGTTTAATGTTAAGAACTTAACCTCTTTTTTTTTAGTTTTAAAGTTTTAATCTTCTAATATTTCTCTATAATTATATTTACTAATTTCAGGGGATAGCTTGCCAATTAGAATTTTATCTCTTATATAAATAGAATACATCATGGCATATCTTTTTCAGTACCCATTGTATACATTGTCATGATACTAAAAATAAAGGAATCAAATCAATCCTTTTCTTAGATATATACCTATAAAATAATTGAAAACTCTTGAATCACTCCCAAATTTTTTTAATATTAGCCTGTGCTCAATCTTATATATCTTTTATAATGGCAACTTGTGAGATGCACATACATTCAGATTCCAGATAGGAAGACTGGAGATGAACGAATAGTTGCTGTCGTGGTGGACGAGGATGCTGTTGGCTCCATTGAAACAGCAGGCTGCGGCGCCAAAATTCTTCGAGGCGACGGTGCCTTGAAACCTTATCTTTCGGAGAACAAGGTAAAATTATTCTTTAGTGTGGCGGCCTGAGTAACACCCATGTTCATTCTTTCCCCATCTGCATCTGTCATTAATACTAATATTAAAGGTTTAAAACACATTTAGGCGGTGTTTGGCAGCAACCTGAATTTTGCGTTAAATAGGATCTATCAAATCCAGTAAATTCGATGCTCTGCTCGACAGAGATGAGCTTGTGAGCAACAACAGAAGCAAATTCTTAAACCCGCTTCACATTTGTATTCAGTAAATCTGGATTTACACGATAAAAAAGACGGAACTAAAAAAAAAAAAAATTGATGTAACAGAGCATGGGATTTAATTATTTTATTTTGTTTTAATATTTAGCTGGATTTAAGCAAAATTCATGACGAAATCATATTTAAATTACTCTACCAAACACCGCCTCAAGGTCGGATGGATTTCTATAATTCATCTAGTAAATGGATTCTCTTATTGGAAGTGAACATAGGCTCGACCTCGGAAGTCGAGAAAGGCAGGCAAATAAAAATGATAACCATCGTAGGCTATTGCCAGTTTGATAATGAAATCCTCATAACGAGAACATTGAACATATAGTATTTAGGTTGCGAAACTCTTAAGTTAGTTTTTTTCTTTTTTTTTTTTCCTTCTGATAATTATAAATTATTCCATTATTAAGAAAAATTAACTGTTAGTTTCTTTTAAGGCTACGGATGGTTCAGAAGAAGTGGAAAGGGAGACAGAGATCTCTTCAAGGGCCATGAGCGTGTAGTGTAATTTACTTCACTTCTGTATAGATTGTATAAATCTCTGTTGATTGGAATTGATGTAATTAGTTAGCTCGCACAATCCTTTCTTTTAAGAAATTAGCAAGCCTCTGTCAAATTCTCATCGACATGTCTCATGGTGTTGGTTGAGTAGATTTACAAGTTGTGCAGGTTGGTGTTGGTCACATGTGGTGCTTTATTTATTGGGATAAGTACATGTAAATCATTCAAAATGTTAATATTTACAAATGAACCGCCCAGTTGATTTTTTTGAACTACCGAACTGATGTATTTAATGTGGGGGAGTATCAAATGGTAGCGGCTTCCGTAATGTCGGACCAATTAACTATTTAATCATTTACCTCTCCGTTGTGAGACCATTGATTATGTCTTCGCTTCAAACAATGGTGATATTTATTGGATTTCTCTTAAAAGTTCTGTTTGTCGAAGGAGATGAGCTACAATCTGAAGTAGCAAAAATTTATCGTTCTTTGGAGAAGTCCGTCTCTTGCTGTCATTCGCTCCAAACTTTCTCGCTGCTTCAAACAAAGCCTATTTCGAGCGAGATGTTATTATCAAGCTTGTGAGTGTACTTGGTATTTATTTCTAAAAATATTTAAATTAATATATAGTTGTTTTGACAGTTTTTTAAAAGTGGGCTGACTTATTTAAAAAAAATTTAATTATATGATAAACACATAAAATTAACAATTTTTTTAAAATAAAAGTAATATATATATATATATAAACTTAAGCGACCAAAATCACATGAAGAGTCATTGTTCATTACATCATTAAATACAACATCATTCACTTCAGTCTGTTTCACTGCTGTGAATCATGCAGCTATATCTATTACTATGTAAAAACCTCAAAAAATTAACTTTAATGGTATTGATTTGTATGTTAACTTTAATGGTATTGATGAGTATGCACATAATATATTTCAATCATTTCAATTTCATAATCAAAGATAATCATTGTTATACTCATCATTTATCAAAATATCATTCCAAATACCCCATTTCAATAAGTTCTGATGAATGAACTAAAATATGTACATCATTGTTGAGTAAAGCTACGAGACAGAAAGGTTATAACAAAAAAACTTCGGTTGCAATCAATCACTATCAACACCTTCTACCCCGCACCACTTCACCGAAAGCATTCTCCGAAAGCCTAAATCAACATATGTAAACTCTGAGGCGAGTGAGATGAATTCAACTTCAGGCAAATTTGAACTAGAATGGACAAGAGAAGTCTTGCAAGTGCTTTTGCGATGTCAATGAAGCTTTTGGTCCACCTCTTCCTTAGCCTAGCCCTAGGTCTTATTGTGCTTGGTGTGTTAATGTATAGAGCATCGTTCGGTGTCACCCATTGATTCTTTCTTGAGAATGTTGCAGTTCTTCCCTCATAAATTATTTTATACGTGTACCTATATTGAAAATATGATAAATAAATCCAAGCATAGTCATAGCCTTTAAGCGAATACGTGGACACATGGCAATGTTCATCGGCATAGTTTAGCCATGTTGTGTGATCTCTGGTGCAAATGAATGAGGAGGCATGAATAAATGAGAGCCCAATCATCTGTCAATATCCGCTACCACACCATCTCGCCTTAATTTCCACTTCATGTCTATCTTGATTCCCCTCAACCCCGGCCTTATATGTTTATGACTATCAAGTAAAGAAGAGCGCCTTTCTTGTGGTTAATTCTCTATTATAGTAATATGTTCTAGGAACATTCACCTTTTCACATAATTGAACTCATTTTTCTTTCAACTCTTTATTAACATCCCTCCAGTCATGTCCACTGAGTCTACAGTGAACTAATCTCGAGCCTCCCTAATCCATGAGCTAAAGCGTCGCGTTAGATTGATTTTTTTTAATGTTTGGCGAGAACTGATGCTTAGATTATTTGTAAGAAATGCCAATAAACATGAATCTCATAAATATCATTAGTTAATGCCAATCAGATCGCAGTTGTTGTCCTTCCAACAGATCGTAGCTGGTCTGGATGTAGCTTAGGCCCAGACTTTAGGTCCGTTTGGGACAGCTTGTGCATTTCATGATAAACTGTTTATCCTGAAACGCAGCCTGCGGGCCGGCTGCAAGGGTCAACCCGCGGCCTGCGTATAGTGTAAAAACTCAAACGCAATTTCAAATAAGCTGACAAAACGCGCGAACCAAACGGAAGCGGACCCAAACAGAACATTAATAAAAAAAATGTGTGAACTAGTACCACTAGTACATGCCTCTCCTACCACTTATCCGTGGCCGCAGGCAACCTCATCAGAATCGGCGCAGTAGAGCGAGCGGAGACTCAGGAAAGAGGTCGGAGGAAGAGTGGGACATTCGCGGACTTCTGCGGGGAGGAGGATGAGCTGGAATGATGGCGGAAACAAGGGCCTTCTGTGGAGGCTTCCGGTGGTGAAATCCAATAATATCGGGAAGCTCGGTCCAGGTTTCGGTTTCGGTGCCGGCTGCGGTATCGGTGCCGGTGTTGGTCTTTTTGGAGGTGAGCCTTGCTACATCTCTATGCCCTTTTCATTTTTCGTTGTCTAGTCTTTTCGCCGGTAGGTTTTTGTTTTGTGCTTTGAATTCTTTTTCCTACTCTAACGATTTGTTTCCTTGGTTTTAGTTTAGTGGAGCTCATCTTTTTTGTGTGTTGTTTTTGTTAAGTTCGTCAACTTATGAGGTGAGACGAGTCATCCTTTTTAGTTGAAGGACGAATTCTGTGATATATGCAGCAGTTTAGGGTTTTGATGATGATTACTGTTGTCAGTAGTGAAATTTTAACGATAATTTGGTGGTAAACGAAGAAAATTTTGATTAATTTAGGATCTGTTCTTGAATTTTGATCTCAAGCAGTCCAAGTTTATCCTAAGATGTGAGTAATATCATATGACATATTGTGCATCATTTTTGTGTTTAAGGGGCCTTTTGGTTTAAAATGCTATTTAAGTTGTAGGAGTGTAAGCTTATAGGAATGCCATTCAATGATATTCGGGCTTTGGGAATCTGTCGAATTTCACTCCATACTTTTTCTTGCCTGCATGGAAGCACCTTAAAAAAAATTGGTCCCTCCAAGAAAACAATTTGTTCCAACTTTGGCCCCTCTGTTGATGGTAAGAAGGTATGTCAAATTGTTGATCATGTAATCTTTTTGGATCTTGGGCTGCTTATAGATTGTCCCACATGTACTATTATTGTGAATGGAAATTGGAGCGTCTCTGCTCCTCATTGTTGCACCAATGCTTCAAGTCTTACATTAGATCACATATTTCCACTGCTCTTTCTGTATTCATAAAAATCTTGTTAGAAATTTCTTTGCATCATATTTAAGGGTTTGTTTCGATCAATGCAATTAGCGTTGTGTTGAATCCGAGATTGTCAATGAATCACACCCAAAAAATAGAGTGAAAATGAGGAGAGGGTGACATAAGCGAAAAGTAATGAATTGCGTATTCTTTATGAAATATTTCTCCTATTTATAGGAGAGATAGTAAAATATTGATATTACATTTTTGTTGCAGTTTAGAAGGGGTCTATACTAGGGTATTTCTGGTATTTTACAAGTGTGTATTTATCGTCCGACTGCCTTCTAGCTTGACCGACTAAGCTTAGTTGTCTTCGTGTCGACGAGATTAGCTCAATCAATTGAGCTTGGTTGGTATGGTTCGGTTGGTTGTTCCAGCCTGGTTGACTATGTGCAATCCCTGGAGAGGAGTTTTTGAGGTTTCCATAGGATTGGTCATAAATACTTTGTGAAACTGGAGGGGGGGGGGGGGTTCATCTATCTTATTGAGTCAATTTTTTTGCAGTGATTGACTTTGATGCTTTTTGTCTCATTTTCGACCGAGTGGCTCTTGCTTGGAGCATCCCGTCGTCACCTCGTGTCTTGGTTGATTATGGCTTAGTTGGCTGGGCTTGTATGGCTTTGCTTGTTCGATAGGGTGGCCACTCTCCGCTTTTGAACTGTTATATCTTTTTAAGATCAGTTCATAAACTTTTATGATATATATATTTAGTTTTCTAATTCTCTTACTTTTTGAAAGAGATACTGCGATAAGAATGAAAAAATTTAATGTAAAAATTTAAGAATAGAGCACGATGGAACTCCATCCCATTTCTAATTTGCTTCGTGATTTGCCTTGTTTGAGTTGGTTGACTTTCGTGTACTAAGCATTGTGATGGATAACTTATTGTAATCTCATGTTAACATTCCCAACAAGGATCCAATTCTCTCCGCCTTTAGGAATCCAAAGGGCCGAGACTGCTCCAAAGGTGAGAAGAGGAAGAAAGCCATTGTGAAGAGGGAAAATGTTGCGCTCCCACTGTCGGATTAGGTGGGGTCGTCTGATTTGATCTTCGGTACTGGGTGGAGGAATATTCAGCCCACTGACCCGACCTTTGATCCGACCACCCAACTCTGTGCTACGGCACAAGATCCTCCGACCAGCCATGCTCAAATGACCTCTGGCGTTCTTACGTCGCTCTTACCGGTGCATGTTGGTGAGCCTGACAAATTGATTATAGTTTTTGTTCTTACGTCGCTCTTACCGGTGCATGTTGGTGAGCCTGATTGATTATAGTTTTTGAGTCGAGTCAGCTCTCGGGTACGAGGGACTTCGGTATTGTTTGTGGGATTTGATTTTTTGAAGTCTCTTTTTTATTTTACGATGATTCTTGGTGCAGATGACCCCGACTTCGATAAACTTGGACGATGATCTTGCTCCGATTGACTTAAATAATCTCACTGGGGCACCAGTGGTAGCAAATTAGGCGCCAGGCGAGGGCTGCTCACAAGTGATGATGTTTGTGTTGATCTCCTTGACAACCCCTTGAAGGATTTGGGATGCGGGGAAGCAGTTGGCCGACTCAGGACGTCTTATGGGTTGCTTGCTCGTCGTCTGTATGAGATTGAGAGTTCCTTGCTCGGTCGGCAAGGATCCAATGGGGTGAGTAGATGCGCGAGCTATTGGGTCGTTCGGAGACGATGGGGAAGATGACGGTGACGATTCTTTGCCAAGAGTTGTTGGAGGTTCGAGAGAGATTTTTGATCTTTCAGGTGCATGCCAAGTTGAATTGGGTGAATCAATTTAGGTCTGGAGGGGAGTACTTTTATAGGAGTTTGTTTCGACTGAGCATGTCTCGACTAAAGCATTGACAAATCCCCTTGTAAAATATTTTTCCTCAGACTTGTTTTCAAATGCTTTATTATAATTTAAGTGTCATTTTTGGAATTAAAAATAATTTTCTTGCTTCATTTCTTGTGTTGTTGTGATCCTGCTAATAGCTTGCCACAAAAATGACTGTTTATTTCTGCTTTACCTTTGTGTGATGGTTAGACTTTCTCAATTTCCTTATCTATATAAAGGGTGTATAGGGTCGGTGGTTAGACTTCCTCTACTCTTTTCCCCTCCTTTCGCTCTTTTGGCTTCTGTTCTTGCGCTCTGCTCGACGGTTCCCTGATATAGGCCCAAGCTTTTCTCTATTGTATAATGTTAGTGAAAATTTTGTTCTGTTTATAGATTAACATAAATAGCTGTCTAACGAATGCACGCCTTAATGATATTATTTCCTCGACTAGTCATATATGCCTATGCTGTTCATTGATTAGTTTTATTGGAAGTTTTATAAATGCATGTATCTGTGATATTGTTTGTTCTTTGGCTGATATATGTCAGGACACCATTTTGCTCATTTGAATGAACAGGTGCAGGATTAGGGGCTGGATTGCCTGGCCTACAATTTGGTGTTGGAATTGGTGCTGGATGTGGAATAGGCTTTGGTTTTGGTTATGGCATGGGAAAAGGAATTGCATATGATGAGAATCGAAGATATTCAAATGTTGGAAAGCTATTTCTGGGAAATGGAAATCATCCATCTCAGTGAGTATTTAGTTGCTTGTATTCTTGAATTTTTCTTGCCAGTAATATGTTTTTTCTCTGCAAAATTTATATAAGTAAGCTTCTAAAGTTGTAAGCTAGCAGTTTACCACAAGCTCATTAGGGATTATTTGGTTTAATGAATTTAGAAAGTTGTTTTAGAAAATGATGTTTTTATTTTTGTTTATTTTGAGTGAGAAAATAAAATCATTTTTTATAGGACTCTTGAGGAATTTTGTGGTGATATTAGTTTCTAATTACGTTGAAATAGATGATGAATTTGATAAATTTTCTTTTTTCCTTAAAAATATATTTTTTGAACTTCAATTAATTAAATGAGCCATTAAACAAAAATGATAAGTAATATAAAGTACATAAAGAAAGAGAGAGAAAGAGAAAGAGAAATCATCATTGGTGGGAATGACCTCCTAAATAGCAGTAGTAGAAAACTTGGGAGAAAGCTGACAATCAAGGAATCAAAGTTTTATATTTGTTTAAAACCACTCACACCAGCAAAATAAGATGCCAAGTGTTGTAATGCTTCAATTTAAAATTCAGCAATAATACTGTTAGAATACTGATTGTTATGAAGATCAAAATAATTTTAGTTTAATGCATCAAGTGGGTTTGAATTGGGCTTGCTTTTTCATGAACGGTAGAATTTCCTTTAAAATTCTGCAACATTTGAATTTCACCAAACAGGTGGAATGCAGTGTGGAAGATAATGGTAAATATATACAACAACAATAGCAAGAAATGTAACAAAGTAATATGTGGAAGTTAATACCTTAGCAAGATTCACAAATTAAATACACAATACTATGAGCACATATGTAGGTTACAAATAATAGTAAATGTATTCTATTGTAAGGTGAGCTATCAATTTAAAGTACAATATGAGCAATGTGATACTCAACTATAATTTACAAATTTGTTATCAATTAAGTTGATCTGGCGAATGTAAAGCACAACCAGATAATGATATTGACTAAATGACTAAGTTAGTAGAGAGTGATTGAACTATAAGAATAATTATATAATTTGATTGAATTACATTAGCTCATAAGCTTAAACATATCAAACATAAACCAAAAACATCCACAGAATATATTTTTTTAATACAAATAAATCTATCCTAAGAGTACAAGCATATAACTGTTTAGCATAAAGAGAGCAATTAGCTTAACTAAAGCACATGAGATTTTATTTATCACTTTCATTAGCTTACGAAGTTTAAACATACTATTGTTAAAATAATAGGAATGACATCTACTAACATTCTCCAATACTTTGGTGATTGCTAATACTAATACCAACTAGTATAGGATTTATACAATCTTAACATAAAGCTATTGTGAATGATCTAAAATAATACTGTCAGATTGAGAGAGAGAGAGAGAGACAGAGAGAGGGAGAGTAGATACTCTAAACTTAATCTCAAGGGATTGAAATGATGAACACTTGAAAGTTTTTTATTCTTGATGAATATTTTCTCAAGAACAAAAGAACTCTTAATTCGATATGAAATGTATACGGAATTTGCAGTCTATTAGAGTAGAAGCTAGTGACACAAACACACATTTCGTGAACTATAATGGGAGTCTTAAAATACTAAAGTAGAAATCAACAAATTATAGCAAATAAATATTTTGCCTGTTCATTAGATAACTAATTCAGCCTGAATTTTTGCAAATAATTTAAAATAATTGTCAAATTAAAGGAAATTTTTAATAGTTTAATTAGCATGTTAATCATGCTTAAGATCTTCTTACATTTAAGTAATAACTCAATTATATAAGGAAATGCATAAATACATGTGAAGTTAATTATCTAACTCTTCCATTTTGTTTTCTTGAAATTCTTAATTCACCATTTTGGGACCATCTTCAAGTTTCGTTGCCTAAGCAAGCTTAGTGGAATAAATAATCAGCTCCTTGTTTTAGCTAATACCTACTTAATCAATAAAATAACATCAAAAAGTTTAAGGGTGCCATCTCTAAGCAAGGCATGGTAATCATTAAGAGGCTGTTCCATTAGTATTTCCCGTTCAATATACATCATGTTTCATGATTCTGCCTTTTCATTTTGTATTCTAATTGACTGTAAGAAATCTAATTCGGAAGGACCAATGTTTTCTTGTCTTCATCTGCAGCTGTTACTCTTTAACTTGTCTACAATCGCTTTATCAATACGGTGTCCTATCTTTACAGTCATCAGCCATACAGACAAACTAATTTAGAAAAAATTACATGCATACCAAACAATTCTTATGTATTTACATATCTAACTCCTAAAATTTGATATTTACGCTCATAAAAACTCGGCGTCATAAAACTATGCATGACAACGTGTGTTTCATTTTTAAGAAGGGAGCGATGGTGATGTTTTTTATGTGATGCTAAAGATTTGAGGTGTATGCATCTAAATATGACTGTTTGTGTTATTAGATATGTAAATACATAAGAATTGTGTGCTCCTTTAATTTATTTCTTCAAGTGATCACTAGACAAATTTCAATTTCTTATCAGTCAAATTTACAGGGATCGCATCGAGACCATACTGGACGAGATGTTTGTAAATACAAAAAGGTTAATCGAAGCAGCTTCGAGAGAGATTGAGAAGTGGAAATGAACTCGAAATTGCCCCTCCTATTTGTTCCCTCCATTTTCATGTCTCATGTTAGCATTCTTGTGGATCAAGACAAACACCCTCAAAGCTATCTTGATGGTAGTGATCTTGTACTAGTCAGACATTTACTTGTATTGCGCCGCATTTTCGTCTATTTCTTCCAAGTTGATCTGGTCCGTGGACTCTGAATGCTTAACTTGCTATCTGGCTATGGAGTAAGAAATGTGGCAATCCCAAACTTTTGCATTGTCTTCTACCGTGCGGACGTGAGTTTGAATCACACATATTGCCTTTTAAGCTCACATTCTAAAGAAAAGTAAAAAAAAAAAGGAAAAGGTTGAGAGTTTTAATTATTTTAATCCTTTAATGGACATTGGGTACTTAAAACATGCCAAAATACTTATGATTAATATGACAATGTATAATGTGCTTGTATTACATATCTAAACATATAATAGTTATATTGGCACATGCTCATTAATCTAGTGCAAGAGAAAATTTTAAGAATTATACTTGATATGTGTCATCCAATTAGAGACTTACTCAACATATGTGCAAATGTATATTTATATGCAATTAGTATTAAGGGTATGTATTTATATAAGTAGGTAAATATTTATTTATTTTTAAATGAAACCTAAGGAATGTTTTCCTTGAATTAAGAAATTTTGCTTGGGTTAAGATTGAGTAATTAGCTCTTTTTTAAATATTTATACATAGAAATATGGTGGCTAAAAATAGATTAAAATTTAATCAATCCTTAAATTTATTTGAAAATATAAGTGAACATGAAATTAACTAAGTTAATATTAAATTCTATTGTAAAATAAAATATGAGAGAAATCCTTAAAATTATTTGATATCCTCTGTAAATAATTTGAAGAAAATATGGAAGGTTTCAATGAAATTATAGAGTTTGAAAATTTTCGAGAGATTAATGCGATACGCATAAAAAATTGTTATAGTTGACCTTTTAGGCATGGTTGATGCGCCTTGAAAAATTATTTGTCATATATGAATCTCGAGACATATATGAATCTCGGGAGCATTTCAAATTATAAATATTTCGAATTCAAATTCAAACTCATCAAGGGCCTTGGTTCCAATAAGCTTGTGGTCAAACTAAGAGTCTCGACACAGCGGGTCCAATGAAGCCAAGATTAGTTTGGTTTGGGTCTGATCAAGCCCAACTCAAGTCGTTTAATCACAAGGGGAGGATTTGAATGGATAATTGAATGCTCATATAGATTCAAAAGTATGATAAGTTTATAGTTAAATTGAGTGTTTTGTCGAGCCGAATTAATTGGGTTGAATATCTTTCAATTCTGACATTATTAAGACACTCAAATGCTCATGGAGCACCATTCAATCAAAAGAATCACTCTGGATCGTTTGATGTAGTAGTTTTTATTAATGCAGTATCTACGGAGATGCCTCTCCCAAAATCTATAAATGGGGCCCACTCCCTTCATGAAAGGGGACTTGGGACTTGGTCCTGGAGGAGAAGGGCAAAGGTAGATCCAAGCTGTTAAGGATTAAAGAGCTCCACCACTGTCAAAGCATGTGAGTAGCTCGTGTTCTTTTTGTTAAGTAGTTCTTGTTGAAATTGTTTTTTAAGTAAGTCGAACACAAACATAATTTTTAAGCTCGAATTATAAACAAGTCAAACATGAACAACTCTTTATTTGATCGTGTTCAATTCATTTTAGCTTGAAATAAGAAAATTATATATATTATTTATATAATAATACATTATATGTATGTATATCTATGTTGAAATTATGACAGCGTGTAATGTTGTTCCACCCCTTTTATTGTATAGGAATGGTGCCAGTTTGAATCCAATGCCCAACATCTTTTTTTCTAATTAATTTAAACAAACAAATTTCGAAATGAATATGAGCCGAACTTAAACGGAAATATGTAAATTGAACCAAGACAAACACACTATTCACTAGCAATTTGGAAAGAGTCAATTTTGAATATGCAGAAATTTTGAATGAGGCGAACAAGAGCCAAGTCACTGCTCGTTCAAGCTTGACTAGTTTACATCCATAACCACCGTTGGATTGTTGTCGTCGAGCTCCACTATCGCGGACCACCGCCATCAAGATGTCGAACCACTGTCGCCTGACTATCGCTATGAAGCTCCAACATTGACGAACCACCAATGCCCGAATGTTCTGTCGAGGTCCACCATCGTCGGGCCTCAATCGTTGAGCTCCACCAACATCAGACCACTACCTTCAAGCCCATCACCACCAGAGCACCAATGTCTGACCATCGTAGCAGGAGGATCGTTGCTCGACCATTGCCACTACTCTAGCGGACAGTACCACCACCATCAGTCATAACTATCAAAGAAACTGACATCAAATTTCATGGCACATGACATTTACCGTCAGTTTTTTTTCACAACAACTGGGTTGCTGCCACTTTCTTTGCTTTTTCTACCGCTTCCCTAGCGAAAGACATGCCCTACATAAGCAATAATTCTTTCAGCTGTTAAAAGGCTAGCAAATTCTTATAACTTGCAACAACATAGTGAAATCATTGTTTTCGCTAAGCCTTCTAATTTTTTTCCTCCCAGGGTTTCCACATAAAAACTGATGATGCATTCTCTTTTAATTTATTTTTACCTATGTGTATGTTAGATCTTCGTTCAACACTAAGACGTTAATATATCATTATTCACCCAAATTTACTAGCACACAACAGTTTGACGCAGTCTATGGGAATGATAATCTCACAATTGAAGAATTTAGAAAACTTGTAATATAATTAATAAAAGTAATACTCGTAACAACGGAGCATCACGTTCTAACACCCATCACTTCACAGTACAATCACAAAGCCAAGAATGTCAAGCATATGTTTTTTCCCTCCACCAAAGGAGTCATCCTGCTAGCAAAGGTAGCCCAGACTCATCTTTGGAAGATCAAGTGTGCATATTGGAGGAGTTTCAACATGAGATTCTTCAACTTCTATGTGAGTTTCGATGGTCGATGCTCACATAGGCATATATGGTTTACTTGCCAGAAGATCGATAGCCCGTAGAAAATCTCTAACTTAAGAATACTCATGCCTAGCTTCCTCCCCATTTTGATGGGAATCCTCCTATGATAGGAAAAAAAAACAATACTGTGAGTTCCACTCATATATCACACGTAACTAGACCAACGATAACCCTCCAGAACTTGGCTTAGCCATGCCTTACTAATGCTCCCAATAATATAATCCGTGACGAGTTGAGGTGCCTGGTCCGAGAAGAGTCCCCTTTAAGAGTCTTTTCTCTGATCGTTGTAATTTACAAGAGTCTTGGACCTTGGCCAAGAGAATCCGCCAACACCTCATCCCAACAGGCTTAGAGCTTCCTAATATTGACTCGATGACAAGATATGTAATCCTTACAACTATATCGACTATTATCGAAGCATCATGCACATCCAACGGGCTTCTGACGAGCTTCTTTATCAAGTGTCTCTAGCACTGTCAAAGGTCGGGCTCGCATGTGGTTCTACTTCCTCTCAGTAGAGACTGTCCACACCTTCAAGGAACTCACAGAACGCTTTGTGGAGGAGTTCATAGCAAGCCAAAGGATTGTCATAAATTCATCTCATATTTTAAATTTTTTTAGAGTGAGGAAATAAGGAATAATCACTTAAGGAATACTTATGAAAACTTTCCACTAAAGCCCGTCAAATTTAAGAGGTGGATCCTGAATTACTGAGGGAGATTTTCTTGGAGGGACCTTTTTACTCATCTTTGATACCTTCATTGTCATTGTTAGGTCACTATCGCAAAACCATCGACAGCAGAACACCATCATCGAGCTACTGTTATTATGTCAGATCACCGACGCCTGATTGCCACCACTATTGTGGTACATTGTCACCATCACCATAATATTATCACTAGGTTGCCACTATGATGCACCATCATTGGGCTACTGCCATGATGCACCTTCAACATCGGACCACCACTACACTGAACCATTGACATTAGGCTACTGCCATGATGTACTTCCATCAAGCCGCTATTTTGCTTGACCATTTTTTGTTGGGTTGTCACTCTACTAGAGCACTAATGTTGGGTTTTCATAATGCTAGACTATTATCACCAGGCCTCTATTGTATTACACCATCATCTGGCTGCTGCCATGATGGACCATCGTCATCGGACCATACTAATGTAAGGTCACCATAATTTCAGATCATTATCACTAGGCCACCGCTGTGTTTTACCATCGTCGGGCTGTTGTTGTACTAGAGCACTAATGTCGAGTTGCCATAATACCGAACCATTATCACCAAGCCACTACCATCATGTCTAACCACCATCATTGGGCCGTCATTGCTATGCCCAATCATTATCGTCAAACTACCACTGTAGTTGTGGTACTTCTTTGCAATCACCATGCCATTATCGCCGTGTTGCAACTTTGCCGCACCATCCTTAGGCTGCTACTATGGCGCACCATCGTCATCAGACCAGCCCTGCACTAGACCATTATTGTCAGACTGCTGGCATGACGCATCTCCATCAAGCCACTAGCATATCGCACCACTATAGTTGGGCTACAACTGTAGTGGAGCACTAATGTTGGGTTGTCATAGTAGTGAACCACCATCACCAAGTCACTGCAGCTGCCGAGACACCATCTCTCGGTTACTGTCGATTTTGGATAACCATATCACTGCTCAACCATCATCACTGTGCGGCTACGAGCCATGATCACCTATGACCCGCCATCTCCGATGAGATCGGTCAACAACTCTTTTGAGAGAAGACATCTACCTCACTATAAGATTGCGGACATTGATCACCACTAACCCGATCGTAGAATCGCAGGCCTTGTTCACCTTTAACCTGGTCGTAGATTCACGAGCCTTGATCACCTCCAACCCAGTCGTAGCACAATTGTGCATTACCCATAAGTAAGAGTGTATCTGCGTGCACCTATCATACCTCCCAACAATTTGTCAATTGTGGAGAACTAGAGAATTGAACACAAAAGGGAAGAAGAGCAAAATACGAAGAACTTAATCAACAAAGAGAAAAAAAACAAAGTACTGATATAAACTTCAGGATCCATATAGTAGCTAATGGTCTTTAATGGTAACGATGAAATACATCAACGAAAAGAAAAGAGCTAAAAACTAACAACATGGCAAAGAACTCCCTCCCGCAGACTATAGGCTTCCAATCTCCCTTCCACATGGAACTTGGAAGACTGATCATGGACGCAAGCCATTTTTTTAACTAACCGATGCTTTCTTCTTCGCTCTGCCCAAATAGATATGTCCTTAGCATTATTTTATGACATTACAAAATCATATTTTGTGTCCTAAGAAATGATAAAAACAATAAATAGTAAATTATATTATTAGTGACAATGTAGGTTTATATCCAAATGACCAGAGGATACAAGAATGAAGCAGCCGTCACAGGAGAACCAATCTAAGGGAAAGTTTGGCTCCCTAGCATCTTCAACTATCTCAGGGATGTCTTGAGACTCTTCATTAGGATGGAGACTTTTCATTAGGGTTCAAGGATCAACAATCGGACCAAACCAACCAGTCGACCAATATCGACAAAGCTCAGGCGACCGAGCTGATCTTACTGTTCCAAAGTTGACTAAGGAGCCAAGTCCAAAAGTAGTCAGGCGACTGGTTTATATATATGTAAAATAAAGAAAATACCAAAGTACAAATCATTTAAAGCAGGGAAAAAAAATTATAATTTCATCGTGTTGCACCATTTCTTCTATAAAAAGAGGAATCATTTTATTAATAAGACAAAATTTTCATGACGAATTGCAATAACCCCAATCTAAGCTCCATTCCTCGTGTAATTTACATACTAATCAGAATTCAAAATAAGTAATAATAGAAATATAGTAAATACTTTAAATAAAAAAAACAAGTTTTCTTATATATATATATATATATATATATATATATATATATAGATGCCTCTTAAACGAAACTTATAAGGAAAGAAAATGGTGATTTAGGAGGCCAAACCCCACATAATCAAAGGCCTGTAAATTAAGGTGTAAGGAAACTTTTCCTGACGCTCCGAGGTTAAATTCCTTGCCCCGAGGGCATAAGGCAGTATCGATAATCCCACAATTTATTCATAAAAAAAAGCCAAAATGCAGATGCAACATTTGCACAGCCATTCGATTAAAACGAAGCAGAAACATTCCCTCTTTTAAGGGTCCGTTTGGGGTCGCGTTTTTCGCACGGTGCGGGCCCAAACTAGCAGCTGAAATAGGCGGAACGCGGGCCGCGGGATCAATCCCACGGCCTCGCGTATCGCACGGCTTTTACATCTTTTACCTTTCCCGCAGCAGCTTCCTGGGACAGCGTAGCTGCAACTGCCCCAAAGTCCCTAAATCTCCGCTTGAAAAATATTAGGTCAGGACTCTTGATGCATCCAGAGTCCAATAATGAGGCACCACGTGTCAAGTGAGTCCCACAAATTATAACACTGACTAATCCCAGTGTATTGCGGTGGACCCACTTGACACGTGACACCCCAAAATTGGACTCCAGATACAAATTGTGTCCGGAGTCCGGATGTAATATTTGCTCTGCACGAAAAAAATATGTGATAATGCTGAAGAGATACTACGTGCAAATAGTATACATATGAATTTAGTCGTATTATGATTATATTATCGTGATATTCATCACAGAATCATATATTATTCGCACGTAATATTTTATATGAATATGAGGAAAGTAACTGCATGCTTGGGAGTCTTCTGCAATCAACCTACAGGCTAAGTAAACCATTTCGATCAGATTTTGGGTGCATGTGGTTGGTAAGCTAATAATCAATTATCATGTGGGGGTTCGCCATTTTTAATAGCTTTGTTAATGAAATTAAGCAATGTACAGAAAACAAAAATAGAAGAAAAAGCAGCTGCAGAAATTTCTATTATGAGCAGTAACTTGAAATTTGATACATGATTGGATTAAGGTAGGTAATGATGAAGAATGTCTATTAAAGTTTGGGAGAATATTTATGGAGTTTACTGAAGATAACAAGCACTGAAAGTAAATTTGAATATTGATATTCCTACCTTCAATAGAGACATTAATGTAAAGAAGTTGGATATTGAGTTGGTCACTTGGAGATCTACTTCCATCCTTATGAATGTAGTTCTTAAGAAAATGTCTTGTTGACTTGCATTCGATTTGTCCATGAATTACACGAGGGTTTAGGGTTTATTGGTTGGGTTGCTCTAGTTAGGTGTCATTTTTGTGCTGCTTTGTGTGTTTACTGGGTGTGAGACTTACACACTAGTATGTTAGGGCGGTCTTCTTGCAGAGAGTCATGTCCAATAAAGAGGAGCTGTAATGATTTTATGCTAACGCCTTCTCTGCATGTGTTGTTAAGCTCTCCTCTCACTTGACATGGTTCATCACGTTGCATGTAGGTAGCTTTTTTCTAACACGATTTTTTCGCAGCTCGAGTTTTTTTTCTTACTTTTCATATATAATTTTTTAGAGTCCTAAGAGAGTCATGTAGCGGAAATAAGATATGAGCATGAGTTCTGAGGTGCTTGTGGCATAGAACCTGGTGGTCGGGAACAGGAGCAGATGCTGGTGTCTCATATCTTAATTTCGCATTTTGATATTGATGTATAGAATTAAGACCAAGTATGTACATATGTAGTGTCTAGTCACCTTTTTTTTTGTTTCTCGGATATGTTGCTGACTCAGCGACACCTGACATGTTATTATTTCTTTTTTTTAGCTTGTTTACTTTCTTGCTTCTTGCATGTGCTTGCCGATTTTGCCGTTTTTACCTTGTGGTCCCTCTAGTAATCCAATATTACAATTTAGTCTCTTTAAGAAACCTAATATCATAAACTTTTTTACGAAATTCCTAATAAAAGATTAAGATAAGTCAAAATTTAGGATTAAAATATTTTAATTATTTTGAAGCATTCACTTACTTTTTTGCATGGCTTTCAGGTTGATTTTAAAATGTTTTGCATGCATAGTTATATCCCCAATCTTATTAATAGGGTCTCCATGCTTAGAACTAGATGATTGCATTATATTCATGTCCCGAGTAGAAGTCTTCGTGCTTCTTCAATCTGACTGACCCAGCATAATTTTTATACTTAGGTGGTTGTCTAGCACGTTTAGGATGTTAGAGGCTTTCCCGACCCAGACGAGGAGTAAGTCTTTTGTTGAGAGTGTTTTTAGCTTTGTAGCAAAACCTCTCTTTTCTCTTTCTTATGGTGGCATTTTTAGCATTTATTTGTTGAGTATAAGTCCCACCTCTGTGAGCTTTACCTTTATAGGTCATAGGACTTAGAGTTTCCTTCTCTTGACCTTACGGCTACCGAGTTCTCCTTACATGAAGCAATTCACAGATTGCCGACAAAGGATCTCTAGTTGTGTTGGGTCAACTACCTTCACGACCAGGTAGAATTAGGGTTCTAATAGTTTGGGATAACTAATTTGTGGTATCCTGACCCAACTATCTTTACCCTATTAGGATTACACCACCTCTTCTTTATTGAGCCCTTTTGAGCCATGACATCTTTTTGACACCTCGTTGATGTCTTCTATTAGGCCTCGATTGAGAATAAGTAGCCGCCCATTTGGGATAGAGTGATTAACCCTCTACTCTTGTGGCCCAGTTTGGCTCTCGAAGCACTATGAGCCAACTAGGTTATTTCGCAGGCCTTGTATGTCGTTGAGTAGCAACCCATTTGGGATGTGAGAGATTCACTTTCTGTCATGTGGCTTGAAAAATCTTTGAAAGAATCAAGATTCTCCTGCGAGATAACCATCACTTGTTGACCTATTTACCGATCATGATAACGTAAGCAAGACTCTTTTTTATTGAGAGTATTCTTGGGTATGTATCAATATGTAATTAACCAAAGGGATGCGTTCCTTTGAAGTTGCCTGACCCCATAACAAAAATGTTTTTTTTTGCTCTCTGGTCATGTGTGGCTTATGTAAAGATTTTCTTCATGGATATCGCGCTTCAGGGTATTTCGATTCGATCTTATTCAAATATATATTCTCGACCTATCACGTGAGGATTATCGTACATAATCCCTCCATGTTTCTATTTAAAAATTGTTTATCTATTTTCGTCATATATTCTATTTTTTCTAATTCCTCATTCCTCACCTTTTTGGATCGTTCATATAATCTGGAATGAAGTTTTAATTGGAAAATGGAATCATACGATGATAACATATATATAGACAATCTGGTGCCTCCTAGTTCTTAAAAAGAACCATAAATAGCACCTTGTTGAACAAAGATCAACTTTGAGTAGTAACAAAGCACTATGCATAAATACGACTAACGTTGCAGAGTAACAAAGCACTGTGCGGAACTGCGCGTCATCCTGAACACCACATATTGGCACACTTTGAAGATAGTGTGTCAAAGTTCTGACAACTGTAAACACTCCTGATTGTTGTGCAACATGTCTCTTGCAAATGAATTATATAACTACGTGATTCTTTCTCGCCTGTGGGACAAGGGTCTCTACCCGTACTCATCAAGCTATAGTGAATTATTTCTAACTGTGTTAGGTCTGCGGCTTATTGTATTTTTAGATTTTCCACGTAAAAACTTCTGATGTCTCTATCTATCACTTGTATTATCTGAGTGTACGCTAAATTCTCGTACAATGTTGATATCATAATTCATTACTCTACCACCGCAAATTCTCTAACACACACCAATTTTATACATGATTACGAACCAATTCCACAATAAAGAGGTGCGAGCATTTTAATTGGAGGGATTGAAAAATACATGAGCGTATATACTTATTTTCTCTCCCATTTTCTTTTATGTTCTTTGTGCTAAAATATTTTCCTTATTTAAAG
>NEWO01000014.1:872413-913209 GCA_003013225.1 Phalaenopsis aphrodite
CTTTGACGTTTGATAAATTTACATGCATTAAATACTAATAAAAAGTGCTTTTTGAGTACAACGCACTTAACTTTATCACATACTCATCATAATACCTCAATATTATATAGTTAGTACCTTCTCTCAACGTCCCAAGCCAAAGCACTTTGACTAAAGTTGCTTTCAAAGCAATCAAAATCACATCCAAACATTTAAAAATCAATTTCCCATTCTTTGGAATCGCTTATATAAGATTTATATGGCATTATAATAACTCTGAAATCCCCCAAAATTTCTCATGCTCATGCATTTAGCTTCATTTCTACGTAAGCTTTCTTCATCCCAACCCATCGCCGCAGCTGCCGGAATCAGCTTTTCAAAACGCACTACGTATATAAGACTAAGGAGAGATAGAGAGTTTGAAATATATATATATATATCACTCAACATACTAGAGGAATAATGGCTTCTTCTTCGTCGGCGACGACTTCGAGCTACGGTGTGCCGCCGGGGTTCAGGTTTCACCCAACAGATGAAGAGCTTCTCCTCTACTATCTGAAGAAGAAAGTTTCGTTTGAGAAGTTTGACCTTGAGGTGATCAGGGAGGTTGACTTGAACAAGACTGAGCCATGGGACTTGCAAGGTGATTAATTATGTAGTTTTAGCTAGAGAGAAATATAAGTTGTATGTGGGGAGAGCGGTTCCGATGGACGTAAAAGTTGCATCCGGAATCCAGTGAGCACGTGCCGCGTGGCAAGTGAGCCACGTGACAAGTGCGCACTAGACTCCGAACGTAAATTTACATCTAGTGTCCTAATGAATTAAGCGCTCTTCGGCTTGATCTCTTTCTTGGGCTCATCGGAACCACTTTTCCACACGTGTATCATGCTGACGTAGTAATCGTTCATAGTTTTAGTGTTGGTTTTGATATGATTGCATGGATAGATAAGCTTATCTATTTAGGTTGAAGATGATTTAATGGTGCTGAATTAAAGCTTGGCATGCATGTGTTTTTTCTCATGCTTCATAATAATTTTAAACATATGCATAAGATTGGAGATCTAATCTTATATCTAGATTTGGTTAGCTTACCTTTTCATTTGAGTGATGTTTTGCCTTTACTTGCAACATGAAGAAGTTATAAGTTGGAGAAATTTATGAATTAAATTTGGATTAGAACAAATAGTTAAGAAAAAAGTTCCAAGTCTGTGATGACCGATGTGCGGATGAAGGCGTGAATTGTACCACATCATCGAACGTAAGACATCGTGCAATACATGAACGTAATATTTTCTCCAAACCTACATATTTTGCTCCAATCTATCGTTAAACCAGTAACAATATGTCTTAGCTGGTGCTTGCATGAGTGAAAATAAGAGAATTCAAGTCGCATATTATAAAAAAAAAACATGAAAATTATGTTGTGTAGATTGAAGCAATCATGCATATGCTTATATAAGATGCAAAAATATAATTATAAACGCCACGCAGAGAGGTGCAGGATAGGAGCTACACCACAAAACGAATGGTATTTCTTCAGCCACAAAGATCGCAAGTATCCGACGGGGTCGAGAACAAATCGGGCGACAAGCGCGGGGTTCTGGAAGGCGACCGGAAGGGACAAGTGCATCCGAACAACCTGCAACAAGATCGGCATGAGGAAGACACTCGTCTTTTATCGTGGGCGAGCCCCTCATGGCCTCAAGACAGACTGGATAATGCACGAGTACCGCCTTGAGGATACAGACGATCCTCAAGTCGATGGCACTGTAAGTCTATTATTCATACTTACGTTTAATTTGCTCGAATATATCTATCTATATAAGTTACACATGCACCCGTGCGCGCACGTACGCACTTCATTACTGATTAAGCATTGCCAAATCATTTTTCACAAGTCCATATATATGAAGTACTAAGCATATGATCACATCTTGTTCAAGTGCATCATGGAACAAGCAATGAAGGAAGTGTCATGCATGTTGGGCATTAAGGATTTATAAAGTGCAAATTCGAGTCAATTTAGCTCATTAACACATTATATATTAAATATGTATCACATTTTTAAAGGTAAATATGTAAAAATATGCTTAAAATTTTATGAGTTTTTATGTGGATCTTCCTTTTGATTTTATGAGCACATGATGTGGATTTTGGTAGCAATTGTTTATATGTGGGGTTTAACTAATTATTTCATTTCATGCTATCACAATCCCTAAGAAAACCATAATATAATATTAACATAAAGTCCTATTTGGTTTAGTGGCTAAATGGGTGTAGGAGTGAATGCAATAGAATGTTGTTTGGGTTTATTGTAAATTTTTTAGCAATAAAAAATTTAATTTATCAAAATATAGTAATTAAAAATCTTTTTTTTATTACTTTTTTTTTAATGAAGAAGAAAAATACGTTTAAATACTAATTTTATTTTTTAATCATATTTTTTTCCAAAGGACATGTTGTTAGTTACATGATCAGGCGTTCTTGTCTCTGATGATAGCTGCATATGAAAGTTGGTTTTAAGAAAATATGATTAAAATTTTAAGTTAGAAAATTAATGATGTTCCATATGCAGAAAGATGTGACGATAAGGACATAAGTGTAATTGAAGTTGTTACTCTAAACATGGTTTAAAAAAATATGAAAACTTTTTAATGTTTGTCACATTTTCTAATAGCTTCTTATATTTGTGGTAATGTACAATGTCAAATTAGCATGGCCTTTGATTACATTTTTAAACTATGTCCAAAAATACCTAAAAATGAACTATCTTATTAGCATGGGCTTCAATTAAACATAGTTATCTCAAAACAAAATTAATTGAAATGTCCCAAACTACTCCAACTATACATCAATTGGCTATGTATTAAAAAGAGCTAATTGATAATCGTGAATCCTCACTACATCACTGATTAGTAATTATTAAACTCAGTCAACAAAGATCTTCTCTACACAACGGTTTTGGGGGATATTGTCCAAAACATGCAATACAAAGTGTCATAAATCTCTCATGCCAAGATTATTTTGTCAACCACTTGCCTACCTATGCTTTTCCTCTTACAACATCAATCCGTATGCAACATTCTCAAAGAAGCAAAGTCTAGATAGTTTAAACTCATTATGCAATTGTGGGATGATTCTCATGGCTTTTTAAATCTAGTAGGCCATGATCATTACACCCCTTCAAGTCTTCAATAAATGATCATTTAAAAGAGTAAGAAGACTTTCTATTTCTCAAATCCTACTAAAAATATAAATTATAATAGAGCCTTTGCTTATTCTTTATTCATAATAAACTTGTTCATGGCAATATTAGTTTAATCCACGGAAGTTAGTATTGAATTTAATGTTAAAAATTGTAACCAAACTATAATAGATCTTATGTTAATTATTATTATTATTATTTTCATTTTAGTCCTAAGCCTCAAAAGTGAAAAGTGGAGGGTTGTGCTAGGCAATCGATAACCAGCATAAAACTTTTGTTGACAAATTAATGACACGAATCATTTAAATTATTGTGTAAATATTAGAGCGTCCCCTGAAAGTAACATACTTTATGACATGAATATAGTGAAAAGCGTTATAGGATCACTACACCGGGGCCTGGTTGCAGTATTAAATGAGAAAAGGTTCCCACACTATCGATGCATGCGAGCAAAGGAGTTAGTCTATACAATAAAAATTAGGATATGATTATAGAATATTAGTACTCTCACAGATAAATTAATAGAATTTGTAGATATTATGATTCATTAAGATAGACATCTTATACATTTAAGAAACTAAATAGGTTGGAGAGAAGACTAAGGAGATTAATGATAACTTTGGTTTTAAACTTTGGTATTCTAGTAGGTGTCACACTAGAAATAGTGTAGGTGTAATAATATATAAGGATTTGAAATATAAAAATTGATATTAAGATTTTTAATGTTATAAGTGCTTATTCTCCTCAAGTAGGTTTAGATATAATTTCAAAAGAAAATTTTGGATTAATTTAGAAGAATTAATATAAATGATACATCTAGAAGAAAGAATTTTTATTGAAGATGATTCATATGGATAGAGTGGTAGAAGATTCTAGAAATATTCATTGGTTATAGTTTTGGAGTGATGAATGAAGAAGGTAAAATAATATTAGATTTTACTTCAGCTTATGATTTTATTATTGTTAATGCATTAATTAAGAAAATGAATGAGAATAATTTAAACTAAGCTTTTGAACAATGAGGGTTTTAAAAGGGTTTTCAATTTTTTAAATTATTTTAAAAGTATTTTAAAATTACATTTAAATTATTTTTAAATTACCTTAAAATATATTAAGTTACTTTTGATTTACTTTTAAATTATTTTTAATTATTTTTAATGTTTTAAATTAGATTTTAAATTATTCTTAAATTAATTTAAAATTATCTTAAAATTCTTTCATATTATTTTTAAATGACTTTTAAATGTTTTAAATTTATTTGAACCACTTAAACTATTTCTAAATTAATTTTAAGTTATTTTTAAGTTATTTCATATTACAAATTAAACTAAATAGGCTTGCAAATGACATGTTCTCTTAAAACATTTACAATGAGAACCAACATATAAGAGGTTCTTCTCCTCCACTTTTTCTTTATTTTATATTCTTTATGCATAAAAAGAAATAAACATGATACTTGGGGAACAATTTACTAAAACATGAAATATGAATGAACCAAAAGTTACATAGACAACACATGAAGCATAGAATGAAGCTAAATTAGGATAGAATTAGGCTCGGGTTGGCTGGACATGGGCTGGCGCTGAACATGAGTTGGATTTCGGTAGACTTGGGTTGGACTTGGGTTTGAGGTTGGACCTGGCCGACGTAGGTTAGAATTGGGATGGACCTGGGTTGGATTTGGGTTTTTTCTTGGGTTGGAATTGTGTTGAACCTGGGATGAACTTAGGTTCAGGAAAGGTTGGGTTAGTGTTTCAGCTAGGTTATGTTCAGGCTAAGCTGAGTTCTGATTAGATTGGGTTTGGTCTAAGCTGGATTTGGGCTTGGTTAGGTTTTAGCTAGGTTGGGTTCAGGCTAGGTTTGGTTCGTGCAAGGTTGGGCTTAGGCTGGGTTAGGTTTGAGCTAGATTGGTTATGAGCTAGATTGGGTTTGAGCTATGTTATGTTTGGGTTAAATTGGGTTCAGGTCAGTTGATTTGGCCTACGTTGGGTTCAGATTAGGTTTGATTTAAGTTATATTGTGTTTGAGTTAGGTTGGATTCGAGCTAGGTTGGATTTAGGCTAACCTAGGTCTAGCCTAATCCTGACCCTAACCTATTTACTTCATTAAATTTTTTTCCTAGTGAGAAAAAAAAAATAAAAAATAAAAACTAAAAAAGGGAAAAAGAAAATATTTATAATGATCATCCAACAGACAAATGACTGAGCACCTCTAGAGGAAGGAGGGGAAACTGACTAGAGAATCACCAGAGAGGGAGGCGGAGGTAGGAGAAAGTGGGTAAGTGTGCCTGAACTGTGGAAAGCCAAGGAGCATTTATAGGTTTGGTAGCTATCCTAATAGTAGGAATAGTTAGCTCCCAAGAATCAACCCTCAGTCACCACTGACTGAAGTAGAGGGTTGACACTCTGGTCACTGTCAATTGGAGCAGAAGTGCTTGGAGCTCCCACAGATCAAGTAAAGTTCGTCAAATTTTCATTGGCCGAAGGTGAGAACGATTTGACATATCTGGAAGAGAAAAGCATGCAGCTCATAAGCACCACTTTGGTGCACCTAGGTGCCTTGGCGCCAAACCACTGCCTAGTGTCTAAGTACTAGTTTAGTGCTACCAAGTTGCCGCCACCTCTCATACCTTGGAGTTTGGGGCTTCAATTAGATAGGGCTTCTTTCTTTTTTTCTTAGCTCAGATCAACAAGATTATGGTATATCAAGAAAGTTAGGTGAGTGTGAGCCCTAACTTAAGAGAGAGAAAATTGAGCTTTTTTATGAAATTTTAGATGAGCTTCAAAATGGTGAAATTTGTTATTCTCAACTCACTTTGACTATATTTAGAGTTTGGATTTGATTTGAGTTCATTTGGAGGGCAAAAACATAATTATTATCCAAAGTATCATAATTATCACCCAAATTATAGTCGACTAGATAAGCTCCAAAATAGAGTTTGATTTAGGAGTGGAGGGGCTAATTTCAAGGATTTCAATGATTTAGATGTAATCACAGAGTTGTTTTATAAATGATGCTTGGCTTAAGAAAAATTGTATGGGATGAATTTTCATGCATGAATGCTTACCACACAAAATTTCACATAAAGCGTTATTTGTTAGTCTTCAAAACCTACTTCATAATATTCATACATTATTAGTGAATCAACAGTTGATCATAGCATGAAGTTTCAAGTACTACAATGACATGTAGAAAAAAAAAATTTTAGAGCTTAAAAATAACAATGGCAGAATATTCCCTCATCGAGCTGCATTTTGATCCACCTTTATGATTTGATTTAAACTAATTATGTTGGATTTTGATTTTGGGTGTCCTATTTCAAATTCTTCTTAGATTTTCGGAGTTGAGCAAAAGTGAGGTCAACAATTGGTGAAGTTGTTATAGGAATGACCATTCAAGATGTAATGGTTATATTCATTAAAATAAATATAATAGGTGTGAATGATTACATTAGGTGTGAGTAATCATGTTTAATGTAAGTCATATGCTAGGTGCAAATGATAGAGAAACACCCTTAAATATAAAGGAGCAGTTGGAGATTTGAATATTTAAACATATAAAATTGCTTAATAGGAAATCCACCCGTAGAAAATATGGATGCATTAGCCTTATGACCACACTTTCAATTCATAAAATCTATAAATATAGAATATATGTTTCTACTTTGTAAAAATTTTTAAAACATACGAATCAAAATAGACATTTAGAGGTTGAGTTTCTAAGCATATTATGCACATAAAAAGAGAAATATATACATAAAACACATATTAACACATAGGATTAGTCTTAAAAAAGCTAAAACTAGATGCATATAAAATCATGATGTGAGTATTAAATTAATGGTGCATTGGGTGACCATTTTAAAATGCATATGCATATATTTTCAGAGTGATATCCAAAACTTATAAATCTTTTTAACATAGAGTGTGTATGAAGGGAGACACAAACATGTGGCAAAGTGATAGATCAGTTAATGAAACAAGGTGTACTAATGATAGAGAAACAAGGTAGCTTACAAGATGAAATAAATCTATGAACAATCATTCTAGAATAAAGATGACGATAAGGAAATGTGCATACTAGATTGCATATAATATGAAATAATTTATATGTATGGTGTGTGTGTGTGTGTGTCTCCACAAGTAACACAAGGCTAATGCACATACTTATCAAATACCATACTTCAACCACAAGCTTGACATACAATTACAAAAAATACATATACTATTCACATATAAAAACCACAAATCAATCAATGGTAAAGCCCAACAAGTATATCCTATCCAAACTCACATGGTTTGGATTGAAAGGGTTGCAGTACAAGTAACTATTTTATGTACTCCAATGTAATGGTTATAAACTCAGTATAAACTCACTTTGGGTCATTTCAAGATTAGGCATATTTATATAAGGAGACATCTCATGACTAAGAGAAATAAAGTGATCAATCTAAGATTCATAGGATTAAAGAGCATAAATACAAAGTCATGCTAATAAAACCCTAACTAGATATGGATAATAGAGAATTACAGCTTGAAATCACTCAAAATAAATGAAGGGAAAATAAGATGGGCTTACTATCCTAAAAACATCCTCTAACATAAGCCTACCCTAGGTGCTCTAAAATCAAGAAAAGAAGAGGAAATCTCAATGCCATTGAGGGCTGATAAATTTTCCTCTTCAAGTTTTTCTCCAAGCTCTAAGAAGAACTTTACTTGGCTTTAAATATAGTGAGATGAAGAGTAAGAAAATCTCTTCAAATGTTTCATATCATAATTTTTAGAAGGTGGGAAGGTGGCTCTCGCATAGGCTAAGAGAAGATGGGGAAGAAGAGAGAAAAAAAAGACCCCTCCCATTAAAAAAAAATCTCCACTCCAAGCTATGCACTTACTCCAAAAGAATGGCTTGCTAAATATGCCAAGGCGGCCCCAAATCCATGCCAAATATCCCCTCTTTTTCCCTTTAAAACATAAAAAGTACTTATTAAATCCACTTAAGTTCAACCCCATTAGTTGTTTGACCAAAAGGATATAATGAAAAGCTACTATAGACCTTTCCCCCTTGCCCATGCCTAAATTCTAACTTGAGCAGTGGGAGAATGAGCTAAAATTCTTATTAAATTCGATAGTGTTACTATCACACTACTTTTATCAAGATGATGCAGATTTGCACAGAGCATTACAACACTAGGACTAGCACCACAATTCCAAGTTGGATGCCCTAAGCACTTGACTATTTTTAGCACTATAGAATTTCATCCTTTATTTAAATGAAGCTTCTAATGGATGTTTTGGAACATTGAGAGCCATATGAAAATCAAATAAGTTTTGAAATATTTAAAAAGTGATTTTCAATGATATGCATAAGAAATGTTGTGAATAAATGGACAACTTAATAAGTTAAATATGTCAATAAGGCATAGTGTACTTGTTGATGACAAATCATTTGATTTTCAATCTAAGTTTGGTACAAAATGGTTATAATTTTCAAGAAAAATTGATCAAATAGGGTGAGATCAAGATCCATAACATCAATTTCCTTGTTAATAGAATTATGCTCAATTAGATCGCATTACCTAGCTAGCCAACTCCCACTTAATTAGGATACCTTTGTAACTTAATTTTTCTGGTTGATTTATAACACTATAAGAGACAAAGCCACTTAGAATATCCAAATATTTCTTATAACATCACATTTTTTAATAGATCATCTCAATTATCTAGTCATCTTCTATCTGACCAGATCACTTCAATTATCTAGTCAATCCCCATCCAATTAGAAGACTTGGATCTCTTAATTTACTAATTAACTAGCATAAGATTGACTAGATTACCATGATTACTATTTAATATAATTTATATGTGGAAAAAGTGCCTAGATAAATTAGAAATTAGCTAAATAAGTGAGGTGATCTAGCCAAAATGTTATTAACTAGAATTAAGGTAGATTAGTAAATCAAAGCACCAAAGGTAATCAACAAGGCAAGTGAGGTGGCCTGATTAATTAAAGTATCAAAGGTAATTAGTTAAGCAAATATTCTAGTCAATCAAAGCATTAGAGATAACTAAAAAAGCATGTAAGGTGGTCATATCATCAAAGTGTTTTGCAATTGAAATTTACTATATGATAAAAGGTGATGCAGTTAAGTAGAAAACCTACAACCCAACCATCTGGCCAAGGTGATGTTAAATGAGGCACTTATTATAAGACAAGCAAGATCAATAATCATGAGACATCCCAAAATAATTTGCATCATAGATATTCCAAAATAATTTGCATCATAGATCTCAACCAGCCTCTACTAGGGATAGTCTAACAAATCATTAAGCGAGTAAATGATTGGTTAGATCATCTTTGTTAGGTATCTCTTGATTAGTTGATCAATTGATTGGCTTATTTGGGTTTGCTTATGCACACTAGAGTGAAGCACCCATGGCTCAACTATAGGACTAAGGTAAGGTTAAAAAAGATGCCCACTTATACTTCAATGACTTGATATAAGCTTGATTAAAACTAGATTGAACCAATTTTAACAATATTAGGTTCATCTTGTCGAGGTGGTTAGTTTGATTATAAACGTGTTATGATTGGTGCCTTGTTAAGCCTAAATTTTAATTGGAAGGTCATTTATAAAATGCATCATGATTCGTGCTCGATAAAAAAAAGTCGATGAAACATCAATTATAATAATAATTATGCCAACTTGATAAAGTAAATCACCTTAGTAGGCTGAGAAAAAAATCAAGAATATATTTAAATTAGGATATTTTACCTCAAAAATAATAGTGTGTTCATTAAATAAAACTAGACATTCAAAATATCAATTTATGTGTCATTATGAGGAATAGAAGACAACTATCAATATGTTACTACCAATATATTCAATGCTACAAAATTTTCATCATGTACACCTTTTACTTTAATTCTTTAGCTTGTTACACTTAGATACCCACTCCATTTGTTCACATGTAAATTTGACTCTAACACAGATAACATGACTATATGAATAGTCTACCATTTTTATTTATTCATTCATTCCATTGTACATTCACACATAAATAAAAGAAAACTAAGGAATGGTACTTATCAATCACATGAATAAATAACTAATCCATATAAGTTAAGAATACATTGCTTTAAATATATAAAAAACAATAAGGTCATCTACATCCTACAAATTGTCTTTGCTAGATATACTAGAGTTTGATGATCTTATCTCATGGCATCACCAAGGCTTTTATTGATACATCTGCCCTTTTCTCATGTATAAACAATTAAATTGTAACCTCCAATTATTCAAGCACACAACTCTATAATGAAATGATAAATAAGTTGTTAATGGTGAACAACTATCCATATGACATTTAATACACATTTTTCTAATATGAATATTTTTTTTTTATAGTTATGACTCATGTCAATTCCTAATGAATCTCTCCTTACTACTACTCATGATTTGGACTTTTTCTCAAATGGGATACTGAAAATTCCCTTACAATTGTTAGATGGTGCCACTATGCTAAAAGACCTAAAGTTGTGCTTAGCTTATACTAAATTTTTGAGTGATACTCTAAGTTAAGAAAGATCTATCAATATAAACAAATATTTTTCTAGTCATATGTGGATGATTTGCTACAACTCTTACCAAGTTAATTAAACCAACTATGATTGATTTCTATGTACTGAACACAACTCTTTATATCTCAATTGGCCATAAATTCACTCAAATGTCTGTCCCATTTCAAAAAATTATTCCATCAGAATTTGTCTGGAGTCCAGTAGGCATGTGCCACATGGCAAGTGGGTCTCACCCCTCTAAAAAACTCACACAACATATTACAGTGGGGCCTACTTGGCACGTGGCAAGTGCCCACTGGACTCCGAAAAAAAACATTTTCACGACGTTTCTCTGATTCTCTGCACATGTAGGAGGACGGCTGGGTGGTGTGCCGCGTGTTCAAGAAAAAATGCTTCCTTAAAATCTCTGGCGACCCAAACTCAACCAAATGCGCCGACGGCATGACGAACCCTGCAGCCCAATACCTGAACCAGCAACAAAGCTTCCATCTCCACCACCAACCCTATTCCTTCGCCCTGCACTACCCGCCGGCGGTAACCTACCACTACCCGCAAGTGCAGGTCCACGATCTCCTCTCCAATCACCGGCCGGTGACCGGATACCACGACTTCTCCGTCCTCCCCAACGAGTGCGAGCCGTTGCAGGAGGTGGGAGAAGGGAGGGTTCACCAGCCGGCAAATGAGTGGGTGTTGATGGAGAGCTTGGACGAGAGGTTCGCCGGCGCCGGCGCCGGAGGTTCTGCGGGGGTGCAGCAGATGAATGAAATGGGTCAGCAGCGTGGGGGTGAGATGGATTTGTGGGGGTATGGGAAGTAGGGATTGATGAATTATATGGAGTGCTTGTTTGATTTGAGTTGTGCAGTTGATATTTATTATTGTTTATATGGATTTATTTGTTGTTGGGGAGTGATTTGACTCTGCATATTTTGATTCAAATTTTAAGTAATATATGTTTTGGTATGTAAATCTTTCTTGTTTGTGAGAGTTTTATGTTAAACGCAAGTCTTAATTGCATTTTGGTTTCCATTTGGTTTTTTCATGTCCTTTTTACTAAAATAACTATTTCATTTATTCTTTATAGTTTAGGTTGTTGGAGAGTGGAGATGAATGTTATGGGAATCACAATTTGGAGAAAATATTAGGTCCGGAGTTTAGACGTAGAGTTACGCCTGGATTCTAATTAAAATTTGACGTGTATCAAATATATAATAATTATTATATTGTCTGAAAAATAGAGAAATTTGACCTGTATTGATTATTGTGTACAATATGGTTGTAGTGAAGGTTTTCTTGAGTATGATCATGTTGTGCACTATGACTTTCACATTGAATTGTATATTTGGATATTTTCTTACTTAGTACACTACAACCATGTTGTACACCATGACTTAGTTGAAAAACTCGATCCGTATTGATTATTGTATACAACATGGTTGTACTCGTGGCTTTTCTTCAACGCAACCATGTTGTACGCTATAACTTTTCCATTGAATTGTTTGATTAGATGTTTTTTTTTTTTTCCTTACTACAACATGATTGTACTAATGAAAAACCTCCAGTACAGTCATGTTGTGCACCATGATCGGGTCGAGCTTCAGGCTTCTCCGCTTTTTAGACAATGACGTGCGTCAAATTTTAATCTGAGTCCAAATGTAACTCTACGTTCGGGCTCCGATCGTAATATTTTCTCTACAATTTGGGGATGTTCACAGGAGAAAATATTAGGTATGTGTAAGACAACAAATAATTATAGGAGAATGCAGAGAGTCAAGAGTGTGCAACATGATTGTACTGAATTTGTGCAAGCATAAACTTCTATTCTTTCTTCTTAAAACACTGAACAAATAATCTTATAAATGAACATTTCTACTATTGCCATTTATCATCTACATATATAAGCATCCATCTATTATTCTCCAAGCCACTACATGATCGCAGTAAGCTTCCCTGCATCACCCACATGGTGGCAGATCTCCAACTAATTCTCCACCATTAAATCTGAAAAACATAAGAGCTAAACTTCTCCATCTTCTCTTCATCCAAAGCTATCCACACATTAATCCCACCTCCCCTCTCCTCCCCTCCACCACCAGCACCAGACAGCAGCAGAACAAACTCCTCCATTCCACCCATCATCACCGGCCCTCCATACACAGGCTTCCCAAACCCAAAATCCAGCTCATGAAACGAAAGCTTCCACCATGCAGAAACAAAGAAGTTCCCATCCAGTGCACATGGAACACCCTTGAAAACTTCAAGCCAGTCTATAACAGACCTCACATACTCATCATTCACCCTGTCAATGGCCTCCCTCACCAACCCCACCGCAAAGGAGAACTTTTTCTTTCCCAATTCTTCCACCTCAGCGCTTGCAGATGCAGTTATGACTGCATTTCCGATAAATCCATGCGGCAATGGTGGATTCATTTTTGATCTTATGTCCACAGCAAACAGTACTGAAGACAGTTCTGTTGGGTCTGTGAAGACTGCTTTTGTTCTAGCTCTCCATAAATGAGCCACCAGTGCTTCAAAGCTGGAGCATTTCATTTCAGATTTGGTTTTAAGACTGTTGATCATCTCTGGACTGAATGAGAATAGGCTAAAGTTTGAGTTTTTGGAGAACTGATTTGGTGGTGATGAAACAGATGGTGAGGTGAAGGAGGTGGAAGAAGATTCTGATGGTTTTATGTACTCTGTGTGCTTAAACTTAATCTGTGGTGGGCTTCTTGCCCTCATGCATGATCTATCTGTGCTGAGCTCATAAGTACTCTGCTGGCCTCCATTTCTGCAGATTGAAGCTAGGCTTGAAAGCATGTCTGCGGCTGATCTGCCATCAAGTATGCTGTGATTCACCACAAATCCGATTGAGAAACCTCCACATCTGAATCTTGTAACCTGTGAAATAATACAGCCATCTCAGCACCAAGCCCTGTTAACAGGATTTATTCGTTGTGAAAGTGAAAATCCAAGAAAGAAGAAAACGAAAATCAAGAACACGGGAAAATTTATGAGGTTCGACAATTTGTGCCTACATCTTCAGGAGCGCGGCTATTTCACTCTTCTAGAAAAAAAATTCCAATTTCCATAGGGTTACAAATATCATTTATAAATAAAATCCTTAATGAAACTATAAAAATACCCCTAAACCGCCCCACTCCACTCTTGAGCTTCGCTCCTCTCTGATGGCTCACTCAGTTCTGCTCTAGCATCTGTGTCTTATCTGGTGTATGAGTCATATCTAACACGTTGGATTTAATAAATCCAGTAAAACATTAAACCCACAAGTTCCACGAACTTGAGAATTTCAAATTTAAAGTCTGAATTTTAACTTTGATCCAAGTTAAATCTTTATCCTTATCTAATAAATTCAACAAGGGAGTAGATTTAAAAACGCTAAATCCTGCCTGCAGCCAAACACCTCCTTAACATATTTATCATAAAACTAATGATGATGATGATGATTTTGGAAAGCAAATCACCTGAATGCTGAAAATGGGAGTATCAGCAAGATCATGAAACCCCTCTGTTGAAATTATAAGATGCTGAAACGAAGGATTTGGAAATGAGGGATTTCCCAGTTCCCTCAAGCTAAGGCTTGAGATGGCTCCCACAAAAAGGACACCTTTATTGTTGCAAACCAGTTCCAACCTTGCTTCATCAAAGTTGAACCTGAGCCTCCCAGCCATGAAATAGTAAGGTATCAGAAGCACATCAGATACTGCTTGCTTCACCAGCTCTGTAATACAAGATGCCGTTGCTTGAGCAACTTCAGGGACCTCGTAGAAGAAGATGGTTTTTACTTCAAATGCCACTGTCTGGTCTATGTTTGAGAGATATAATGTTTGTGTGGGCGTTGGATTTGCAGGAGAAACCAGTGTTACCGGCTCTCCTTTCTTCACATTTTCTTCAGTCAAGAGAGCAGTTTCCATGGATGAAGAGAAGCTCAGACTTGTTTTGTTAATTTTGTGTTACAAGATTTCAGTTTGAGAAATATATAAAAGAGATGAAGCATGAAAATGGCAGATCATTTTACAGGAAACAAGTACTGCGTGACACAACTAGCACCATGCAAATTAGCTTTAGGGGCTAATTTGTTATGGAAAATTACATCCATAGCCACTAAAACATTACTATTTATAAATCTAGCTCCATCTTTCATTCATTTTCAAGTTCTCACTCAAATTTCAAATTTCTTGGTAGAACTCCAACTCATAACTCACAAAGTATAATTTTTTCTTTCTTATGAGTTCGGTAACATTGGCTTGAAACTGATGTGTTAACACGAACTTAAGACATTAAAGTGGTTAAGGTAGGTTGAGTTCGACTCATTTGAGTTGAAGGCGTGTTCAGTCCTGGTTAAACTTTTCAACCCATTCAGTATTCAAGCCAGGTTTAGATCAAATAGTTTCGTGTTAGGTCAAATCTAATCCGTAAACTCAATTTGACAACCCAACTGACTAGATTCAAGACGCATTTTATGTGTTGTTGAGCCATTTGATGTGTAAGTGCATTTTTTTTTTTATAAAATAAAGTAGCTTCATGGATGAAAGAGCATGAGCTGAGTGGGTTGAGGTAGAGAAAACATGTAAAGAGAGTGAACATAGGTGTAGTTGGCTCTAAATATGTTGAAGTTAAAAATTTTTAAGGGTCAATTACACATAAATACCTCCCAATTCCTATGTATTTACATCTCTAACGCTAGATTTTATTCTTTATTTCCAATGTGGGACTAAAGGATTCCATGAAAACTGCATTAAACCTAGCAAGCTCTACCTCTTTTTGCATTTTTTCTATTTTATTTTAATTTTTTAGTATATTGTATTAAATAAAAGTACTATAATTCTGAAAATTTAGAGCTAATTTAATTAATTTAATATTAATATTATAATATTATAAAAAATATTTTAATTTTAATTCTATTTTTAATCTTATTTTAATTATATTAAATTTATTTTTAATTATAATTTATCTTAAGTTTTAATTTAATTTTGAGCATTAATAGAACATCTTTATGAGCTGAGTTCTAATTATTTTTTAATTATTTTAGCTGACAATATAAAAAGTAATATAGTTTTAATTAATTATTTATTATATTTTATTTAATTAATATATTAATTATAATTTATATTGGGATATATGATTATTAAATAGTATTATAAATAGAAATACTTATACATATCCATTTAATAAAGTTCATTAGTCTTTTAAGCATATTGAGTTTAAAAAATAGTACATATTAATATAATTTTTTTTATTGGTTTACAATCGCAGTTATATTTTTCTGTACGTACTTCTGGCGTAGCTCTACGTGTCGCGGAGGTTATTTCTGATTTATTTTCAAGTTATTTTTTAGTTATTCTCAATGATTTTTGGTCTTTATTTTTAGATTATTTTTTAATCATAAAATAATTTAAAAATAATTTGTGGTCTTTATTTTTGAATTAGTTCTAGTTAGAATTATTGAGAATAAGTCAAAAATAACATTGAAAATAAAAAAAAAATGCTCTCCTAACCTAAACCAATGGCCGACGTGAACCAGTAATCGGATGGAAGAGAGATGGCGGTGGGTGTGGGAAGATTGGTTGCCGGTGAATGGGTGAGGGAGAAACTCTACCGCCTCATCTCACCTCTAACAGCTCCGGCTAGTAGGGCCTTTCCCCGCGCCGCAGCTTGCTCGGCCTCCTTCTGCACCGACGCTGAAGCTGCTCTGAGCTCTCGGGTCAAGATCTTTGATCGTGATCTCAAGCGCAAACAGGCCTGTTCTCTCTATCTCTCTCTCTCTTTCTCTGCTTTTGTTTTATTTGTCTGATTGGTTTGCTCTTTGGATTTTCAGAGGGATAGAGCTGCGTGGTTGATGGGAGGAAGGAACGATTTCGTGGACTCGGTAGCTGAAAACCTTCTTGATCGACTGCAGGTAATTTGATTTCACTTAAATGATACAACCTTTTTTTTATCAGTGTGTTTAATCCACTGGAGTATGCAGTTTAGTAATGTAGGCGCTTCATCTGCAAAGGGAGAAGAAATTACAGCATTTATTAGTCATTTTGTGATATAGTTGTGCATTCCTTCTCTTGAATACCAATGCAGTTCATCTGCAAACTGTGCACAGTTTACTTGGTTTTGGCATGCATGCATCTCTACTGACTGACCCTAAGTTCTTGAAGAAAAACTCATTTTGGTTTTGTCAAAAATAATTCAACCATGTGAATGAATCTTCACCTTCTGAGCAATTTTGAAAGATTCCAGTTTCACAGAGAAATTTTTTGACACCATTTTACTTGACAGGATTGTAAAAATACATTTTCTACTGCGCTATGCTTGGGGGGTTCTTCAGAGGCCATCAGACGCCTCATACGAGGGCGTGGTCAGTTCTTTCTCTATGTGCTACTTAGGTTAATTTCTAGTATCTAAAATGTTACAGTTTGTTGCTTTCACAATTCTTTGCTAGGCTCTTTAATTATTTGTGAAGCTTCCATTGTTCTAAATTTGCTGCTCCTTCTTGGTAGGAAATATACCAAACAATTCCCAAACTTTACCTGGCTTACGATCGATTAGAAACTGAACCGCACTGCGGAATAAGAGGATCACATCAATTCGAGAAAACTGGAACAAAAAATTGAACAAAAAACACAATTAAAGCAATCAAAAAATCACACGAGAATTTCATGTGGAAAAACCAATGAAAGGGAAAAAACCACGGAGCCACGTCTCCAAGAAATTCACTATGAAAAATTCAGATAGTCTTTACAGAGAACTCACACCATTTTTTTCTCTACACACAAAGTAACTTACAAGAAACGCTCCACAATCTTTCTTCTCTGATTCGACGCGAAAAACACACATTGAGATCCCATAAATTTTTCTCTCCACCAGGAACTTGTTAAAGTCCACCACAGGAAGACCTACACCAAACACACATTATGCTACTCCAAATTTTGTTCTTAGAATAAAAAAATTGTGCGCAAAAGCACCTGGACTGGGCACTAAAGCACCCGTCTCTCAGGTAAGAAGAGATCGCGCCAACATAATTGGGCGCTTGGGCGTCCAAGGTGGGCGGGAAGGCCCCCCTTCTCTGTTTGCACCCACTCTGGCGCCCCCTTTGGGCGCAAAAACGCCCCTCTCTCGGTTTGGAATAACCTAGGTGCTTCGGCTCCACAAACACAAGACTTCTTTCCCCAAATCATACTTATGTCAAGTAACAACTACTGATTGAAATAGGACTTCTCTACTTTCATACAATAACAATAACATATTGTTGTTCAGCCTTATTCATTAATTGAATCACTGCATTAGTTTTTCTTTGTTACCTAATTTTTCTTATTTCAATGCAAAGCATTCCTGTATTAACATGCATTATTATGGTTGTATATTTCCTGGTAGAAGGTTTGACAAGAACGAAACTTAGAATAGGGAATTCAATTCTGAAATTTCTACTTGTTTACAGGTGGTGTTGAAAAACTGATCATGATGGACATGTCCTTTGACATGATTAAGTATTTAAAGGATACAGAACAAAATAATGCTGAGAATAACTTTGAGACATTATATGTGGTTGGAGATGAAGAGTTCCTTCCCATTAAAGAGAAGTATGACAGTTTTTTGTCTTTATAGATAGTTTGCTACAAATTTCATATTCCTATTCATTTTTTTTGCTTGCAGCTCCTTAGAATTGGTGGTCAGTTGTCTCGGACTTCATTGGACAAATGATCTTCCAGGGGCCATGATACAGGTTGGTCCTTCCAGTCACCGTTAATTTTTCCTTTTCTTTTCTTTGGGAACATTAATTTAAAATTCTACTGAAACTGAATTTGCTTCCATTTTTTTCAGTGTCGTTTGGCGCTAAAGCCTGATGGTCTATTTCTTGCAGCTATTCTTGGTGGAGAAACTTTGAAGTTGGTAGATTTTATGAATTGAGAAGTTATGTGTTTGTTGAGCTTGTACAGATTCTGGTTTGATCTCATTTATTTTACTTAACAATTGGGATATCTTGAATAGAGAGCTTAGAATGGCATGCACTATTGCTCAGTTGGAGCGCGAGGGAGGCATCAGCCCTCGAATGTCACCTCTGGCACAAGTATGCCTCGGTAAATAATACTGAATTTTTTTAAGCCATATTGTGGTTTCTGCGGTTTGCACTCTGCGTGTTTCATCTTTTATTTGCATTTAAGAGTTGAATTGTTCGTGTCTTCTGAAAATAAAGAGTTTTTTTCAATTTGTATATCTATTTTCCTATTTGATAATAAGCATTAAAAAATGCTTTCATTGACATGACATAACCCTGTTCTTGCTTCGATTGTATGTACAACGTCCATCATTATTTATTAGCCTAATCCCGAACTAGTTCTAATAAGCTTTTAAATCCTTCTTGGCAAGCTGCATGTGCCATCAGTTTCACTATTCTTAAGCGTAGTAATTTTTTTTTGTACTTATTTTCATAACTCTGTGTCCACCGTTAATGAAGAACTCTGATATGGGGAGAACAGAAACAATTTACTATTTAAATCAATTGCTTTTTTGCGTATCTTTTTGAATTCTTTGATGCATGTGCAAGGTGGCTAGAATTACGGTAATGTTGTTTTGCAGATGCTCTTGTAGTTTTTCAGTTTTTGCCGAAAGTTTTGTGTAGTTTTATGCACGATCGCATTGGCTTTGCTAGCTATACTTAATAATAGCGCAAAAGCTCATACCAGCACAATTGCACTCAAAACCATTGGAGCATCACAACCATTCATACACTAGTACTTCTAATGGACTCAAACATATACAACTTACTGTAATAGCTGGAGTGATACATGAAAAAGACTATGTTTTACCCAGCTATGTCCATGGACTCTTTCTCCACTTTCCAACAAACTAGCACTTAAAATTCCCTTTGTTCATTTTTTAAATTATTTGTGTAGAAACTGATCTTAATTTATTAGATTTAAATAAAAATATGATACTCGATATGATGCAATGGAGAAAAAGGATTCATGTAGCTGACCCCACTTAGTGGGATAAAGGCTTGTTGTTATTGTTGTATGTCTCTACCCACAAAGGCCATAGATGCTACAACCCCCGTCACCAACAAATAAATACCTCTCATTGTGCCCATTTTAACTCAGTTTCTGGTCTGTCTGCCCCTCTAGCTCATTCCCGGCTGCTCCTCAATCTGCTAAAACACCACACCTGCTCTTCTTTGCTCCACATCCTCACGAGACATGCTTCTCAATGCAGTAGAATTCGATCCATCTTCACCACATTACCACTCGCTAAAAAACTGACAATCTTAAAACCAAACAAATGTTTAAGCTCAATCATGCATGCCTTCCTACCACCGACCCTACCTGCTAAACCATAGCAACCGAAAAGATGCCAATTGCAGAAAAGTCATATCCGAGGAGTTCAACACGGTACAATCTCAAGGCACTTGATCTTAGTCACTTTTCTCCTCGCTGCCATATTCAAGTAGCAAGTGGACGTTCAAAATCAAGCTGCTAAACCATAGCAACCGAAAAGATGCCAATTGGAGAAAAGTCATATCCGAGGAGTTCAACACGGTACAATCTCAAGGCACTTGATCTTAGTTTCACTTTTCTCCTCACTACTATATTCATAGTAGCAAGTGGACATTCAAAATCAATCTTCATGCAACAATACCACTGTCCATCACAAAGTTTGTTTGGTTCCCCAATGTTACAATCAAGTTTACATTCTTGATTACACTGAGATATTTAGTCCTGTAATCAAAATGCTGACAGTTAGAATCATGCGCACCATTGCACTGCAACGTCAATCACCAATTACTCGATTAGGTGGCTGAATTGTGTTTCTGGGCGGTTCATTAAATGAAACCTTTTACATGACTCAATTGTTAGGCTTCAATGACCCACAACGGCCAAATCATGTATTTCTCAAAGAGGCAATCTATAGCCTCAAGCAAGCCCGGTGACAATGGTTTATCACCCTCTCTGGCCATCTCCAACTCTTGGCTTCCAATTCACTTCAACTTATCCTTCTCTAGTACTCTGCAATCATAACAATGCCCTCATATTCATCCTCATCTGTTAACGAGATTCTGTTCATTGATAATCACTCAACCATAATCTTTGAACTGCTTGACAACCTTCACTGGAAGTTCTTGTCAATCAAACTAACAATTCCCAAGAAATCTTAACTAAAGCTGACATGACATTTGTAAACCTATCAGTACTCTAATCTCTACAAAACCTCCAGTCATAGAGCATTCCACAAAAGCTCTCAGAGCATTCCACAAAAGCTCTCACCCAAAACATAACAGAATTTTGGTATTTTCACTGTAGCAGTTGACTATTAATGAGGTTGGGTTTTGCCTTCGGTCAACAAGCTATACAAAACATGCTCAAACCACCCAACCTACATTATAAAATGTCAAGCAGCAACTCTGCTATGTTCGAGGACCTATAGACTTTGGCCTCCTTATAATCCATGGCAATCTCACCTTTCTAGACTACTTTGACACTGACTCGGTTGGCGACACCGATAATCACAAATCAACAACAGATACTGCGCCTTTGTTGGTCATACCCTTATCTCAGGGTGTGTCGCAAAACAAACCACAGTGGATTGCTCTTTCCATTGAAGCTGAATTTTGTGCTTTTGCCACCATTGCAACCAACCTCATGGCTTTATTGTGTATTTTAGGAGTTTGGTGCTCCCCTATGGAAACTTAAAACTCTTTATTATGATGACATCTTACCTTAGCTTTAGCAACTAATCCTTTTTTTCATGACAGAACAAACAAATTGAGATAGATGGTCACTTTATCCATGATTGCATTTAAGCCCAGCTCATCTCTACATCATGTGCTCACTCAGGATCAAATTTTAGACATCTTTACCAATCTGTTACCCGCATCACTCTTTAACAATTTTGAGGCAATCGGACTATCCTCCCAAAATCACCTTGTGGGGAGATAATAACTACCCAAATAGCTGCAGTAGATGTACTCTGCTCTGCCACTAACTCAACCCAGTACAATCCCAGTCATGAACACTCGTAAGCTATTGGAGCATCACAACCATTCATGGACTACTAATTGTAATTGACTAAAATACATCTATAACTCACTGTAATAGCTGCTAGATGAAATGGATGAAATGCTTTACCTAGCTGTTCTTTCTTCCTGTGTTTATTATCTCTCTTGCTGAAGCAATTCCACAATGCTATCTAATGATGGATAAAAGACTTTCTTAGGTGAATTTTGTAACCAACAGATTCTAACAGCATTCTATGTTGTGTTTTCAGGTTCGGGATGCAGGAAATCTTCTCACAAGGGCAGGTTTCGCTCTTCCTGGGGTTGATGTTGAGGAATATACTGTCAGATATGATAGTGGTCTGATTCTTCATAGAATAATCTTGTTGGATTTGGTTTTGTTGTTTGCAGTATACTCGGGAAATTACCAGGCTCTTTTAATGAGCATCTTCTTGCCAATTTTGTTAGGAATAATATAGGCTTTTGGTTAAATTTTAAATCAAGCGGCAGATTCATAATTTCTTGCATCAGCAAATGTCAAATCGATTTGATATGACCAATTGATACTCAGGTGTATCGTACTTATGATTTGATTTGGAACAAAAAAATTAATAATAATAATAAATTAAAAATTATTTTAAGAAAAGATTAAATCACAAAGCAGTCCCTTAATTATTTATGTGCAACCAATTCCATCTTAGAGTATCACAATAATCTAATTCTCTCCCTTTACTTTGTAAAATTGATACAAAAGCGATCACTTGTGTAGGATTTGTGATACAAAATTGATATCATTTTAGTCCCTTGAATGTACAAACATGATTCCAATGCAGTTCCCAATGTTATTATGTGGAGCCTCATTGTGTTGAACAATTGTAATCTCAGAGCCCTCAATTTCGCCAATCAAGCTTGACGGTGAGTTTGTAGAGTGGTACGAGGGGCTGTGCTCCCCTGTAAAATTTTTTTTTAATGCATAGCACCTTGACGTTGTACTTGCAGTGCGCCAGTGCTGAGACTAGTAGCGCGTTGAGTCTAGTTTCAGAAGCTGAGAGCATGACACTGCAGCTCCCCATCGCCCATTAGAGCACCACATTGTCGCGCTTTGGCTCCCATAATCGATTTTTTATAATTATTTAGTTATTGTGTCAGTTTTGCTGATTGGGTTGTGTTGGATTTTGAATTTTCTTGTGCAAAGGAGAAGAGATGAGTGTCATGTAGTGTTTCAAAGTGTGAAAAGGCTGTTAGTGTGGTATAATTTGAACAATTCTCCTCATTTTCCTCATAGTGGATTTTTTGGTGTGTGTGGCTCTATGAGCTTTTTCTATTCAGGTTTTTTTACATTAAATCTTGTGTTTTTTTATGTTTTTTTTCTTTTTGTTTTGTGCGCTTTTGTTAGAAGTTTTGTTTCAAATCTCTTAAATCAGTTTCCACAATTTGCATCTCCCAACACCCAGGGGTCACTTTTGAGTCAATTTTATACAGTAGAGGAACTAAATTTAAAGAAATATGATATTCTTGGACTAAATTGGCCACATTCGAAAAATTGAGGGATTTTTTTTTTTGAAAATGCTGTAAAAGAATTTTGGTGATTTTGACAAAGTAAATGCAAAGAATCATTTAGGCGGCCTTTTTCCCAATTTAAATTCTACAACAAGTAAATGAAATTTATTGTGGCTATATTCAGCATGTTCTTCAGTTATTTCCTCTTTCTTGATATAGCTTCTTTTTTGTTTGATATAGCTTTGGAGCTAATTGAACACTTGCGCTCAATGGCCGAGACTAATGCTCTCCTGCAGAGAAGTAATGTGAGTCTCTGTTTTCTTTGCAAAAATATTAACAAACGCATGTCTTTGTTCTTATTTTTGGTCCATTTGCTATTTTTTGTTTTTTTAGGTGGTATTTGGTAGCATATTATTTATAAGATTTAACCACAGCCAAACACCCAAAAAAAAAAAATTTAAATTAAATCCAACATTTTGTCTTTCTCGTCCTGCATTTCGTCATTTTTACGACGTAAATCCGATTACGAGCTGGATTTATTATGCTATCGCTTGCGAGCTCAAATCAGGATTTATCGAATTTGATAAATCCTATTTAACATAAAACTAAGTTACAGTGAAACACCTCATTAATCTTCTATTTTGTTCATTAGTATTAAAAAAATTAAGCTCTTCTGATTCTTTAGATTCTGAAGAGGGAGACTGCTTTGGCAACTGCTGCAGTTTATGACTCGATGTTTGCAGCAGAGGATGGAAAAGTTCCAGCAACCTTTCAGGTAACGAACATTAAAAATTTTCTGAACACAAGTCTATTTTCCCTGTGAATTACTAAACCTGAAATTTAGCTTTAAAATAGGATTGGAGGAAGCAATATGATTTTGGGGCTTTTGCAATTTGCATACATCCCACTCAATTCTTATATATTTACATATTCAAATCATAAATTTCACATCACAGATGTCGTCATCATTATCTTTTTAAAAATGAAATACATCTTTTTATGCACAAGTTTATGACATGATGTGATAAATGTAAGCATCAATCTTTGGGTGCAAGATATGTAAATATACAAGATTTGTGTGATGTGTATGTAAATTTCCCCAGAATTTTCATTAAGAAAACTATTGCGTAATGTGGCTGAATCCTGAGTAAATACTGAAACCAAATAAGCCAAAAACGCTTTGCTAATGATGATTATATGGTTTTCTTCATGAAGGTCATATACATGACTGGGTGGAAAGAGCATCCTTCTCAGCAGAAGGCAAAGGCAAGAGGCTCAGCAACAATCTCATTCGAAGATATTCAGAAGCATTTTGGTAGCAGCGAAAATAGTTGAGATAAGCAATGACTTCTCATACTGGTGCTGAAATTGTGTGTACTTGTATATTAATTGTGCTGATTATTGTTAAATAATTTGATTAATGGATAATTACATATAGACCACCCGAAGTATTTTTTTGAACTATGGATAATGTTGTATTTACCTGTGCCACGACCAAACTATTGAGAATTTGATAAAAATGAAAAATATGGGCTGTGGTTTTACCATGAGAAACAAGTTTATTGTAAAAAAAATGCAAGAGTTTTAAAAATTCTAGTATTTGGTCACATGAATTCAAAATACCGTATAAATTTTGAATGTATTTTAAATTTGATTTGGACAAATTTAAATACATCACTTCCTTGAAGTGTTGCCTGCCTGCCATTGCCTGCCTGTCATCCACAGCTGTCCACCTCAATGTGCTGCTACTAGTAATCATCATTGCTTCCCTGTCTGCCTGTCTTCAATTGCTATTACTGGCCTCCTCCACTTGCCAATAACCACTGCCGCCACCCCAGCCTCAGTTGGTTGTGACCACCTCACCCATTGGCCACCCGACTGAGCATCGCTCACCATTGTCTGCATCCATCGTCACAGGCTCCAACTGATAGTGATCATACATGCATTGATTTTAATTTCGTTCAAACCAAACACAAAAAATGTAACTCTCACATAATTTTTACACCGGCAAACCAAACAGCCCCTGGCCAACATAAATCACTACATAATAATGCATCATCAAGCAAAGCATGCGGTATATGAAGACGCTATTTGACTGGTTTAAACAAGTTGGTACCCTTAAGAATCTTGAAAAGATTCAATCTTGAAGAGAATCTGATCAGAAGTACTATAATAGATTGTAATCTCTAAATTGTATTTTTAGTAAATTAACTATCTCATGCTAAGTGCAACGCTGGTGTGGTGATTACCTTACCTCTGATATGGAGGTCATAGATATGCATCTTATGCGACTTCCTGCAAATGGCATGTAAGATGCACAATAATATATCTTCGATCTGTTATTGATGAAAAATTCTAGTTGTGGGTTACACCTCAATTGTTCCATGTTGGAAGATCAAAATAGAATTATACATAAAAGAATTTTAAGAAAAGAAACTGGTTCCTAATCCCCAAAGCTACTCCACAAGAATCTGACGGATGAAATGTGTATAATCTATTAAAAAAGTCTGAAGAAAATTTATTGGTGTCATTAAATAGCTATATTTCTGATAAAACTCACTTACAACGAACATTTACATTGGTGTAGATAAGATCCTTGAGAACTAGAGTTCTAGTTCATGCCAGGGAAGAAATGACATCAGGCAGGTTCATGCTACTAATGCTTCTTGGACTTGACCTTATCGAGACGAGCTTTTCGTACGGCCTGTTGAATTTGTCTCTCATGCTCCTTCAGCAATTCTTCCATATTCCCACCTTTGGGCATCAATGGTCCTGAGTATTGGATTTTTTTGTTTTTACCACCATAACCCTGAATTAAATAAAGCATAAATTACTACGAAGATACATTATATAAAAATAATAAACAAAAGAAACAATTGATTGTAATTCTGAAGTTAATGTAGATCAAATAAGGGGCAATTAATGAAAAGGACTAGAACAAATTTCTGTTGTTACAGAGGCTGTTCTTTTTCTTATAAAAATGATAAACATTGCTCGAGAACATAAAGTGAGATTAAATTATTAGTAAATGCTCTGAAATTATTTCTATTAGTTGATGCTCAACTATTCGCAACTATATTTTTATCAAAGCAATCAGTACTGAATGTTCAAGAAACAAAGCTAACACAAATATTCTTTCTCCTCCTATACTCAATAATTTTAATAAAGGTTTATGCCGTGTTTTCTCTTTTTCCCATGCTAATTTCATGTTAAGCTGAAATTTATATTCGAGGAAAAAAATCAACAATAATTATGAATACGCAAACTCTTCATTTTGTGACATCTTCAGTTTGGTTTCTTGTTTGAAATGCCAGATTAAATTTTTCTCTTTCTAATTTGGGTGTGATTGGACTTAGTTGTCTGGTTAAGCTATGGTGGTGTTCTCAAAACATGTACAAGGTTGACAACGACAACTATTTCTAATAATAACTTCAACTAGCATTCATCAGAACTTAAGAACCTGCAAATAAAGGAAAGATCACAGATAAATTCTTACTACTGTAGTTTCTAGGCTTCCATTCATCGCATCTCGCTTTTGAGTAGAGGAAGTTCTAACAAGCTCACGTCGCCTCTCATTTGGCTTCAAACTACCACTCGTATTGGCAAACTCCATGCCACTACTTGAAGGTATACATGATTTCTGTGATCTCAACTGAGCACCAATTGGTACTCTAACCGTACTCGATGCACGGTTAATCATCCTCACATCATCCTTCTTAATCCAAGAGGATCCAAATGCACTTTGGTACATTGAGGAATTAGGGTTAGGTAAGCCATTTTGAGCTTCAGGAGGATCAATGGGAAACCCCAACCCAGCTTCTTCAGGAGGATTGTACTTATCGCTTGCGCTTTTGGTATTTGGTTGGCCTTGCCATCTCTGCCGCATCCATATAGAAGATGGAGTTAGTTAGGTTTGAAGATGTGAAAAGAGAAAAGCATGCACTTTGGCATCATAAATTAAAATTTCAACAATAAATTACTTTATTATCAATGTTAAGGGTAAAAAAATTTCTCTTGGAGCTAATCTTAAAGCAATGCGATATAAAGCCAATCTTTACAATTTTTTTGGGTATACCAGAAAAATAATAGTGGCAGAAGCCATTAAGTCTTTCTTAGTACCTGCCCGGGAATAGTCTTTTGGTCTGCTGCACCTTTCTTCTCAGATTTTGATGCCTCAATATTGCGAGCTGCAGCCTTTCGCCTATCAAAAATGTGTATTCCATATGTATTAATTAACTATAAAAGGAAGTGCTTTTATTTGAATAAGATAAATCCTTGGCATATTATTCCGACTTTCTCTAAGTTTATTTTGAAGTTTCACAAAATATTTACCTTCTAAGCTCCTCATCTCGAAGCTTAGCATCATACTCCTTGCTTGGTGGATATGTAGGCAAGCTCGAAGGATCACATGCAAAAGGCTTTGTTGTGAAAAACTGAAATGGTACAACTCTAGTATTAGGTACTTCAACTTGCTAATATATTATCCATATTGAGTAATAATGCTCATTTAAAATTTTTGCTTGAAAGCATATGGAATATATACACATAAAATAGTGATCATACAATCACATGGATAGACTATAGTTACAAATAATACTGACAAATGAACTTCAAATTATACGAAAAGAGGGTATTGAAGCTAAGGCAAATTTATCTTCAAAAGCATATTGTTGAATTAAGTGTTTTAAATATAACTTGATTAATCATATTGATAACTGCACTAACGCAAAGCTAATTGAACAATTTGAGACACATAAAAGTCAAATTCACGAAATGGAGCACTTGATAGAACTAAACTCACCTCGCTTTGAAGGGCAGATGATGCAGTTCCTCGATCCTCTGGTTGAATAGCAAGAAGAGTATTGATAAGAGCCAGAGTTGAAGGAGGGCAATCCCTGAATGTCTCTCCAATTCGGCGAGGGTATTTTTGCTGAGGTTTGAAAATGGTAGCATGGGGTACCTTTGGTTTTCTCCAATACTCTTCTGGAGGGGATCCACAGAGTTTGAAAATTCTATGCAATTGTTCAACCTATAAGAGAATAAAGAAAACCCATAATGCAGTTTTTATGATGCAGTTTTTATTAAAGCAAGCAACTTCGTGCGCAAAAAAAATTGCTATGGAATGGTTAAAATAAGAATTTATATGTGGATTATGTGGCAAAATGAATAAGAAAGTAATTACCAACATGGATACAAGCAATTTAAAGCAAATTCTTCATAAAACGTCCATCATTTTGCAAGGTGAAAATAGTATTTACAGATCTACAACAGCGAATTTAGCTAAAAAAACTTGGACAAAGTGAACTTCATTGTGTATGGTTTACCTTGTTAGCACTTCACACCCTTACACTTTAAAAAAACATATTAAGCCTTTTGCAGTTTAGGTTGGATGTAATATTCACAATTCATCCCTCGAGACATTGTCTTGAGTAATATGTCCAGTTATTCAATCATAGTGGAGCTAAGTGTGTTTTTTTTTTAGTTCAATGAGGAGCAGTGCAAATGAGGTAAAACATAGCCCAGTGAAATACATTTTGCCCCAAAATTTTATTCACATAATTCCTTGTTGGTGACTGGATAGAACCAACATTCAAAGAGAAGTCATACCTCAGTTCTTCCAGGCATGATAGGCTTTCCAGCAAGCAATTCTGCAAGGATGCAGCCACTACTCCATAGATCAACAGCAACACCATACTCAGTGGCACCCAATAAGAGCTCAGGAGGCCGATACCATAAAGTCACAACACGACTTGTAAATGATTGCCTTTGGCCAGGGTTGAAAATTGTCGCCAGGCCAAAGTCTGCTATTTTTAGGATGCCATCATTGTCAATTAAAAGGTTAGAGCCTTTTATATCTCGATGTAAAATTCCATGACTATGGCAGTATTCAAGCCCTTGAAATAGTTGTTGCATGTAGCATTTAATCTAAAACACATGGAAAGGTGAAGTAAAATAAGAATAGCTTAAACAAAGAAACAATGTGTAAAAGTTCTTATGGGGCCGAAACCGATTCATATTTGTTAAATATATACCTGTGGCTCGGTGAACTTGATGCCAGGCATTGCGGCAAGTCCAGCAAGATCATGATCCATATATTCAAATACAAGGTATAAGTTGCATGACAGTTTTGATGTAATTATCCCCTCAAGCTTTACAACATTAGGGTGACTGAGTTTACGTAAAATATGAATTTCCCTTGCCATGAAACGAACACTCTCTGGATCCATATTAACAAAACGAACTTTCTTGAGAGCAACTATTTTTCTAGTTTGAAGGTCGCGGGCTTTATACACGCTGCTGTAAGTTCCTTGTCCAATCTTCAAAGAATAATGATAGCAAAGAGAATAACAATCAGGGAGCATATCCAACATAAAGAAGCTAGTTTCATGTCTCAACCAACCAGCTTACTAGAATATCATAAAAAGTATAAGTAAGAATCCATTAAAAAAACATGATGGGATTTAAAAGTTGAAAAAAGTGAGTAAATTCATGCCATCAAAAGAATTCAATAGTTTTTTTGCTTACAAATTTATAAATCAATTTAACTTTTCTTTTTTACTCAGTAGTTACTTCTAGGTAAGATTAAGCGATTAAAATAAAGAAGTACCATTGAAGTAATATGAGATAACAAATATATCATGAAAACTTAGAGATACATTTTACAAAATTACATTTAGACTACGTTGTAGATAAATGCTCTCTGGTAAATGGACACTAAGAAACCTAGTTGAGCATGACAACAATAAAAATGTCGAGATAAATATATGGTAAATTTTGGTACTATAAGCTGAAAAATGATCATTCAACACAACGATGAAAGTAGCACCAATTAAAGATAAGACATGCATAATGAAGTATAGAAGATAAATCATTGAAACTAGTAGACAAATTTAATGTCGAGAAACCAGGGAAGAAGATACGTACATTGAAGAGAATATGAAAAGGAACACTGCAAAATTATGCCTATAAATTGTTTCAATACTAATCAAACGCTCACTAGAAAAAGAAAAAAAATAAGGATTCATAAGGTTGATCACAGATAGTTGATAAGAATAATTTTAAATTGTCTCGTTTTCAAATTATTGTTTGTCCTGGAAGAAATTTAAAATCAAGAGTAGAAATGGTACTAAGAAATACTTCTTCGTATTCTTTATTGCCCCCATGCAGCGAACACAAAGAATGTAATACCATGTATCTTAAAAACTAACTATTTAAAATGTAATTCATGCCAGAATACACATAAGAAATCAAAGAAGATGAAATCGTCATTGCATCCAAGCAGAGACCAATTAATGGTAATGGAAGAAACATCTCAAGTTCTATACTGACAAAAAAGCTGGTTGAAACTCATCATGAACAATCAAAGAAGGCAAATATAGCTTAGAAGAACAGCAAACCTTATTTAATTTCTCAAATGAATCCGCTCTTCGAGGCAGCCAACCATTCACTGCTTCTGGTGCGACATTGGTGAGCCATGCAGGCCAACCCGCAGCCACATGCTCACCAGAAAAACCACTCGGCACATCAAAGATCCCTGAATTCGAGCGACCACTGCTCTCTGCAACCAAATTATTCGATTGGAGGTTTTCCCCATCAACTCTGACATCAACAGTCCTACTTCTCTGGTGCGCAACAGACATTCCTGTTCTATCCGAAGTGGCCACAATACTACTGTTCTCACCTCCATTAGACTGTCTAGGCAAAGAGGGCACCTTCTCTTGTGGCTTAGCTGCAGGTCTTGTGCTGGCCCCAATGCTTCCAGCAGCTGCAGCATTCTCCTTCTTCGAAGGAGTAACAAGCCGTTTTAAGGATTTTCTTGCGCCCTGGATTAAATCCACAACAGTTTCCTCTGCTTCGATTTCTTTTGAACAAATACAGCCCATGGGAAAGAATTAAAGTGCCAATCTTTTCCCCAAAATACAAAGCCAGGCTGTAGATGGAAAAAGGAGATGCATCAAGCCTACTTGCACAATATTCTTCAAAAGGTTCAAATCCAGAGACGAACCTGAGGTTTCCCAGCTTCAGACCTTCATGAACAAAAAATCCCTTCTTCTTCAAAAATAAAGTTTTATCTAAAGTGAAATCTCAAAACTTCGGGGGTGTTTGGTAGGCCAATTTAGGGTGGATTTACGTCCGGATTTAACGTAAATCCACCAAACATCATTTTTCCTCCGTAAAATGCGTCCGTCCACTTAAGGGGCTGTTTGATAGCTGGTTTTCCAAACGGCAAAATGCACCTCCGTAAATCCCAAAATGACGCCGATTTGCCGTAAATCCGGGATTTAGTAAATACCGTGAATCGCCAGATTTAGTAAACCCTGGACGAGCGAAGAGGAAGAATGGTGCGAACAGGCTTACCTTCCTCAATGGTTTCTGGAAGGCTAAAAATGATGGGAGTTTCAATAGTCTCTGTCAGCCGCGATCCCGTCGTAGACTTCCCAGCTTGCACTAACGGCGACGTAATCGGGAAGATTGGTTCACGAATACAATGGTTTTGAGCGAAACCGGGAAGGGGAGGGAGATGCTCAAGTGTTTGGGCGGAAATGGGAACCAAAAAAGCCAGAAAATAAATCCCGGCGGCGATTGACGGAAGACGATCAAAATCTAATTTGGCCCGCTGATTTTCCGTAATGACGACCCCGGCCTGCTGCTCCCCTCGAGTTTGCTCCCGATCTATCAGCTTCCCTATCCCTAAACCCTATGTGCATCCTTTCTCCCTCACCTCTCCCTTCCCCTACCTCCCCCGCACTCCAATTCCTGACAACAGAAAGTAGAAAGAAGAGGAATGACGTAACGCAAAAAGATTGAAATTAATGCACAATTTAGGAAAAAGCTGTCAATGAAAAGATCTTATCAGACATGAGAACGCGAATCACAATAAAAATCACGGAATGCGAGAGCGAAATATACCCAACGCGGAACCCTAGAATTCCGGGACGCCGGTGCATTTTAACTCCCTTAGGTTTTTTTAACAGAGCAGCCGACCCCTCCGCTCACCTGCAGCTATAACAATTCGTTGCGCCCACGATCTTGGAGAAGATATATGAATCAGACCGATATGTGGGGCCGCTACGGAGGCGGGTTATCGGGCAACATCTGGACCGTCCAATCGGATTATAGGTCCAACGTACGTCTGGGATTGGAGCGGCAGTTGAAGCCAGCGGTTAGTAGCTTATAAAGTAGCCCAATATATAGCGGCATGGTCATGCGGCGCATACTACTTATGAACGGATAGTCCGTACAAGTTGTGTTTGATAATTATAAAGGACTGTTTTTTTTTTTAATTATAGTGGACTTTAAAGGTAATGATGAAGATAAGTGGTAATTTAAAGTTATAATTGATATCTATAAAAAACTAGATGATCAAATATAATTCTTGATGTACTTTTTGAATTAATTTTTAAAATTAATTTATGAAATATTTGAACTAATCATTATTGTTTTTATTATCATCTTATTGTCTTTGAATCGCCATCACTATAGAGACATAATTCTATAATAATTACCACCATCATTTAATATCTGATTATGTTGTCACACTACCGTTAAATATCCACCATTGTTATTGAATCATTATAATATGGTCACAACCATCATCAGCTAACTACCTTCACTTGGTCATCATCGCCATTGCAATATTGCCATAACTCGATAGTCGTTGTTATCGCCACCATCATTGGTTTATCTCTGTTGATCGTTACTGCCTCTCTAACACTCTTCGCTGCTCTAAAAAAAATCAAGTCAATGTCTCACACTCACATAATGTTGCCTTCTCCCATTTAAGGGATGGGCAAAATTTTGTAGCTCACATCTATATAGTAGAATCATTTCAATCAAGCAACGCCCCATAAATTTTTATTATTATTATTTTCAGGTTTTCCACATGAAAACTTGATGGCTTCTCTTTCAACTCCCTTTTTATCTGTGTTATATATTTATATAATACTATGATTCTAATATACGCTCTATTGCCACATATTTTTCTGCATCAATAGTACCTAAGAAAGTGCTTGTTTGAGATTATCAACAAGGACTAACCAATAGAATTTGGAGATTTTGACTAAAATTATCAAAATATTACTCCAAAAAACTTAAAAACAAATGCTTATTCATCACGTGAAAAAGAACCCAAAACAAGGGCTTAAAGTTATATGTATACTTGGTTTGATTTGGATTGACCTGGGTTGACTTGGGTTGACCTAGGTAGATTAGGGTTTTGATTTAATTTAACTTGATTTGACCTGGGTAGATTAGGGTTTGGGTTGGGTTGACCTAGGTTGACTTGGGCTAACCTAGGTAAGTTAGGATTTGATTTGGGTTGACCCAAGTTGACTCAGGTTGACTCGAGTAGGTTAGTGTTGATTTGAATTGACCCTGGTTGACTTGGTTTGACCTAGTAAGTTAGGGAATGATTTGGGTTGACTCGGGTAGGTTAGGGTTTGATTTGGGTTGACTAAGATTTATTCGGGTTAACCAGGGTAGGTTAGGGTTTGATTTGGATTGACCCGAGTTAAATTGGGTTGACCTAAGCATTTTAGGGTTTGGTTTTGGCTGACTTTGGTTAAGCTTAATAGATTAAGGTTTGGTTTGAGTTGACCAAGGTAGGTTGTGGTTTGATCTAGGTTGACCCGGGTTGACCTGTGTAGGTATTAGTCATGTTAGGCTAGACTTGAGCTAGGTCAGATCTGGGTAGGGTCACCCTTGGATTAAGTTTAGGTTATGTTATGTGGCACCTGAGCTAAGTTTGGTCAGGTCTGGATTGGTTCAGATATGGATTAGGTTTAGGTTAGGTTAGGCTAGACCTAAGCTAGGTTGGGTCTAGGTTGGACCAGATCCGTATTAGTTTGGGTTAGGTTAGATTGAGTCACGTATGGGTTGGGTCAGACTTCGGTTAGGTTTTAGGTGTAAGTTAGGTTGAGTCAGGTCTGGGTTGGGTCAGACCTGGGTTAGATTTAGGGATTATGTTAGATTGTGTCTGGTCTGGGTTAGGTTAAACCTGGGTTTGGTTTAGGGTTTGGGCTAAACCATTTTAGGGATTAAGATTAGTTTGAGTTCAAGTCAACCTGAGTCGAACCCAAACCTAAGTCTAATCTAAGGCTATTGAGTTAACCTAACATACTCTCAAACTTAAACATAACTTAATAATATTTAAATAAAGTAAAAAGACTTACAAAGGAGGAGGCTGACTTGACGAGGAGAAGATTCGTTGGAGAGAACAAAAGGAAGACACTTCGACACTGAACCTTGCACTGCTTTATGCCCTATGCACTGCTCTGTGGATTGTGCTCTACTGTCTCTTCTGGATGAGGCATGAACAAAAGCCTTTCATGGGCAGTGGCGGCTGTCCTGAGCCGTAGGTCAAATGGGAAATAGAGCCTGGATTACTCTGACGATTTATGCAACTGTGGAAGGTTGTCGGTTGTTTTGGGCTGTTCAATTTAATGACGGACATGAGGTTGATCTATGGACGAAGGTAATGGATCATGCTTAAACTCGACTCGACCCATTTAGACCCTTAGAGTGAATCCTCTAGCTTGCTTCTTCGTGCAACTATGAGCATCTCAAGCTCACACTCTCTCTTGATGATGCATTCCTTACACCCCATCGAATTTGCAGTAATGATGACATTGCCTTAATTATCATTCAAATTTTCTCTTATAAGGCCCAATTCATGTTGTAATTCATTGGCTTCTTGAGTTCCTATGATAATATTCTCCATTTGACTTCTATGTTTCCTCTTCACATGCTTTGCTCATCACTCAATCTTATTGATGTCACTCTATATTAAGCTTTTTTGCCATATCACTGTTTTATATTTCTTTTTTTATTTTTTATTTTTAATTTATAATTTTATTAGTTGAGCCAAATTAAAAAAAAAAATCTCTAGATTTTAAATGCAATATATTCAAATTATACCATACTTAAACTACATTTGATTTTCTTTTTTTTTTTGGGCAGAATGACCCATTAGACAAGGTCTGTTTAGTTTTCTGCTTGATTTGAGTTTGAGATTGTTACTAAGATCTATTTGAGGAACTCCTTTCTAGAAATTTTTATAGTGAAAACCTGTTCTTTTTTTTTCAATCTGATCTTTTTTTTTTATAGAGATTGTAAGAAAACTATCGTCTGATTTCTTAATTAATACAAAAAATATATTTATAATTGTTATCGCAACTTGTTTAAAAAAAATTCAATCACTTGCAAACAAATCTTTAAGGTGCTCTTTTGGGATAATTTTTTGTTTCTTTTTTTTTTTATTTTTTTTTTCGAAAACAGAAAACAGAAAACAATATTTGTTCAATTGGTTTTTTTATTTTATTTCTGATTTTTTTAGAAACAAAACATCTATTTTTTAAATATAAAAAATTGAAAAAATTTATATTTTCATTGTTTTAAAAACACCTAAAACAAGCTTGCCTCTAAACACATATTATAAATAAGCTTTCAAAAAATGCACATCGTCGACCACCCTTCTGTCGGCAGTCACTCACCGTCTGCAGCAAGCCGCAGCCGCAGCCCACAGTCGTTGTTGTCTGTTGCTGCCGCTCATCAGTTACCTGTCGTCGGCGCCGCTCTCCATCACCTGCCCAATCGTGTCCCGTTGTCGCCGCCGCCCGCCACCACTCGCCCAACCGTGTCCCGCTATCGTCGTTGTTTGCCACCTGCTCCCCTCTCGTCGCCCACCACCTGCCTTCTGCCTCCCAACCAGCGCTCGGCGCCACCCACACACGTAATGATTCGTGTTAGGTGGAGCAAGGAATATGCAATTCGCGGCGGAGCTTAATACTCGAATGTCACGTAGAGCCAATCGTTTTATAAGAAAATATAGTTTTCCTTACAAAAAATAAAAAATACCAAATCAAACATGTTATATATATTTTTTTAAAATATATAAATTATAACAGTACTAAATGTATATTTTAAAAACAAAAAATTGATAAGAGAAAACAAAATAAAAACAAAACAAACTAAACAAAAAACAAAAAGTGATCCCAAACATACCTTAATATTTTGAGAGTTTTCACATTATTTTAATTAAGTGGTCTATTTGAGCATTGATTTTCTTGTACGTACAAAGGAAAGCCAATAAAGCTAAAAAAGAAAAAAAAAACTAATGCAAATAAGGCTTCGTTTGAGAACGATTATCATACATGTTCAATCGCACTAAATTGTGCGTTGGAAAAGTATTTATTTGATGATTGTCCAGTTTTAAAACGTCTCCAAACATTTCATGTGAAGATTGCGAAAAATTGAGCATTTTAGAATGAAGATCTTCAATCTCGTTCTTCCATGATCACGGTTGGACGAAGTTCTTTAAAGGAAGTTTAAGGGCTCGTTTAGGGCAGCGTATCCCAGGCAGCACTGCCCCAATTTGCATTTTTTTTTCCCGTTTGGTTGTCGCGTTTTGATGTTGTTTCAGATAATTTCCGCGGAACGCAGGCCGTGGGTTCGACCCCACTGCCCGCGTTTCCTATTACCCTTCATTGCTTATTTTTACTACCATACTCTCTTCTCACACCCGGGCCTCTCTCACGACCGATTCTTCCCCTCTTCTCTTGTTACCGCACCGACTTCTCCCTCCGAGCCCTCTCTCGCGATGGATCTTCTCTGTGGTATTCTCTTCGAAATTGTCTCTGTGATTATGATCGTGATTGGTTCTTCTCTTGTTGGTTTTTTATTAATTTTTTTTTGAATGGTAGTTCTCTTTGTGAATGTTTTTTTACTGGTTCTTCTCTTGCAAATATTCTCTTGTTGGTTTTCGATTGATTTTCGAATGTTAGCTTTTTTTGTGATTTTGCGTTGGTGTGGAATTTTCTTTATCGGGGTGATGTCCCTTACTATGGATATTGTGGTGGTCGTGCTTGTGGTAAGGTGGTTGTTGGCTGTCGTGGCTCTGCTATGAGATGTGGTGTGGTGGCCATGGGTTTTGGTGGCTAGACGTTCATATGTGGTTGTGTTGTGATGTGGGTTTGGGTATTATGGGTGTGTGGTGGCTTTGGCTTGTGTTGTTGGTTGAGTGATTATGTGGTACTTGTGGGTTAAAGGCAATGGTGGTAGTGGATTGTGGGGTTAGGGTGGTGGCGGCCATGTCTTGTGTTGTGATGTGGGTTGGGGTTTTGTGATGTGATGTGACTCTGGGTTTTGATGGTTGGGTGTGTTGTGGTAGTTGTGTGGTTGCTCTGTGATGGGTTGTGGTGGTTGTGTGAACTCAGTGCATATGTGGTTGTGGTTTGGTGGTCGTAGGTTTTTGTGGTTGGTTTTGCATATGTGGATGTGTTTTAATGTGAGTTGGGGTGTTGTGGTTGTGTGGTAGCTCTAACTTCTGTTGTGGGTTGTGTGGTACTTGTGGGTTAAAGGCAGTGGTGACAATGAGTTTTGCGTTGAGGTGGTTGTAGTTGGTTGGGGTGGTGGCCATGCCTTGTGCTGTCATGTGGGTTGGAGCGCTGTGATATAGGTTGGGGTGCTGTGCTATGATGTGGCTTTGGGTTTTAGTGGTTGTTTGGGTAGTGTTTGTTGTTTGGTGTCCCTACAGTTGGTTGTGGTGGTTGAGTGAATTCAATAGAGATACTATTTTGGTTATTATGGGTTATGACAGTAATATTGTGGGTGCTCATCTCTTCTATATGCATAATATGTTATCAAAATTATGACATGTTGATTGAGCTCAAAAGTACTAGATAAATATCTATTCTTATGAATGTATGTATCAAGATATCAATATGAGGAAGATAATTGGTGAAGCTAATTAGTTGGGGCGTTGTGATTGTGTGGTGGCTCCGGTTTGTGCTGTGAGCTGTGTGGTACTTATGGGTTGGGATGGTGGTAGTTGGTTGTGGGTTGAAGGCAATGACGGGGTGTTGTGCTTCTGTAGTTGTACTGTGCTTTGTTGTGGGTTGTGGTGGTGGCTTTGGTTTATGATGCTCTTTGTGGGCTGTGGTGGTTGTGTATTGATATCCAATAGTTAGTTGTGTATTAAAGACAATGGTGGGGTGTTGTGGTTGCGTGTTTATGATGCAGTTTGTTGTGGGTTGGGGTGGTGGCTCTGGCTTGTGATGGATCTTTGTGGGCTATGGTGGTTGTGCATTGATATTCTATAGTTAGTTGTGGGTTAAAGGCAATGGCGGGGTGCTATGGTTGTGTGATTATGGTGTGGTTTGTTGTGGGTTGGGGCGGTAGCTCTAGCTTGTGGTTGTTCTCTTTGGGTTGTGGTGGTTGTGCATTGATATCCCATAGTTGGTTATAGGTTGCCACTTGTTGTGTTGTGCTTGTTGTCAAATATAATTTTTTTTTCTTGTGCTAATAAAGCAATAAGTCTAAAAAAGTTGGTTCATCAGTCACGTGGGATGGAGAAGACAAACTCATATTTTTTAGACCTTTATCTTAAAGAGGTTGAGCTAGGAAATATGTCCACAACTTATTTCAACAAGAGATGGTGGCAAAATATTATGACAATGTTCAAGGAAATGATAGGAAGGAAGTACCATAGGTTGCAACTTAAGAATAAGTGAGATCACTTGAAGAAGGGTTGAACATGATATAAGGAATTAAAATGGGGATCCACGAGCTTGGGTTGGGATCCAATCAAATGAACTATTGGTGCTTCAGATGAATGATTAACAAAGAAATTGGAGGTAACAATTTTCATTACTTAATTTTTATTACACAAAATACTATTTTCTAATAATGTCTTTTGCTGAACTATTTAAAGTAATAAATTTCCCCGCATATTGCAGGTAGTGCCGATTGCTAAGAAATTTAAATTCTATGGAATTGACCCTGATTTAGAAGATAAGTTGTACCGTATGTTCGGTGGGGTTGTGGCAAGAATAACTCTTGCTTTCACTCCAAGTGAGCATAGGTTTGCTAGCATACCAGAGGAGTTGGAGGCCGAGCAGGTAAATGACTCTGGTGAAGGACCAAGCCTAAATTAAAATGAATTGGAGCCCACATGCAGGTCAAAGTGTTCTCAGGTGGAGAAAAAGAAGGAAGAAGGGGCTGCATTTATCATAAGCCAAATTACAAGACTATTGGATGCATGCACAAGTGAGCCTAAGACTTCACATGACACCTCCATAATTGACTTTCTCCGGGTTCTGGAGGCAACTCCCGAAGTTTATGGGGACATGTCGTTATATCTGAACTCCTTGAAGTTGTTGGAGGACCCGATCCATATACAAATCTTCATGAAAACTCCTCATGACTGTAGCGTCAACCATTCACATTTTTTTTCAACATCAAGGATACTTAATTTCGTAGAGTTATTATTGTACCATTTTGATTTTTTTCCCGTTGTTTTGTCACATAATTAATTTGATTGTTTTTTCTTACTTGTATGAATAATCTATATGTTATTTCGTATTTATTTCTTCTCATTGTACACTTTGTCTTTTGATTTAAGATGTTTTTTTAACGTTATCTGATTCATATATATTACCTAAGCAGAGCACTTGCTTAACATAGATTCACAAAGAGATAGGCGAGGAAAAATTTTTTTTATAGCAATATGTATGTTCTACGAATACTATAACTCCCGTGTCGATCGAACTCCCTGTATAACATCCACTCTTATTAAAGATAAATGAGTTGATGAGCTACTACAAAGACACCTCATAAGATTCAACAACATGTTCAGTGTGAGACAACCTGTATTTATGGTTCTGTTTTATAAAGTACATAGCCATTATGGACTCCAAGTCTCCTAAAAAATGACACCAATAGATGTGTTAGTAATAACCCTCTACATTTTATCACAAAATTCATTAATGAGAGAAGCGATAAAATAATTTTAGCATTCATCAGGGAGGACAATCAACATATATATTTCAGTGGGGTGAAAGCTCTTGTTAGTTTGTCGACACAGATTATTAAGGCTCCGTTTGGGGCAACTTATCCGCTGTGACGGCATTTCAAAAACGCCGTCTCACCATTTAGAAATTGTGTTTGAGCAGTTTATCTAAAAATAAAGTTGGTTTTTTACACTACACGCAGAATGTGGGTCGCAGCCCGCAGTCCGAGTTTCTAAATAAGCGGTTTATCAGGATAAACAGAAGCTGCCTCAAACGCACCCTAAGTCAGATGATACAACATTCAATAAGACTCTAACAAACATTGTAAATGACCCATGGTATATGCAATTTTTAAGGTAAATCTTTTTAATTCATTATATTCAGAAGTTAAAACGAGTATTGTGCTTATCACAACTTTATTTATATTGTCAGAACTATATTTGAGCGATTGACGGAACCCACATGGATGCAAGTGTATCCAATAATGAAAATGTCGCATACATTTATTAGTGTGAATCACCCATACAAAATGTTATGGTTGTATGCAACTTCAATATGTGTTTTACTTTTGTAATGGATAGTTTGGAAGGTGGTGCACACGACAGTCATATTTTTGCTTTTGTGACAAAAAAAAAATGAAACCATTGGTTCCCTCACCCACCTCCAGGTTTATTCAAATAAGAATCATATATATATATATATATATATATATATATATATATATATATATATATATATATATATATATATATAT
>NEWO01000014.1:913219-927287 GCA_003013225.1 Phalaenopsis aphrodite
ATATATATATATATATATATAAAATTAGTTACTAATTTTTTTATTTGGGACAAATAAATATTATTTGGTCGATGTTTGATATCTCTTACAAATGGGGTATCTAAAGTGTTGTTCAGGGCAGGAAAAAATGTTTAACAAAACGTAGTCCTCCTTACGCGACATAATTGAAAGAACTTTTGGACTGTGAAAGAAAAAATGGGCTATACTGTTTGATATGCCGACATGTCCATTTCTTAAACATGTACACATTGTAGTTGCTATAATGGCTCTACATAACCACATATGACGACATCTTTATCGAACTGACGTAGACTTCAACATGACAATTATCATTTATGAGTCCCAACATAAGCATTTGAATATCATATAGAACAATTTACACTCTAGCAGAAGTAAAATCACAGGAAGGTTACACCCAGGATGACGACGGTGCCTCAGAAATGGTTGAGTTGAGAGAGCGGGTTACAAACACCAATGTTGTATTTGATTGGATGATCCTTCCTTATTTTATACAGCTCATTTTTATTTTTTGTTCTATCATACGATTCATGGTTGATACTTTTTATTTTGTATTTATCATGTTGTTTGTAGTGATTTTTTTCTTTTTCAATTTAGTTTTTTTGTTTGTTTGTGAGGTCCTTGATGAGATGTTTGACCTTGTGGGTTCTTCTAAATGACCTATTAGTCACTGTATGATTGATATCACATGTGAAATCTTGATGAGGGTAACAAAATATTTCTTGTCTTTTTGATACAACAACTTTTGAGGTACTTCTAGATGACTATTTTGGGTGATACATATATGTGACACATACAAACTTGATATTATGTCGATTAAAGGCAACTAAGAACTCCTGTTTATAAGGTCTGCGCTCTTCTTATAGTGACAGATTCATTGATATTTGCACTGAGTTCCCCGAGACCTCACAACTGCACAAAACTATAATTTATTACTACTTTTATCAATTTAAACTTGTGTTATGACTAATGGACTATCTTTTGAAATATTCTGGAAGATGAGCTATAGGATTTTAGGGACCTCCCGATGATTGCCATGCTACTGCGGACTTCAAATTTCCTCGTTAATGTTACGTTGACCACATAACTACGAGAGACAGTACCACATGTGCCCGCGAAAAACACAGAGAACTATGACTTCTTTCGGTGGGCAAATAGACTTGAAGAATCAACCATCTAAAGTGACCAGACATGCCTAGTTTCTCTGGAGGACGACCTGGCTACTGACATACGTAGTCTCCACTTAAAAATTAATATTATGATATTATTAAATTTTATTTTAATAAACAGTTTCATTATTTTAATAAACATGATAATCACTGTTAAGTGAGGTTTTATCTTATTTTTTATACTATCATGAACTAGATTTTTATTTTTCAAGTATCAAATATATTGTTAAGACAGTTCTGTTGCAAACAATATTACTACACAAGACAGAACGATTATTATTCTAGAAATACTTGTAAAACAGCTGTTTTTCAACAACACAAACAAAATAGCGAGTAAACCTATTCTCAACAACTACTTATCAACACCTTATTAACAATCTCACAAACCCAAGTGCACCCTTTCATGTGGGCCATCCGGTCACGTGAGTGGAGTGAAGAGCGGTGTCGATACATGAGAAATGGCAACGGTCATTTCTCAGATTTATTATTGTCCATTTTAATATTTAACTTTAATTAGCGCCAGAAAGAGGTAAGAATGCACGGTGCCAGTGGGTGCACTGCTGCTACTGGTTTTCTTCTCCGTCTCTGTGAACTCTCCTTATACCCTCACTCTTTCGAGAACGCTCCGGTGAAGTAAATGCATCATGTCTAAGCGGCAAGAACAACTCCACTGAGTTCTCTGTACTTCCGTTTCAGCGTTGGGTTGGACAAATTTTCGGAGTAAATGTACTAGGGTTTAACTGTTCAATCTCTCTTGTTCCGCCTTCTTCCCATTGCTTGAAACCTTAAACCTAAATTTAGGAATATGCGTTGCTGAAGCGGTGGGTTTCTTGCAGCAGAGTGGAGGACGAAGTCCGTCGGGGTTTTCTTGTTTTAAATAAGAGTTCGCCTTCTCCTGATCTGGTTGGTGTGTAGGCCAAGATTCGTGCTATGAGATGGCAACTGATGTGGGTCAAAGTTGCTACGGTTGGTCGCGCGAGGAATTGGATGACCGGGACGTCTCAAGGGTATGACGGTTTTCTTTGTTTGGATGGACTGGTTCTTTCTGAAGGATTGTACTCCTTTTTCTTTCTTGTTTATGCTAAGATTTTCTGGTGTTCAGAAGTTTGTTACTGTTCTAATTTATATCTTTACCTTTTCTTTTGAGTTTCCATTGTTTGTCTGAAATCTTGTGCTTCAGTCTATGGGATTTAGATGCTAGGGTTTTGGACCAAGTCATTATTAATAATTTTATAGCGTATAATTAGATTCTGACCTATTCAGCAATTTAATAATTTCAGCTGAAACTATCTTTTGGACGGATATAACAAAAGATTGTGCTGATTTGTGTCACCGAGATGTACACACGTGCTTCTAGCATCAGTTGTTCATTTGGATGATTTTGTAGTTTCATATTGAACAGCTTGTGAAAACATAAACAAAGAGAGGAAAATTCTTTATTCATGCTTTGATGCTTTACAAGGTACATCTACTTATAGTAATACCACCTCCTAAATAACGAAATTACATAATTTCTTATATTCTAAATAAAAAAGTATCTAATTACTTATATCTTAAATAAGGAAGCTATATAATTGCTTACAGCTATTTCTTATTATATTACATAGCTAATTATGCAAAAATTTGCACAACTACACAATAATGTATAAAAGGAAAAAACATTAATAGTGTGAATCAAATTGGATTTTCAACACTCCCCCTCAAGTTGACATGAAAATATTCTTTAAAGCTAACTTGCACACACTAAACCGTCGAACTGTCTCTTGTGAAGACCTTTTGTTAGAATATCTGCAACTTGTTTGTGGGAAGGAACGTACACCATGTAGATATCTCATTTGTCAATTTTTTTTTTTTTTATGAAGTGCTTGTCTATCTCTACGTGCTTTATTCGATCATGAAGGACAAGATTGTGTGCGATAACGATTGCAGACTTATTATCACAATACATCTTCATTGATGGTGGGCTTTGAATTTTTACCTCCTTAAGAATTCTTCTAATTCATAGAACTTCACATATCTCGTAAGCCACAGATCTGAATTCAGCTTCATCACTGCTTCTTGCCACGACACCTTGCTTCTTACTCCAAGTTGCTAAGTTTCCTCCTAGAAACATATATTACCCTGAGGTTGACCTTCTATTTATAATACTCCTAACCCAATTCGCGTCTGTAATGCTTCTATCCGTAAGTGTTCATTTTTCTTGAATATTAGTCCTCTTCCAGGCGTTCCTTTTAGGTATCTAAGTATCCGATACACAACCTCCAAGCGATGAGTGTTTGGAGAGTGCATAAACTGACTTACCATACTAACAACAAAAGCTATATCAAGACGAGTGTGTGAAAGATAGATTAGCCTTCCCACCAGTCTCTGATATTGTTCTTTATTAACACCATCTATTTCATTTGTCAGTTGTAACTTTTTATTTGGTTCAATCGGGGTTTCAGCTGCTTTGCATCCAAGCATTCCAGTTTCACTGAGCAAGTGGAGTACATACTTCCGCTGATCAATAAAAACCACCTTCCTTGATCTGGCAAATTTGTTACCAAGAAAGTACTTTACCGGCCTCAAATTTTTAATCTCGAATTATGGGGCCAATATTTCTTTTAATGTCTCAGTTTCCCTAGCATCATCTCCTGAAAGGATAATATCATCGAAATAGACAATAAGTATAACAACTTTATCAGTTTCTGAATGTTTGTAGAACATAGTATGATCAGCTTGACTCTGAGTATATCTATATTTTTTAATCACCTTTTCGAACTTTTCAAACCAGGCGCGAACTGATTGCTTGAGTCCATACAATAATTTCTTCAATCTGCACACCTTGTCTTCTCCAAACATCTTCTTAAATCCTTGTGGAAGATCCATGAATACCTCCTCTAATTCTCCGTTTAGAAAGATGTTTTTAACGTCGAGCTGATGTTAGGACCAATCACACTTTGCTGCTATGGACAGTAGAACACGAATAGAATTTATCTTGGTTACTAGAGCAAATGCCTCCTGATAGTCAATTCCTTGAGTCTCAGTGAATCCTTTCGCTGCCAGTCGTGCTTTATATCTTTCGATGCTCCCATCAGCTCTGACTTTAACAGTGAAGACCCATTTACACCTAACAGTAGACTTATCTCTTGGCAAAGTGCCAACTTCCCAGGTTACATTTTTCAACAGAGCATCCATCTCTTCCTTTACTGCTATTCTCCAATTCAGATTACCCAAGTGCTTCCTGTACTGTTATGAGTTCAAACTAATTAGAAATTTTTGACAAAAAAGCTTGATGTTTGCGTGAGATTGTTTTGTAGGATAGATATTTTGTAATGGGATGTTTGGTAATACAAGAATGTGTTCCTTTTCTATAGGCTATAGGAAGATCTATATTCATAACCTTTGAATCTTGAGCTTCTGTTGATGAAAAAATAAGGTCAGGAATGAAAATTACTTGTGTTTCTTGAGGACCATCATTCTGTTCTTCAGATTGGGAGGGAACTAAAGATTCAATTTGAACATTTTTCCTTTTATGGAGTCTTTTCCTAAAATAAATTAGAGGTTCTTTATTCTGCAGTATTTCTCCCCCTGTGTTGGGCAAGATAATTTATGGTGCCTTTTTAGATTGTTTGAAGGGTTTTTAGCCATCAAGTTGTCTGGGGCCTGACAGCCTAGTTTCGAGAGGATTCATCCTAAACCCTCTTATTTATTTAGAGGTCGTAAAGAAAATCAGAGGTGATATGTAGTTGAAACTAGACGGTTGGTTGACTGTTTTTCTTTCCCATTCAACAATGATATCTTGGGTGCGTGGAATTTTAGATACTCTGATAGAGGGAGTTTTTTATGGTAGTTCTTCTCTTTGTTACTTTAAAAGAGTGTCAATTTTAGAGGAGTAAATAATTTTTTACTGGATTTCATTTGAACTTCAAAACTTAGATCTTAGTATAACTGTATGACTAATTCAAGTGACCAGCTTTCACGTGGCTAACCCTAGGGAACTTTGGATTATCATAACATTGTTTTGCTGAGAGATATTGTCTAGTAAAGGAGAATCAGAGTGGGGAAATCTTATTAAGGTTTATTTTTTATATTTACTAGGTTAGGCTACTATAGTTTGTGCCTGATTGTATTCAATATTTGTTGACATTGTGCCCAAGAGGTGTCAGGCGTTGTCCAATAAACGTCAAAATTTTTGTTAGAAAATATTTAGGCATCCAGGTGCCATGTACAACACAAATTTATGGATTGTCTGGGTTAAAGCGTTCATGTGATTTGGTGGGCCTTTCTAACGGTAAGGTCTGGTGTTTTCTAGTGACTTTATATTATGTTCTTCTGGCTTCATGTTGTTGTAGCAATTATTGTGTATTACATGATTATGCTATCTTCTCTCCTTTTTTGACAGTTTACTTACGGTTAAGTTCTTATGTTCTTAGCCTGACTAGGATATGATAATTGCCTTGTTCTTCTTGCAGGAAATTTCAGTTTCCCAAATGCTTGATCATGGTTCCATATCTTTTGGAAGATTTGCTCTCGAGCCATTGTCATGGGAAAGAAGATCAGTGTTTACTCATAATAGGTATCAAGAAGAGCTCGAGAAATTTAATTACCCAGGTTTGGTTGCACAAAAAAAGGCATACTTCGAAGAATACTATAAGAGAATTCGAGCTATGAAAGCTTCGCAAGAAAACAAGCACACTGAGACTGCATCAAATTGTGATGACAGTAGTGGCATCTCTGGACAGATTATGGCAGATCAGAGAGCTGTACCAAGCGAGGGTGACGGGGCTGAAATGCTAAATACCATTGTTCCTTTTGTAGAGAAAGGTTCAAAGGAATTTGCCTTGGACATTGATGGTGAAACTGCATTATTGGAACTTGATTCACCTGCAGAGTTGTCAAAAGATGATAAAAATGGTGAAAGCCCTCCAAATTTGAAGCATTGTGAAACTTTGGACATAAATTCTTATAATGATGAACCTATCACAACAAGGATTGTGGATAGTGGGCAGCATGACTTTATAAGAGTTGATAACAAACTAGAGCCACCAGGAATTTTGTCAGAGAACATCTATCAACAAGTTGTAGTAGAAAATCATAGAATTATAAAAAACGAGAGTAATGGGGAAGAATTTGAATATTTTATTAGAGAAAAAGCTTCAACTGAAGTAGGCTTGGGCATAGATGTTAAAACTACTTTACTTGAAGCTGATCCATCCATGAAGTCCTCTGAATATAATGAAGTCTATGAAAACGCTCAAAATTCTAAGCAGTTTCAATTCGTTGTTCAAAATTCAGGTGATCATGAACCTGTGACAGCAAACATTGAAGACCACAAGCAGCATGACCACATAATTCAAAATATTGAAGAGATTTCAAGGAAAACTGAAAAGTATGTACTAAATGATACTCTTTGTTCCTCAAGCTTACCTAAAGTCACGGAGGATAATCTGAATGCTGAACAAAAGAAACTTAACCAAGCTGTTAAGGGGTTTAAGCGCAATGCTTTTTCATCTGAAGTTATGGTATGCTCGAATTGTTGCCTTTTTTAGTTTCAATTAATGTTGGCCAACAGAGTTTTTTAAACTGAGATAATATTTTTTCCCTAAAAAACTTCTTATTCCACAAAGTGTCCTTTTGATATCATTATATTTTTTTTGAATTTATATTTTTTGACTTGGTTTTCCACACCACTCGATGTGGATTACATAACTAGTTGTAAGTTAATTTTAAACAATCCTAGCTTGCAGCAGATGACTAACTTTGATTGGTTGAAGCCAAGTTTCATATTATTGCTACCTGCTAGCTTGAGTTTTCGCATGGCTAAATAATGAGAATTGCTGTGTGTCAACAGATTGTTGAATTGCTTGTCTATAATCATTGATTTTGATTTCGTGCTTATATTGACCCTGCTTGGGTCATTCTTGAAGCTTTTGATTTAGATAGTCTTTAAATGGTCGCATCTGCTTAATAACTTTACAAGTTTACGATGCCTCCTGACTTACCTAGTTGATTTGTCCGGACATAATTTTGTTTTGTCCATTAATTTTTTTTTGCACCTTGCTAATGTATCGAGCTTCAGGTTCAGCCAGTTCTTATATCTTGTTTCTTTTAGAAATCATTAATGAAAATTTTGAAGCATCAGCTTTATATGCATTACTTCGAATGTTTACAATATTTTTTTGCAGTTAATTCCTTGAAAGTCATGTTCTTTAGTATATGAGGTTGGAAGTTTTTTAGCTTTTCTTCATAATTTTCATTACTTCAAAGGAAGGTACAGAAAATTTTATTATCTTTTTTCTTAATCATAAAATTACAACCCATCTTATATAATAAGTAAAGGTTAGGGCAAATTTAATTCCTAACATTACAACTTACCAAAGCCACGACAGCCAATATAATGAAAAAAAATACTACATAATAAGAAAGGAATAAATGAGAATTTCACAATCACCCCTCATGCTGGGTCATAGATTTTATAAATACCTAACTTGATATTTAAATCACCGAAGCTGTTTGGATGTAAAGATTTAGCGAAGACATCAACAACTTGAGAATGAGTTGGGTTGTAGATTAAGGGAATAATGCCTCTATTAACCTTATCCGAGATAAAATGTCTATCAATCTGTCTTGTTTTGATGTACAAAATTATTTGCAATACTATTGGCGACTCGGCTATCACAGAACATTTTATGGGTTTGACCCCAACTCATTTAGTAATTATTGTATCCACATTCCTTCACAATTTCTTAAAGCAAGTGTCTGACACTCAGATTCTGCACTACTTCTAGAGACCGCTGCTTGCTTCTTGCTCCTCTATTTGACAAGATTTTCCGACGTAGGAACAATACACAGAGGTGTATATTTTGTCTATGAATTTCTGCTTAACTAGCATCAATATAACCTAATCCTTCCTATTGTCACATTTTTAAACAATAATTCTCTGTCAGAGGTCTTCTTGAGAAGCCTCAATCTTCTGTAAATCATCCCCAAATATTCTTCATTTAGATTGTTCATGTTTTCTCGCTATGGCGACAAAGTAAGCAATATTAGGTCTATTGCGTGACAAGATGAGCTTACTCACTAATATGTGGTGTCCACTTTTTTACACTCATGTATTTTCTCCCATTGACTGTGACTTTTTGTTGAAATTCATAGGAGTTTCACCAGATTTGCACCCCAACATTCTTGTTTCTTTTAGTAGGTCTAAGATGTATTTTATTTGAGATATTGCAATGTCCATCTTGGACCTGGCTACCTCATGCTCATAAAGTTTCACATCCTTCTTAGATCATTAATTTCAAATTCAGTAGCAAGATCCCTCTTAATCTTTCTAATCGCCTTTTTTATCATCACCTGTCAAAATTATATCATCTATATAGACAATGAGTATAGCTTTCTTACCTCTTTGTATATGTTTTATGAACAATATATGATTTGCTTGGTATTGCATCTACTCCATTCTCAAGGTCTCCATTCAAAAGTGCATTTTTTATTTCAAGTTGATGCAGTTCTCACTCTTTGTTCACTGCCAAGGACTCTTGCAGTATTTAATTTAGCTATTGGAGCAAAGTTCTCTTGATAGTCTACCCCATATGAATGAATGAAACCTTTGGCCACCATTCGTCTTCAACTTCCTTTTTCCATTATGGACTTTAAAGTGCTTCATAAATGGACATAAATGTATGCACATTATCAATTTTAGATACAAAGGCTTTATAAGTTGATAATTTTTCTGTCTTCTCTACTAGATTCTACCTCTCTTGGATCATTAGTGTTGTATGAATTCAGGTTTGGTTGTGAACAATCTTGCGATTGCATGTTGTCTTTATCTTGCCCGATGAATTTTTTTCTCTTAGCATACACTCGTTCTTTGTTGTCAATCTCAGGTTGGATGTTCACAACTGATGCAACTTGGGAGACAAGATGGTTAAAACAAAGAAGAATATGTTGTGATGACTCAAGATCACTGCGAGTATTCATAGTAGTTTCCCAAGTCTAATATTTACCCCAGACTCTCTCCCTAAATATCAGATTTGGGCTAGTACAGTTGGTTTTTAAATAAGGTAATATTCATGGAGTTGTAATATTTTTTTTGTAATTGACTATACCCATTTTTGTTAGAAGCATACCAAAGGAAGGTACATTTGATGAATTTTTAGTCAAGATTGTGTGGTTTGGTTGGTGAATGTTGAATAAAAAATAGCCAAATATTTTTACAAGAAGATTGGATGAGAAGACTAACATGACGGTATTTTTCGGTCATAATATCGAGAGGGGCTTTGAATCCAAAAAACTTGCTTGACATTCTGTTAATGAGGTAGATGACTATGAGCGTGACATCTCCCCATAAAACTTTTGGCACACCATTAGGAAACATTATAGACCTAGTTACCATAAGCAAATGTTTTCAGCACAGGAACTCACATGGATGATACCACTTTTTGCAAGGTAGGGTCCAATGACAGAGTTGTTACAATATTAGTTTTGTGAATCTAAATTTTTGGAAGGACTGAAATATTTGTGAAGTTTCGGATTTTTCCTTCATTAGGAATATCTAACTAGTTTTGTTGTGGTCATCAATCAAGAAGATAAACCTAGTTACCTTAAGGAGATATTTTCAAAATAGAAACTCACATGGATAAAACCTATCTTTGTAAGGTAGAATCCAAACATTATTTGGTTTGTTTTCTAATTCGAGTCCAATGACAGAGTTGAAATATTTCTTTACAATATTAGTTTTGTGAATCTAAATTTTTGGAAGGACTGAAATATTTGTGAAGTTTCGGATTTTTCCTTCATTAGGAATATCTAACTAGTTTTGTTGCGGTCATCAATCAAGAAGACAAACCTAGTTACCTTAAGGAGATATTTTCAAAATAGAAACTCACATGGATAAAACCTATCTTTGTAAGGTAGAATCCAAACATAAATTGCTTAAATTTCTAATTCATAGAATATTGCATCAAGTTTTTGGTACCGGCGCATAGCGGAGTTAACTATATAATTTTTACACAACTATATTTCATCGGGATCAGTCCACACTAGATCTCCCTCCTAAGTCCTATTCTTTAATTTAGTAGCTTACTTATGGTACTTGTGATTCTGTTCGGTGATCTCTTTCCCAACCTCATCATGCAACCTTTGAATTTCTTGTACGCTTACCTCAACATCCCCGCTAATCTCCGACGTAGTAAGAAATGGTACTAACTCATGCGGAGTGAGGGGGTTATGCCCATACATGATTTGAAAAGGTGTGTATCTCGTAGTTTAGCTTACAAACCCGTTGTAGGCAAATTTGGCTTGGGTTAGGAAATGGTCCCATTGCTTGATGTTTATTCATGTGAAACACCTCAGGAGGTTTCCCGGGTCACCACTTTGTCTAACCATCTGTCTGTGGATGAGTTGATTAGCTAAATTGGATTTTAGTGTCAAACTTTCCCAGTTGGGTTCTCCAAAAATTACTCTTAAATTTGACTTCCCTATCACATGTAATGGTCTAGGGCTATTCCATGCAACTTCGCGATTACAAATTTGTGACATGGACCCGTCCAATTGTGGCACAAGACAAAATGAACCATCTTCGAGAATCTGTCAGCCATGACCATCGCTTAATCCTTGTTCTACTGTGTCCTTGGAAGACTCACCACATTTTTCATACGTCCACCCAAGGGGCCTTTGGTACTAGTAATGACGTATGCAACTTGTATTTTGCCCTCGGGTTTTGCTTAGGTCACAAACTCTGTATCATCGGGCGTATCACTCCACATCTCTCAGCAGACATGGCTAGACAAAGTGTTCCTTCACCAATGCGGGTATCACTCCACATCTCTCAGCAGACATGGCTAGACAAAGTGTTCCTTCACCAATGCGGGGGAATTGTCTCTACAAAATGACCTGTTGTTCCATCGCTGTGACTCACCTGGATATACTACAACTTGCTCTATTGGAACAAAGATAACCGTCATCTCGGTGGTATAACTTTGTGGCCTCTGTTGACACTGCTTCCAAATTTTTATTAAATTCTCGTTTGTCATGTAGAACTCCTTTATGATCTCAAATCTCACCATTCTAGACTGAGGGAGGTAATCAACAAATGGCGTTGGCTTAAGGCATCGACTGCAGGATTTTGATTTTCGGTCTTGTGTTTAAGCACAAACTGGAATGACTCCCCTTCAACTTGCTCTGACTGTTCAAGAATTTTAACGCCTCATGATCTATGATTAGATTGAACTCACTTGTGAGGAAGTAGTGTGACCCCGGTGGTGGAGGGCTCTCACAATATTATAGAACTCCTTGTCATATGTCGAATATTTTTCACTGGACTCATTCGACTTTTCACTGAAGAAGGCTACAAGGTGTTCTCTCTGGCTCGACATTGCTATGATTTTCACATTAGAGGCATCACACTCCACTTCGAACAACTGAAATATGGTAAAACTAACATTAGGGTTTGCATCACCTCTCCTTCAGGGTATCAAAACTGGACTGGGCCACCTCTATCCACTGAAATTTTTCTCCCTTCAAAAGCTCTGTTAAGGAAGTTGTAATGGTGTTCTAGTTATGTCATTGGAGTTGTAATTGTGCCAATGCACTTGATGAACCACCTTTAAAATGATGCTAGCCCCAAAAATTGTCTCAACTCAATAAATGACTATGGGTGTGTCACCTGTTCAAGAATCTCAACGCCCCATGTTTTGTAATTAAATTGAACTCCCTTATTATCAAGTAGTGACTCTAGTGGTTGAGGGTTCTCACAATAGCATATAACTCCTTGATGTATATCAAATATTTTCGCCTGGACTCATTCAATTTTTCTCTGAAGAAGGCTATAGGGTGTGTCCTCCTTGCTCAGCATTGCTATAATTTTCACATTAGAGGCATCACACCTTACTTCAAACAACTAATTGAAATCTGCTAAAACCAACGCTGAGTCTTGCTTCACCTTCTCCTTCAAGGTATTAAAACTGAATTGGGCTGCCTCTGTCCATTGAAACATTTTTCCCTTCAAAAGCTTTGTCAGGGGAGTTGCAATGGTATTGAAGCTATCGAAGCACTTGATGAATTACCTGTAAAATGATGCTTGCCCCAAAAATTATGTTAGCTCGGTAAATGGTTGTGTGGTTGCCCAACTCATGGCCACTTCTGTCTTTGTAGGCTCTATTTGAATGCTTGTGTCGGATACATTGCTGCGTCGCTAGGAAGTGGCACTTCTTCGAGTGGGTTTATCGCCCTAGAACCTCAAAAACCTGCCTTAGATGCTTGCTAGTGCTCCCTTTTAGAACTACTGTAGACATTGATGTCATTGAAGTAAATAACCACAAATTTTACGATGAAAGCCTGAAACACCTGATTCATCAACCCTCATAAAGGTGTTAGGCCCATTGGATAGTCCAAATGACATGAAGATCAACTCACACAACCCATCTTTTGGTCTTGAAGGCAATTCTCTATTCATCCCTCGGTCTCATTCTGATCTTATGATATCCGTTGCGCATATCAATCTTGGAAAATACTACAACTCTATGTAACTGATCCAGTAGGTCCAGGCGAGGGATATAGAACTAATATTTGATGGTGATCTTATTGATAGGTCGACTATCGATGCACATCATCCACAAGTCGTTCTTCTTGAGCACCATCAACATGTGAACTGTGCACCGGTCTGTGCTCTCTCTCACTAATCATTTAGTAATGAGACCTTGCCCTTGCCTCTGTAACTCCTGATACTTCGTTGGGCTCAATCTGTATGCAAGCCTGTTTGAAAACACTAATCCTGGGATAAGATCTGTGACATGTTGGATATCCTTAAATAGCGGTAGGCCCCATGGAAGATGGGTCGGTCATCACCTCTTGAAACTTGACTAACAGTGGTTGCACCATCTCCGGTGGATGCACCTCCTCCTCAGTTCCCTCTAAGATGAATGAGACCAGTGCCACTAAGCATCTAGAACTGACTATAAAAGTGGTGTGTGGGACCTCAGGCTTTAAGATCTTTTATGGATAATAGAATGATGTTTTTCTTCTCCTTTGTGAACGCGCAGGTGTTTTTTGAAACCATTGTGTTGTGTATTGCGATGAAATTTTCATAGCCTCCTCAGTAGGATGTGGCAAGCATCCACGGACATCATGTCACATCACTCCTTGTCTTGTATTTGGTCTCCAATTGAAAACACTACGAGGAATTGTTGATCCACTCGTATCTCGTATACTTTCTTTAACCATACCAGTTAATAGGGTTAGGAATGTTTCTCTGTAGCATATCCAACTTCTCACCATGAAAGTGGAGACCACGTTCGCACAACTTCCTCAGTCAAATAAGGCTACAAATTTTCACTCTCATTGTACACCAAGTGCGAAAGATATTGTGCCTAAACTATAAGTGACCTCTTTGTAGTTTCATCTGCATAATGGATGTCGCCTATGATAATATTTTGTGTTGGTTCCGTTAATTGTTTTCTTTGTGGCATAGTTAAGGTTTAGGGGTGGGTTGGTGGAAGGAAGTGTGTATGGGGAAAGAAAATTTTGGGGTGAAGATATTTTTGTGTATAGTGGATGTTAGAAACTCTATGGTAGGATTAGGGCTATGCTAACTCTGATACTAAATGATATTGAAGTTAACCCAAACCACAATAGGAAAAATAAATATTATTTCTCGAAGCAAATAAGAGATTATTAGATCACAACGAAAAGGAAATATGATGACAAACACGCAATGCAGACACCCAACTAGGGTGGATTCAACGATGGTTGAAGGCTGTAGTAGAGGGGGTTGTGGTTGGGGGAAAGGAAGGTCGTTGGGAAGTTTGGCGACAAAGGACAGCAGCTTGGAAGGCTCAATGGCAAGGACAACAGGTAGAGGGGCAGTTGGTGGCAATGGAATAGCGGATAGGAGGCATGGG
>NEWO01000014.1:936662-961837 GCA_003013225.1 Phalaenopsis aphrodite
TTTTAAATGTATTTTTCCTACACAAATACTTGCACTACATAGTAAAATGGTCATTTCATTGAAGGAGTTTTCTATTCACATTCTTCTCACCCTAGGTAATGGAGAGAGGGAGAAAAGTTACTGCCATCAAGAAGTGGATAGACCTTGGTAAGCAAACTTACTAATGACCTAAGTGGTCTTTATTATGTTTTGTGTAACATGTGGTTTCTTGCAAAAATCTTCTTTTTATAGTGGTGATTTTATATTCTTTAAGCTATGGTTCTTTAAGCTAATAACCTATGTGGTAATATATGATCTTTTTCATTCTTTAAGCTGTGTAACAAGCACTAAGAGTAGTTAGGGTTATCCCAAAAACAATTGACCTTGTCATCTTTTTGTTAGTTTTGACAACTTTAGGCTAATCCACTCTTAAAAAAATTGAGGTCATGAGGGCCAGATCAAGAAGTGGTATCTTAATACCCAAATTTTTCTTAGTTTAAAAGCTCATCTTCACATCTTAGGCTAAAATCTAGATAATCTTCTAGTTCGTAATAGTGAAGGTGGGACCATCAAGAGTCATCTTTGGGTTGTCAAAGCCTAGATGACATTATTAATTAGTTGAGTTAATAAAAAAAAGACAAATTGCCACAAAAAAGAGCAAATTTTTGTTTCTAATATTCCATCAAACTAATTCTATTAATCACAATAATAACGATCCATATCTTAGCATATATATATATATAGTTACAATGGTAGGTGACATTAATATGCATTATGATAAGAGTGTTTTGGGGATTTTAGTTTCACTATTGTAGAATTTTAATTTTTTCCCTCCTCTTAGGCAACATCGTGAAGTTGTTGAGTATGTTAACCTGTGCCATTGACGTACAATCATAACACTAAGTCAAGTCTAATCATATTCATACCATCATCTATGTACATCAGAAATGCGTCAGCATGAATCCTAAGGTGATCCAACGAACCAGTAGAAATGTAGTACAACGAAGAAGGGCCCATTGACGTAAAACCACATGACCCACTCATTTGACCATATGCAACCCCTTGAATCGAGGATGGAGGCTGAATGAGTGTAGACCGTTCAAACCAAAAATTAAGACTAATCGAGCCGAGCAAGACATTAACCTGCTTATCGTCGCAATCTGACTCAGCTAAAGAATTTAATTTCACTAGCTATCTCACGAACATCCTGAGATTCCACATTAAGGGTTGAGAATTGACAATAACATAACCCACAAACATCCTAAAAGACCCCCTTATCAAGGAATAAACTATCTATTAACCCTCTGCTTGATAATCTAGTCATAAGAGATTATTAAAATCTTTGAATTCCATAAGTGCACAAACTTTAACATTCTAAAACTCATGCTAAAATAAAATTTATTCATTTTTTTGTATTAAAACTTTTTTAATCTAATAAAATAGAATAATAATAATTTTAACTTTTATTTGAAATAATATGTACTCATCTACTAATAGTGCTACATGAAAATAGTTTACTTTATACTCACATTTATAGTTGATTCTAAGTTTATTTTATTTTATTTTTATCAATTGTAATCATATAATTTGTATTATAACAAACATTTTTCTTTAATGAATTATATAAATCTCAACAAATAAATTATTTTATAATCTCTGAAAATTCATATAAATAATTACGATATAACCAAAGAAACCCTTCAGGGCATCAGAAAAAATTTGCGTACGATAGACGCACGTAGTACTACTTACGATTTTGATGTTATATCAAGCATATAAGTGGGTTATATCCACGTTATAACCCCTTGTAACTTTCATGTAACCTTCTGTAACATACTTGTAACCATTCTGCACTTCTATTATCATATATTAAGAATTTATTAATAAGTTACAGATATATTATATAAGATTGCATGGAGGTTACAAAGGGATATTACGAATATAACCCCTTATACCATCCTTATACGCAATTTTTTTTCCGAGGGCATCACGGTATATATTTGAACCAACAAACCTGTACAAGGTTTGTGTTTGTGCGAAAAGAATCTATCTTCAATCTAGATTCAGGGGAGAGGTCGCGTGGAAGGAAGACGCCCTTTTGAAACGTCGGGCTATATTAATGGCGTCGTTCTCGGAAGCCCCGCCAGGAGATCCGAAAGCTGGAGAGAAGATCTTCAAGACAAAGTGCGCGCAGTGCCACACGGCGGAGAAAGGTGCAGGACACAAACAAGGTGCGCTTCTTTCCGTCCGATCTGTGGATTCTCTTTTTATTTCATTCCTTCGCCATAAAATTCTGCCTGAAAGCTTATCCTTCCATTGATCTGCTGCATCGGAGTTTATTATTATCACGATATTCTATGATTTTGGAGAATAAATAATCTTTTCCTCTAAGTTAAAAATTTCCTCATGATATCGCTGTAAAGGTTTGCTGGTTTTCATTGATGGTTTTATGATGCCCCTTTTGGATTAAATGGTTATGAACGTGTTTAGGGCCACTTGTTCTTCGTTTTCACCTTTTTTTTTGTTGTATAGAATGATCCCCTTGCTGTATTTGTTCATTAATTCTCTGGATCAACCTTTGGTTTCCTCGGAGGCCAACATTCACTGAAGTTGCTTTCAAACTGAAGGATACTAACCGATTGGGTTCTGTTAATGTAGGATTTTCGCCTGTTTGTGTTAAGAGTATTAAATTTTTGTTTTGTTAATTTATTACTTTATACTGTTGGAAATATCAGGGATATAGATTGCATCATATTGAGCCTATAAATAGGTTATGCATGACTCATTAATAATAATAAAATATGTATATAAATGAATAGAATCTTGAGAAGGCTTCCTTTGATGTGCTATTCACAAATGCTTCTGCTTCAATAGTTCATTTTGAGGCTTATTCTGTGGTTCTACTGTAGCAAAACTGGCTGAGTGCTTTGATAAATCTACACTATTGTAGAACCGAAAGTAATATGAAAGTTTAAAAAAAAAGCAAAAATAGAAGAAAGATTGATATTTTAAGAACTCTAAAAGCTTTTTTTTTTTGGGTTAAGCTGAGCATAAAGTTTTTTGTTTTGGGATAAATTATTTTAAATGAATAAGCTATTCTTAATATAGTTAATAGGATAATATATAATGTGCTTCCATGATAAAAACTTCCCCCTTTTTGAGTTGAGAAAGAATTTTATTATTTTGAGAATTTTTAAGAAATGTTCCACCTGTTCTTGTTCCATACTATAAGTTTGGATCATTTCCACCATAGGTGGTCACAATGTCCTAATAATGCTGATTAGAAATAAAATTAGCAATCCCCCTAGATATTAAAATTCATAAGGTTAGAAACAATAAAATAAAGGGGAATTTGCATACATAGTATCCAATTCTTATGCATTTACTTATCTCAGATGTAAACTTTGATTTTGACATCCAAAGCACCCTACCTATAGGATAAAGTGTAATTCGCTTTTTCATATATCTTTTCAAACATAGAAAAATGTGTTTAGCTTGTGAAAATTAAAGTTTGGGTGTGAGATACGTAAATGCATAAGAATTTGTTGTTATGTATGTAAATTTGTGTAAAATAAAATATTGAAGAAAGCATGGGTTCATCATGCTAGGTAGGTCGAATTACTTCAATATTGTTCATCATGCTAGGCAGGCCGAATTACTTTGAATGTGTACTTAGTAATGATTTTATTTGATCAAAGATAATTTATGAATTGAAATATCCTAAACCAATGAATTTTATTTGATGATTTCTAATCCTGCACACAATAGGAGTGTATTGAATTCAAAATGCATGGTTATCTCTTTGTATGGCCATGTACTGACCTTGATTCGCATGAGAGCTTTTAAGGTCCTAACCCACCCAAATACCATGGATTTTGTATCATTAGTACTCCATGTTGATGAATCCTCAAAAGGGTTTCAATGATAGTGTAGACCTTGCAAAAGTAGCAAATTAGACTCATTTGAAGTTTAGCTCAGACTCTCTAACACGACACATAGATTATAGCACAATATGAATAGATTTGGAGCTGAACTCCCATTAATTTGTGCTCATCATTAACTACATCTCTCAACTTGGTTTCTATCCTTTTGAACCTACTGGTTCAAGGGTTACAAAAGTAAGGTTTCATTTTTAGTGATTATCATATGAGATTAAATTCATCTCCTCAATAGTCTTTAGCATCATCGTATTTGATGGATCATTTGTCCATTTTTTTTCTTGACATATCTTCAAAACCCATGTGGTAAAGGCTTCATAATATATTATATTGTGGTTAATTGCTGCACCCATAATGGGACTGGTCCACGAGGGACTGATCGAAAGCCTTCCAACTGGCCCTCTCCTTCAACAGACGAGCTAGTCCTTTTCGTGAGAAGCAACCAAGCGGCCAATTTCCATGGCATAGGAAGGGAGGGAGCAGGTGGAGTCCACTGGGGCCATAATCCACATATTCAAGGAGGAGAAATTAAGGGAGTTTGGAAGTAAAGTTTACAAATGCTATGGGAGAATTCTATTAAGCAGAGTAACCTAGGGTTTGTTTTCTTTTATGCATGCTTTGTTCGTTGCTGTGTTTTTCTTCTTCTTGTGGTGTTCCTAGCGACGTCTAGGGTTGTGGACCACACCCAAATTTCATTCAAATACTGGAATTGGATTTCAAAAAGGGCTAGAGATGAACATTAATTGCCATTCTCAATTGATGTTTGTAATCACTAAGTTTTACATTGATGATATGTATACCAGCTGGTTTCCACCTAACATCTACCGAGTCTTCTTTGTCAGCTCATAACTTCATGATAGGTATGCATTTACTACATCTATTGAAAATGATTATGACTTAATGATGGCAGGAATATTATGAGTAGGGCTAGCTGGTAGACTTATTAATGCCGCTTAAAATTTTTTACCGGTGCTGGGTTGCTTTTTTTATGCTCTCTTTACCTTAAACAATAAATGTGACATGCAAATGCAAACGCTAATATAAGAGCATGTGCTGATGTACAACCTATCTCTGACACCATTGCGAAATCCATCGTTGTCTTGAAACTTAGTTATCATGATTTACTGTACCAAAATGAAGGCAATGTAAATGTCGTAAAAAATAAATGCAGTTATACAATAGTGCATTTTCAGCCACTTAAAGGCCTCCAAACAAAAGAAAAGTATGGTTTTGTCGTTCCCGTCTGTTTCTAGATTTGTTCAAAACATGAAATTTTCAATGTTTTTTTGGCTTAAATTTTCGATACACTATTGCTGAGCCCCCTCCACTTCAGGTTGAAGTTTTGAACGCTCTTTTAAAATTATCAATTGAACTCAATGACTGAAACTGAGTACTAAGGATACATTTGGTTAGGCTGTCTGCACTTGTCTTGACAGCGCTGTTGTCCTACCTAACTGCACATTGCTCATTTTGGACAATTATAGATTGGCAGCTTTTTGACCCACCTGTCCAAGATTAGCTGCTTTACTTTTGGATGCTTCCCGATAGCAAAGCATGGTTATGGCCTCAAAAACAAATGAAAAGCTGTTAAAATATAACTGATTCATGTCTTAATTTTCAATCTTGGTTTTATAGTTGAGAGTTTTTAATCCTCGTGTGGTTACATTTGATCTTATTCTTCTTGAACTTTGTTGGAAGAAAAATAAAATAAGTAGTTTATTAATCTTTTAAATCATGACATGAATCTCTTAAATCATTATGTGAGACAATCAACAATACCGGGTTCCAAGTTCCGGATGTGAAAAATAGAGGGTTGCATTAGCTAGTCGACGAAAGTGTAAAATTTTGTCAAAAAATCATTGTATAAATGAGAGGACATCTCTTAGAAGCAACGTATTGTATGACCTGAATACAGTGAAAAGTGTGCAAGGGACGCTACACCAACTCCCGAGTTTAGTGTTAAATAAGCAAGATTTATCACATTATGGATAAATGTCGACAAATAAGTTAGTCCATAAACTAATATTAGGATATTAATTTGGATTACAAGTACTTTCTCTAGTAAGTTAATGAAATTATAAGATATTATGATTCATAAGAATCTTACCCATTTAAGAAACTAAATGGGTTAGGGAAAAGGCCAAGGAGATTGATAACATAGGTTTGAACTTTGATATTTAGGTAATAGTCGTACTAGAAATGGTGTAGTATAATTGTATATAAGAGTTTTAAAGATAATGTTATAAAAATTAAAAGAATTAGATATGGAATTACAACTCTAAAGCTTATTATTGATATTAAGATTCTTTTATTGTTATAAGTGTTTATGCTCCTCAAATAGGTTTAGATATATGTTTAAAAAAAAAATTTGGAAGGATGTAAAAGAATTAATATAAAGGATACCTCTTGAAGAAAAAAAACTTATTGGAGTAGATTTAAATATACATGTTGGTAGAGTGATAGAAAATTTTAAAAAATTCTTGGTGGCTATGGTTTTGGAGTAACTAATGATTTTGTTATCTATATTAGATTTTATTTTAGTTTATGATTTTGTTATTGCTAATATTTTATTTATGAAAAGAGATGGACATATTATCATTTATAAGAATGAATCTAATAATATACAAATTAATTATTTTCTTATCATAGAAAAGATTGTCAAGATTGTAAAGATGATAAGGTCATTCAAAGTAAAAATTTTGAAGCACTCAACATCAATTATTAATTTTGTATTTTAAAATGAAGGTTTTAAAGATGAAAAATACAACGAAATATTAACATAAAATTAGATGTGGATACTTAAAAGACAATTATTTTTATAAATGAACTTCAAAATATTAAGATTTGTGATGTTCATGAAGAATCTGATGTTATGTGGGATAAAGTAATGAGCACTATGAAACAAGTTGCAACATATGTACTTGAATAATCAAAAGAAAAACCTTTTATATATAAAAATAGTTTGTAGTTGAATNCAACGAAATATTAACATAAAATTAGATGTGGATACTTAAAAGACAATTATTTTTATAAATGAACTTCAAAATATTAAGATTTGTGATGTTCATGAAGTTGATGTTATGTGGGATAAAGTAATGAGCACTATGAAGCAAGTTGCAACATATGTATTTGAATAATCAAAAGAAAAACCTCTTATATATAATAATAGTTTGTAGTTGAATAATAATGTGAAAAAAAATAAAATATAGGAAGTTTTGTTATAAAAATTATTTTAAATAAAAATGCTTAGAGAATTAGAAAAAAATATAAGATGATCCTTAAGGAGTCTAAGAGAATAATTTGTGATGTTAAGAACTCTATTTTTAGTAATTTTTATAATAAATTAGATACTAGAGAGGGTGAGATATATGTATAAACTATCCAACAAAGAGATAAGACATAAAGATTTAGTTCAAACAAGTATACTAATGATGAAAAAAAAGGTATTTTTCTTAGATGAGGCTACTCAGCATATGTTGGTGAGATATTTTGATAAACTTTTCAATAAATATTTTTAAAATACAATTGATTTTAGTGATTTTAATATTGTTGATAATAATACATTTTTTTTATTTTTACCACCACATCAGGAAAAATAGAAGTTGAGGAGGCTTTAAAAATTAATGGTGGAAAATCAGTAGGACCTGATGTTATCACAATAGAGGTGTGAAAATATTTAGGATATTTGAGAATTTTTGGCTTATTAAGTTTCTTAATATTATTTTAAAAATTAAAAAGATGTTGAGTGGAGGAAGAGTATTTTGGCTCTTATTTTTAAGAATAAAAGGGATGCCCAAGAGTATGGAAATTGTAGAAGAATTAAGTTAATGTGTCGTACATTAAAATAATGGGAGAGAGAGTAATTGAACACAGGTTAAGACGTGATATAAAGATTTTTCAAAATTAGTTTGAATTTATGTCGGGCAAGTCTACTATGAAAGCTATACATTTATTGAGAGGTTTGATGGAGAAGTATAGAGAGAGTAAAGGTGAACTACATATGATTTTTGTTGATTTAGAAAAAGCTTATGATAAAGTTCTAAGTTAAGTTCTTTGGAGAGTTCTAGAAAAAAAAATATGTTGATACGACTTCTGTTCAAGTCATTAAAGATATGTATACTAGAGCTATTGCATGTGTTCAAACATGAGGATTGACAAAGTATTTGCTTATTTCAGTTGCATTACATCAGGGACTGGCTTTAAGCCCATATTTTTTTTTGCTTTAGCGTGAATATTTGAGAATTTTCGGCTTATTAAGTTTCTGAATATTATGTTAAAAACTAAAAAGATGTTGAGTGGAGGAAGAGTATTTTGGTTTTTATTTTTAAGAATAAAAGGGATGCACAAGAGTATCTAAATTATAGAACAATTAAGTTAATGTGTCATACATTAAAATTATGGGAAAGAGAGTAATTGAACACAGGTTAAGGCGTGATAAAGTTTTTTTCAAATTTAGTTTGGATGTCGGGCAAGTTTACTATGAAAGCTATGCATTTATTGAGAAGTTTGATGGTGAAGTATAGAGAAAGAGTAAAGGAGATCTACATATGATTTTTGTTGATTTAGAAAAAACTTATGATAAAGTTCTAAGACAAGTTCTTTGGAGAGTTCTGGAAAAGAAATATGTTTACATGACTTCCATTCAAGTCAATAAGGTTATGTATACTAGAGCTATTACTTGTGTTCGAACATGAGGATTGACAAAGTATCTGCCTATTTATGTTGGATTACATCATGGACTAGCTTTAAGCCCATATTTTTTTGCTTTAGTAATGGATGTTCTTACTGGAGATTTACAGGAGAATGTATCTTTGTGTATGCTTTTTGCTTATAAGATTAGAGAAAGAGTTTTAGAAAAAACTTGAATTATGAAGATTATCTTTAGAGTCTAAAGACTTTCGTTTGAGTGTATCTAAAACTTAATATATGAAATGTAATTTTAGCAGTAGTAGATCTTGTGGTGGAATCTTGTGGTGGGGTTGTAAAAATGAGTGATCAAGCCACTAAAAAGAGTGAATGTTTTATATATCTCGTGTCTACTATTCGAAGCGATGGTGATTTTATTAGTATAATTCAAGTTGGATGGTTTAAGTGGAGGACTGCATCAGGTCTATTGTGTGATAGAAAGTACTACTTAGACTTGAAGGAAAATTTGATAAGATGGTGGTGAGATTTGCAATGCTTTATAAACAAAGTTAAGTGTTGTTGAGATGAGTGGCTTTACACTTAGAGACAATGCTAAAAGAATTATCCGTGGAAGGATTGGTGTAGCTCCAATGGCTAACAAGATTAGAGAGAGTAGTCTTAGATGGTTTGGTCACATATAATGTCGACCATGTGATGATCCAGTTAGGAGAGTAGATGTTTTAGATTTGACTTATGTTAAGAAAGATACAGGTAGACCTAAAAGACTTGGTCTTGTTGCATAAAAAACTGATCTTAATTTATTAGAATTAAATGAAAATATGACACTCAATAGGACACAATGGAGAAAAATGATTCTTGTAGCCGACCCCATTTTGTGGGATAAAGGCTGCTTGTTGTATTATTCTGTTAAATAATGTTTTGAGTTTATTGAGCTTTATCCAGAATTAATTCTAGCTTTGCTTCATTCTGTTCCTTGTTCTCGTTGATTATGCAATTTAATATATTAATTACATTCTGCTGTAGAGAAATTTCTAACTTCAGATTTGTATCTTTAGGTCCTAATTTGAATGGCTTGTTTGGAAGGCAATCTGGTACTACTAGTGGATATTCCTACTCCACAGCAAACAAAAATATGGCTGTAATTTGGGAAGAGTCTACTTTATATGACTATTTGCTTAATCCTAAGAAGGTAATATGATTAACATTGGATTATTTGTTTTGAAGGATGAATGTTTGTGTCCGTTATGTCCGTTATGCTTCTCTTGGTTTTCCAATAATTTTGCTTCATTATGTTCTTGCTTTTCATATCCTTTTTTTTGGTAAAAAATTATTTTTCCTTTTATTCAATAGGGCAAACTTAATGGTCTTATTTTTAATATTGTACTCCTTTTTTTTTCCTTTGTTAAGCATAGTGCTTTCCATCGCTGAAGTATAAAAAAAATGCTTAATTTTGGTGCTCGATCTACTGTTCAACTTCTGCATACGTTGTAGGCTGCTAGTTTTGTTCGAACTCCATTTAGTTCATACACTCAGGTAGTGTATAGGTATTGTTATGCAATTTTATTTGGTTTGGCTTGTCCTAGTTTGGGTACTATTAGTCCATTGTAGTCTTTTGATTATTTGCTGTTCTCATTCTTTAGTTGGTTGGCTGAGAAAGAAATGCTACCAATTTTAGTTTGCTAACTGGAGTGCAGTTCATATGCATTTCAGCCGTATATAGGCATCAGGGGTCCACAAAATTTAGATTGCTAATATGTTTATAGTCATGAACACGAGCTGGTTCTAACCATGTACTTCTATTACTTCTATGTAACTTGTACATACCACAATATCAAGTATACTTACACATATCACTCATTCTTCTCTAGCTGATAATATTTGAATGTGACAGTTTGTGTGTATGCTTGCATGTATGCATGTATGTATGCATGTATATATATATATATATATATATATATATATATATATAAGGCGTCAATCTCATTGAAACCCGACAATTTATTTGAGAATCTGTCGGTGTGGGTAAACATAAGGAAAGGCATAATTCTGACATAATATTATGATAATATATTGCATACAAGTCATTATTACGAATATTATTAGCAGTATGTTCAACATTAATTATATACAAATATGAAATAAAAATAACATGCAAGATTTAATAAATACTACAAATAAAAATAACATGCAAGAATCAATTAAATAAATTGGAATCTATACAACAATAAATCAAGATAAGAGTATTCATCAATCTATACAACAATAAAGCAAGGAGAGTTTTCATCCCATCTACTACATCATTATGAAAAACAAGAGAATTCTTCATGTGTATATCTACATATATGAAGAACAAAAAGGTATGATTGACAAACCTACAAAATAGTTAGAAACCTAATGCAAATAATAAAGATAATGCACATTACAAGGAATGATACTTTTATTCATTTATAAATAACAGTTATTACATATTCAATCAATGACTTTGGATGTGTACCCTACAAACAAAAAGTTCTAATCTCATATGTAAATCATAAAAAAGTCAAATATGTGCAAATATCTGTCTTTTAGTATCCCAACTTAAATGCAAGTTTTTTGAATTACATCATCATCACTCAAGTAAAAAGTTTTCTCATCTAATCCAATCATAACTAATAAATAGTGAGATTTAAAAATTCTAATCTATAATTTTATCAGTATATGATAATAATATTTAATAATATGTTGGATTAATTTGATTATGATTCGGAATAAGAAAGAGAGAACTAGAAGAGGCCATGTTATTTATAAACTCTTTTATGTTTGGCGACGATAAGCTTAACAAATGATTAAGGGGTGAAAACAACTTTCAGAAAATCCTAAGCTGAAAAAGAAAAAATGAAATGAAAACAAAGTTCTTTTGTTAGCAGTTGTGATATCTCTCGACGAGAGAAAGGTGGTTGTTGGCTGGTTTTAGGTGGAGGGAAAAAGGAGCGCATAGTGCCACAAGATCAAAAAAAGAGGTAGAGGCTTGTGATGTGGGTTTCTTATGGTGAGTAGAAACATCAATGGTTTGGGAATAAGATCCGGTTTTCTGTTGTCAAACATAGGAAGGGGAGAGAGACTATGTGGTTGTTTTAGGTCGAAAGGAAGGGGTAGAGCAGTTGGGGGTTACAATGGCAAAGGTTGCATTACTCTAGCCTTTTATATCTTGAACGACGTTTGTGCGGAAGGGCGATTCTAAGCTTGGTAAGAGCTATGAAATTGAAAGGTGGAAAAGGCAAATCACAGGAGAAAGAAAGGTTGTGTTATTAGAATTGGCTTATGGGAGGTGAAGACGGCTACGATGGCTTATGCATTGGGGTTGATTTGGGTGAATGCAAATTTAAGAGATTTAGTGGTTCGCAAGTGCCATTTTAGTTTCGTTCATAACGTATTATCCCTGTTAAAAATTTTGGTCATCAAATTCATATCTTAGTTTTGAAACAGATGCGAGTATTTTACAATTCTTTTTTCTTTAATCTCTCAAGTTGCTTCTCGTTTAGATTGATTTTTTCAAATCACTCTGATAGAATAAATAGACCGGCAACAAAGCTGTTGAACTTCATTCTGCATAATGAGCTTTGTATCTCTTCATAACTCAAGTCTTATTGAATCACCAACGGCTCACACTATATGATGTGAGAGTCATCATGCATGTAGCTTGAAGCGGTGTGACATGCAATACATTGTGTACTCTAACAAGCCTTGAAGGAAGAGCCAATCTGTATAAGACTATCAATTTTGTTGAGCACTTCAAAAGGACCAATAAAGCGAGGTTGAAGTCTTCCAATATGATTGTCTTATAACTCCACATAGATGTGAAACCTCTAGAAAGATGATTTCCAAATTTAGATTCATTCTCTCTGTGCTAGGTCAAAATATCTTTAATAATCCTGAACCGCACATAGTTGGTCTTGAATTTGACGAACTTTTTTAGTGGCTTGTTTAACTAGTTTAGGTCTAAAAAATATCCGCTCACTAACTTCAAACCAACACAAGGGAAACCCGTATTTCATTTTATGAGGAGCCTCATACAGTGCCATGGCCTTACTAGTTAAAAGTATTCATTATTATATGCAACCTCAACTTGCGGAATGTTGTCCTCCCAATTACAAAATGTAGGCTCTTAGCATATCTTCTAATGTATGCATTGTGTGCTCTGATTGATCATCAGTCAGGATGAAATACTGTATTGAAGTCCAATTGCATACACAAAGTTTCTTGGGCTCGCTTCCTTAGTTTGCAAGTAAATCTCTCGTCTAGAGCTGTTATAATAATGATTGTTAACAGTTATAATAATGATTGGTATTCCATGCAATCAAGCAATAGTATTATGTTGATCTTAGCTAACTTCTCATTGAATTGCTCTGCTTGATTGGTTAAAAGTGAGTGAACTTAGTGAGCCTGTCAACCACAACGTAGATGGTATCATGATTCTGCTTCAAATCTTTGCAAACCTACTATAAAATTAATTCCAGTTTCCTCTCATTCTCATGCTGGAATGGAAATGGGTTGCAATAGACTATCAGACCTTTTATGTTTCATATTGACAATCTAACATGTCAAACACTTGGCTATAAAGTCTGCTAAAACACTTTTCATATTAGACCATTGAATCAACTTGTTGAGGTCTTGATACGTCTTGGTATGTTTTGGATAAACAAAATATAAAATAGAGTATGTTTCCCAAAGTAAGTTCTTTCTAGTCTGGAACGCAACTATTTCTTAAATCATGATGTACCGGCTTGATTGATGGTGAACTCAAGCTTGAATCCTTTTTGACGTTCTTCTTTAGATGGAGTAGGTCTACATCCTTCATTTGACCTATCCGAATCAGATTCACTGTTGGAGGTCGAACTAACAATTGATACATGATTGAATTGGCTCCTGACAAGACTAATCTCAAGCTAAAGCCGTTACATTTCCAATGTTAGTTTCCACTCTTGAGTGATCATCCAAACTGAGTAAGTTAGGTTTTTGGCTCAATATATATGTAATTACATTAGCTTTATTTAGTTAATACTAAATTTGTTTATCATAATCTTTCATAAACTCAATCCATTGCCTCTGCTTTAAGTTCAAATAATTCTGAGTGGAAATATACTTTAGGCTTTTATGATAAGTGAGTACCTCATAGGGAACGCCATAAAATTAAAATCTGCAAAATCTTTAATGTAAAAATAATTGTGGCTAGCTCCACATCATTGGTAGGATTATTCTTCTTCTGCATGTTAACCTATTTGGAGGCATAAGTTTCAACTCTATCTTGTTGTATTAGGACATAACCTAATCATTGATGTGAATCATTACTGCAGAGATAGAAATCCGTCCTTGCTAGAAGGGATGGTGAGGATAGGGGTTGGCACTAAATAATTCTTGAGCTTCTAAAAACTTTGTTGCATTGGGCCATTCAAACTTAGTTGTCTTTTAACCTAGAGATGCAATAACACTAGAAAAGCCTTCAATAAATTTTTTATAGTAGCCAATTAGACCTAGAAAACTATGAATCATGGTGATGATGCTCATCCTTGGCTAATTTATTATCACCTTAATCATGGTAGTATCCATAGAAATTCTAGCTTTGCTGGCAATATGCCCTAAAAATGTCACTTCTCGAAGCCAAAACTTGCACTTAAAAAATTTGACATATATTTTGTTCTCTTGAAGAATATTTAATGCAACCCTGATATGTTGAGCATGCTCCTTTTCACTCCTAAGAATAAATCAGATTGTCATCGACGAACATGATAACTAAATGGTCTAAAGTATGATTTGAAGAATTTGTTCATGAGATCGATAAAGGCAACATAGGCATTAGTCAACCGGAATGACATAGCTAGAAACTCATGTTGATCGTATTGGGTTCAAAAAGTAATTTTTGACACATCTTTATTCTTGATCCAAATCAGAGGTCGATCTTAGAAAATATGGAAGAGCATTGTAGCTGATCAAACAAATCATCTATGTGAGGTAGTGGATATTTATTTTTCACATTACTTTATTCAGTTCTTTGTTGTTGATGCACAACTCAGACTACTATATTTCTTCTTACGAACATGACTGATAATCCACAGGAGAGATACTCATTCTGATAAATCCTTTGTTTGATATGTATGATATGAATGAATATGATGCCCTAGAGTCCAATGATACATTTTTCTCTTGTATAAATATATAGGTGATACTTTTGACCACATGTAGAATTTTGTGGGCCTCGTATTGCATTAAGATAAAATACTCGACGTGGGTCACCTTCCTTGCTTTTGAGTCTAGGGTAGCCGTGACTTATACTACATTTTTTGCTGTTGTGGATATGCCATTGGAAGCTGCTGCTATTGCTATTATTGAAATGAAAGCGGGCATTATTAATACAGTTGGGCACAATAAGTTGTTGCAGTTGCTGCTGAGACTGAAAATAATTGACTTATCTATCCTTTTTGCTATGATATCAACTTTTCTTAGATTTGTGCCACTCATTTTTATGTTGCATGAAGCTATATTCTCGAGTCACTGTTAATGCAAATTGATTTTGGGTCTTGAGAGGGCAATCCTTAATCTTATTATTTGTTCTATAGCAGTTAAAATACTTGCTAATAATTAGGGCCCGTTTGGGGCAGCTTATTTGGTGCGGTAGCGTTTTGAAAACACATTTGGCCTGTTTGGGTAAACTGTGTTTTGGCAGCTTGTGCGTTTTCGAAATGCTGAAAAAAGCATTTTCACGCCGCACCTATCTAGGTGCGGTGGGAGCTTTCTGGCTGCGGTATGGTTTTTCCAAAAAAAATAAAAATTTTTAATAGTCACCGCACCTAGCTTATCAACAGATTATTCAATAAGCTACAGCTGCCCCAAACAGACGTTTCAAGGTTTAGAGTCCCATAATGAGGATAATGGGGATTTGTCTTCTGTTTATCTTTCTGATGCTTCACTTGTTTTTTCTTATGAGCCAACTTTCACCTAGTAGTTGTGTTCTTTTGCTTTGTCACAGTTATTAAGCTCTATCTTAGCATATATGACTTGGTTCTCCAACTCTCTATAAATAGCACATTTGATGGTAAACAAGCTCCTATGGATATTTTCTTGCAAGCTGAAATGAATGATAAATCCTATGATTCTCGCGCTGACTAATAGAAATGACAAATCTAATGATTCTGACAAATTAAGTCTAGTACTGGTGTGCGGTCTACAATTCTTGCTCGAATTTTCTTAAGTAATTCATAAGCTTGGTGCAATCATTCCACCACAGTAAAATACTGCTCCAAAAATGACCTCTCAAAAGTCTACTAAGGAATTTACAACATCAGATCCATAAGTGTTGTAGCGGTGACTCCCACCAATCATCAGGTTCTTCACATAGTTGGATCGTAGTTGTGCCCACTTTACACCGTTGAGGCACTTTATGTCTGGAAGTTTCTTCTTGATATCATGAGGTTATACATCTAACTCAATTTGGTCATAATGTTGTTAAAAGTAGGAGAATGTCTTCAGAATTTGATCCATCACTCGATATGTTGGACTCCTATTAGTTGTTGCCACAAACAAAATTTTAATTCTAGCATTAACTTATGCGTTAGTGATGACCTATATTAAAATTTTTGCACAATTAGCTTTTTAAGTTTCAATGGTGGGAAATGTTGTTGTATGGCTTGAACTACTTTCACATTATGAGTTGCAATACTTGTAACAAATGAGTGATATCACGTGTCATTATATTAATGAGAGTCGTCATATTTGGAGTTCATGTTCTAGTAGTCTCAGTAGGTTGGGCAGTATCAACATGATGATTGTTGGGAGAGTCGGGATTCTGGGGTCCCTAGGGATAGATACGACAACAACAGTAGCTCACAATGTTGCAACACATCTTCTTTTAGGAGTCATTTTATATAATGAAAATTATATAAAATCAAAGCACGATAACTAAATAATCATATAAATTTTAATCATTATTGGAATAAACTAAAATAATCTCACTGCATAGAGTTGTAAAAGAATCAATGCACTTAATGAACAACTCAAAATCAGCTCGATTAATACTGAATCATATTTTTCAAATCAACAAATAAGCAAATTTGAATATTTTTTTTTAAAACTTGAAGTTTAAATGAACCGAATTTAAATATAGTTCAACTTGTTTATTAGTATTCACGAACAAGCTTGTTTGTCATTCCACAAATAATTTATGAAATGTTCCATATTTATATAATATATTATTTAAAAAAATTAGATTAACTAGAACTTATTTAATTATATATTAAATAATAATATATTATAATTTATTCTCAATTTGTAAATAAATTTAATGTGAAATTCTCTTTTCATTCCAATGAATCGGTTTGTTAGCATTTATTTATATTATTTGTTTAAAAAAAAATTATAACTTGTATAATATTTTATTTACTTGATATAAGCTAGTTAGATACTATTTTAAAGTTTATTTTATTGTTTATATATTTAGATTTGTAAAATCATTTGTTAATAACTTTATTTTAAAAATTGAGTACTTATTCAGATTTTTAGTTTATTTACTATTTTTTATTAAAAATCATGTACAAATTAAATTTTTAATTTTATATAAAAAATCATGTACTCATTCGAATTATTAGCTTGTTTAATTAATAAGATTAGCTAAATACAAATTAAATATGAATGTTAAAAATTTAAATAAGCCAAGTATGAACACATGGCTTTAGCTTGCATCAAAAGCTCGAACTGAACGTAAACAATTTATGACTCGACCAAGCCAAGTCCAATTCATTAGATACTCGACTTGACTTAGTTTGATTATAACTCTAAATACACAATCCTAAGGAGACAAACAATATTGAATATAAAAACATATTTTCTGCTACTAGTCTGCTATACCGAGTTCGGAAGATGGGACACCCTTACAACTCAGACTGTGATGAATATATATAAACATGCTCTGTACTGACAAAAGAATAAAATGTATACAAAAATAAGAATAATAAACATACCAAAGAAATGATAAATTTTTATTTCATTAAATCTTGAAAAGTTACAGATATGGTTCAGCAAGATAATAAAAAATAACATCTACTGAAAACAGCATGAAAGAAAACATCTATGAAAACAAAACTAACCAAAACCTAAATAGAGAATAAATGAAATTTGATACATAAACTTAATAATACAACCACCAAAATCTACTGTTTATGAATCTTCTTTTGTGGCGAGGGTCCATTGATCAACTTGATAGAATCTGCTATAAGAAAATATTATTGAGGATGGTGAAGCAAACCCAACAAATAGCTTCTATGTTAATATATATATGACACAATATTAGATATACTAGAATATCTATATATGGTCCATCAATCATTTATCTCTGAAGTTGCTATAAAATAATATTAACAATTGAGTTTGTCAAGTCAAACCCAACAAATTATAATTATTTATTAAAGTATAAACGATAAGATAATTTAGATTTCAATTAAGCTTATGATCACGACAATGATTGATTTGTAACCATACACTTATGTTACATCTATATATCGCAATATTAGGTTTACTTACATATATCTACATATGGTCAATTAGTCGGGTAATATTTAAATATTAATTGCTCGTACTTATAATGTATATATATACATATGGTTTTATATGACACCCTAAAATAAAAAATAAAAGAAGATATGCATTTATCCTATGAAAATCCAACGATTTCTAAAAGAACTTATCGGTTTGGCTGGTCATAATAAATGATTTACTATCGTCATAATATTATTAGAATTGGGTGCATATTCCACACATCACAAACAAGTCATTATTAGAATTAGTATTAGATTTATGTTCTCTAATAATTATATATGAATATAAATTGCAGAATTTGAATTTAAAACATAAATAACACGAAGGAATAATCAATAGTGTAAATACTAGAATCAATTAAATAAATATGAAAATATGTAGCAATAAATTAAGAAGACATTCATCAGATATGATATTTCATTATGAAAAATAAAAGAATTCTATGGCATGCGTATGGTAACATAAATGAAGTACAAAAAACTCCGATTGACAAACCTACCTAGTACAAATAACAAAAATAATGCCCATAATAACGAATGTTATGTTTATTCATTAATCATAATAGTTATTTACTCTAAGGCAAACAATATGAGGCTCCCAACTATTTGAGATTCAATTAATGATGTCGTTGGATGAAATTATGCTCGATAGCTATATGCCGAAAAGTTCTAATTTAATTTATAAATCATAAAACAAATCGAAAATGTGTAAACATCTACTCTATAATATCAAAAACTTGAATGCAATTTTTAAAAGGTTTATTGTCAGAACTAAATAACTTGGATTACAACTTAATTACTCATGTAAAGCTTTACTACCTAATCTGATCATAACTAATAAATTGTGAGATTTTAACAAGTCTAATCGACGATTTTATCGTAGTAAATATTTACTAATATGTGTGATTAATTTGATTACAATCCAGAACGAGAAAGAGAATGAAGTATAATAAGAGACCCGATCACCTATAGATTCTTTGGTGTTTGGCGATGCAAGGCTTAACAGACGGTTATAGGGTGAAAATGATGACCTCCAGAGCATTCTTAAGCGGAAAGGAAAATGATTTGACAACAAAATTTTTTGTTAGCAAGTATGAAATCTCTGTATGAGTGAACTTTTGGTAGGTTTGGTGGGGGACAAAAGGAGGGCTTACGGCCACAAGATCAAAAAGGGAGGTAATGGCTTGTGGTGTGGGCTCTTATTGTGTGGGGAGACATCAAAGGTTGGGGAATAGGATGAGATTCTCAGAGGTCAACCAGAATAGGAAGGGATGGGAGAGGATGCAACTGTGTTAGGTTGAAATAAGGAAGAAGTAGAAGGGCTTTGCAGCTGCAAGGGCAGGGGCTGCATCGCACTAGCCTTCAATCATTATATACCGAGTTAAGGTGGTGCAGAAGGGTGTTTCTGAGCTCGGGAAGAGCTATGAAATTGGAAAGGCGGCAAGGGCGAATCACGATAAGAAAATAAAAGGTTGTGTGATTTAACGGAGTGATGGCTGACAAAGGCGGCTGCGACGGTTCACATGTTGGGACCTGGGATGAAGGTGGATTCAAGCAATTTAGCAGTTCATAACATTCATTTTAGTCCGGTTCCTTACCTTCATATTTACTGATTATTTACTTTTTAGAATATATCATTTTTTTTTTGTTTAAGTAGCACGTATGAAACTGATGTACTATTCGGCTCTACCATGCTTTTCTTGATGTCAGTGTCTTTTTATACTGTGTTATACTTCTCTTTCATTAGGTTTTATCATTCTTTTGATTACATTTTTTGTTTCTGGTAACTACTTTAGTAAAAATGGGGCAGGGAATTCATGGCTTTTAATATTTTTTGCATGAATTATACATATTTAATTTTAAATTTTGGTATACAAATTTGGGGTATTTAATAGAATGTGAAAATAGAAAACTACTCTTAGTTAGAATCAATCGTTGATATATCAAAATAAGGATTTTTAATAAATTTAGTGGTCAATATGGAACAAAGCTGACATTTTTTTAATCTTATTTAATGGAAATGTTATGCTGCCCAATCCACAGCCTTAAAAAAATCTTGATATGTTAGCATCATCAGAGAGAAAAAGGGTGATTTCCCTCCCCCCCCCCCCCCCCCCCCCCCCCCCCCCCCCCTCCCCCCACCAACTCACTAGGCATTGTACCAGAGATCTTGTTGTGATTGGATATAAAACACAATCTTTGGGACCCAAATGTGTTGCAGAAAAAGAAAAAGGTATAATTACATTATACCACACGAAACATTGATATTTATAAATTAACCACTTAGGTGATTTTTTTGAACTACTGAATCAATATATTTACGCTACCAAACCATTGAGAATTTGATAAAAATGAAAAAATATGGATGACACTGCAAAAAAAGGAAAAAAAAACCTGTATCTCAATTTTGTTGTCAATCTTTCAGAATTTTTTTTTTTAGCTGTGAATGAAAGCAATGCAAGTTTATTCTTTTTGCTTAATCCATCTTTAGATGTGTAAATCACATGAATTCCTCCATGGATCATCATCTTAGACACTGTATTGGCTTCATCACCATAACTATTGCATGCGATTGAATCACTTATTCTCTTTCTGAAATCTTTAGATACATTTGCTGTTCAATTTTGAGAGAATAACTAACCATATACATTTGAGCAATCTGGCAGTACATCCCTGGCACAAAGATGGTGTTCCCTGGTCTAAAGAAGCCGCAGGAACGTGCAGATCTTATTGCTTATCTCAAGGAAGCTACCAATTCTTGAACTCTAGAAAGAATGAGATATATACCTCAACATGATTTTTTTTTACAATGCTAATAATAAGAACACACTAAACGCTCCTGTTAGCATTGGAGCTGTAACTTTTTTGTCCATTTCCCATTCAGTAGCAATTTGTGACATGCTAAGTTATATTTTGATGCTACTCTTTTTTTTTTTTTTTTTTGCTAAGTTGTGACGCTGAGCTGTTGGAGAAAATATAACGTCTGGTCAACCGGACGTGCAGGCGAGGGCATCAATCACACAACAGCGTGCGTAGGGTTGCATGGTGCAATCTACTCTATCGTCTGTACGTTTGTCGTCCGGACGTAATATTTTCTCGAGTTCTTGGCCCTATTAATGCTATAACTTTTTTTAATTTCCGGTTCTGTAGCAATTTGTGGCATACTAAGTTATATTGATTATTTGGTGAGTTTTTTTATATCAGTTTTCATATTATGTTGTTGCAGATTATTTTATTGGGATAATTACATGCAGATCACCCGAAACATTTAGTAAGTTTTATTGACCATTTAGTGAGTTTTTTAAATCAATTTTCACATTATGTTATGGATTTTTTTTTTATTGGGATAATTTCATACAGGCCACCCTAAACATTGATATTTACAAATCAACCATCCAAGTGATTTTTTGAACTAGTATTTATGCATGTCATAATCTAGAAATATATATTAATTGAAATACATGTGTTTTAGAAATTTATAAATTATTTTAATATGTGAAAATTAAATATATTGAAATGATTCTGTTATGATAGATTTCAATTGTATTGAAGTATGACCTGAAAATAGGTGTTGGTTTAGGGTTTAAGGTTTAGGGCTTAGGGTTAAGGGGGTAGTGGTTATGGCTTTGTGACTAAGCAATAGTGTTGGTGGCATGTGGATGTATTATGGTGGTTAAGGTGTTTGTCTTCAAAAGGTAGATTGTGGTGTATTTTTTGAAGCTGTAAGTTGTGAGATTCAACTATTGCAATTTGTCTGACTTGAATCAATTTTAAATAGTGCAATTCTTTTTAATCAAGTAATTATAAGAAATTTTATTAATATAGTAAAATATGTATGAAATGCTCAAATAATGACGAGTTTTTGTACATCCAAATATTTTGAAGGTTCAAAATAATAAAATTGCCCAACTCGACACTTTTGCACTTTAGTTTAGGGCGGTAAAAAAATTTCATTTTTTTGCGAACAGTTCGTGATCGGCTTGTTTGTTAAGTAAACTTAACAAGTATAAATTTCTTAAGCTCGAATTATAAATGAGCCGAACATGAACAAAGCTTTGCTTGCTCATGTTCGGCTCGTTTTAGCTCAAAATAAAAAAAAATTATATAATTATTTACATACTAATATATTATATATATCATTTATATAATAATATATTATATATTTTATATATAAGTTTAAATCATAACAGCTTTGTGGTGATGTGGTCTCCGCTTTCTTTTGCATAGTTTTGGTTCAGCTTTGAATCTAACACTCCGTCTATTTTTTATAATTAATTTTAACGAGCCGAATACAAACAAGAATATTTAAATCAAACAGAACACGAATACACTATTCACAAGCCAATTTCAAACACCAACCAATTTCAAACACAAATAATTTTGAATGAGCCCAAATTGAGCTCGGCTCGTTTGCAACCTACTTCAATTAGCCCAACTGGATGGATATGTAGCCTACAAGTTGGATTGATGGTGAGCTCCAAAATCTCATGGAGAACTCTCAGGACTTAAGTTGAGCTTGCTCGTTTGGATGAGCTTGATTGGCCAACTAATAGTTGAATCTAATGATTCAGAGTAATGTTTACACATGAAGTTGCCTATAAGTTAAAGTATTTTATGTACCTTATATTTTTTTTTATGATTGACTGAAGAGTTTTGCTATGTACTTTTTTTTTTTGGGTTCATATAACAATATATAAATTTTTTTTTCGTAGCACTAAAATTTTAACTTAAACTCATAAATAAGATATTGTTCTCCTGTCTTCATTGAACTCTAGCGGGACTTAGTATAATCAATGGATAATTTATGATTTATCTTGCACAAGTTTATGAATTGAGTAAGGTGGACCCCGCCTTTAGTCAGCATGGAGCAGCCAGATTTTGTGACGTCTCAGATGTTTAGTAAAGAGAAAAGATAGAATTGGGAAGATTTTATAGACGATTCTGAAGCAGATACTTAGAGCAACTCCTTGGGTGCAGCTATCAAAGACCAAAGGGAGGCATTCAAGAATAAGAGATTTGCCTTTCATTATAGCAGAAGTTGATAGCTTATTATCATGATCACAAAGAAGATTCATCTCCCTAATCTTTATGAGAAAAGAGGCATGCTGTAAAAAGAAAACTGCTGTTGAAAAAAGTTCAAGATTCCAGATCTTGATTCTTACCATGGAAAAATTGATCTACAAATGATCTTGCTTGTTTTGAATTTGTTGACTATTTGGTGATTTTTTCCTACTTGCCATTTTGGACAATTATATTGTTTGTCGAACAAAAGAGAACATTTGTCACAGAAATTTCCAGCTACTAGCAACAAATACAGAAGGCTGGTTGTCGAGGAGCTTTATCGCTAGGTTCTAGAAGGAGATGCTAAAGATGAAGCATTAAAATATTACTCTTACAATGCATTGCCTTAATTATCAATTCTTCTATAAATGTTTCTCTTTTGGTTGTGCTTACAACCAATCGTCCTTCGTAACGCCTCTATCGGCACGGTCGGTGCTACGATGAGTTGTCGAGTTCATTCGATCAGGCCAAGGGAGCATGAGATTGAATTCCTCATATTCATTTATAGCCAAATTGCAGAAATATGTATGCATGTATATCTACAAATGTATATGTATGTATGTATATATATCTACATATGTATGTATATGTATGGATATATGTGTGTCACCAAAACAATTAGTATGTCATTTATGGGATAATGAGACGTGACATTGGCGTTCATATTATAAAATGCATTAAATCTAATGTTGCATCTTTAGATATTTTGGTTTAAGAATGACTTTTATTTAATTATGATTAAAGTAACTAATTAAAAACGTGATCACTTGTAGTGCATTATGAAGTCAGAAAGTAGAAGCCTGGACGTGAACATGCTTGCACTTTCTGATCAACCCGAGATTTGGCTTAAAAATAGTACAAAAGCTGTAATATTGGCTAACAATGTATGCTTGATTTTAGAAATATTTGAATTCATTGACTTATTTCTTTTATCATCCAATGCATATATATATATATAAATATATATATATATATATATATATTAAAAGTATCGTGCATCGTGACTTTTTGGTTGGCAGATACATTGTTAGTCGTGAGTCCCTTAGGGTCATTGGTTGAGGCCCGTCTAAGTGCATCTGCCATGCAATGCGGGATCGAGTGGTTAGGGAAATGTTCTATTCGGGACAGCTTTCTTGACCAAAACTAATGATAGGTGAGATCAGGTAAATGGCGTACCGAGACAGCTTTCTGCATACTTTGTGTTTTAGCCTGTAAAAACAGATTTGTTTGAGAAGCTATTTTCTTACCGTTTTCTAAAAATTTCTATGATGTGAAATAGTTTTCTTCAACCAAAGATTCTAGAGTGCGGTGACTGTAAAACAATATATATTTATAATTTTCATCATAGCTTTCTAAAATATTATTTTCTCACATTTATCTTTTTTTTTTTAGTTACAGCCACCCTAAAAGATCCTAAGTCAGTAAGCAATGGATCTCGAGCTTGTGCTAGTCTTACTCCTCTTAGAGGAAAAAATATTAGGTCAGGACTTCGGATGCCACTCCGAATTCATCCAAAGTCCAATAGTGGGGCCCCACAATCCCAGGTGTGCCCGCTTAACACATGGCGCCCCGGATGCAATATTTGCTCCTCTTAGAGAGAGATAAAGTTTTTGTCAGATATTATATACCGAAGATGGGATTGTTAGTTATACAAAATTGGAGCTTAGAGGCGATAAGTGTCAATTCTGATTTAAACCAACTTAGGCTCTATTTGGGGCCGCTTTTTTCACGTGGCACGGCTCCAAACCGCTAAAAATTACTGTTTGGCTGACAGCTTCGTGACCGAAAGACGCTTAAGTGGACGAGAAGCGAGACGCAGGATCGACCCCGTGGCCGCAACTTTTGTCTTGCTAATATTTGAAATTGCCCTCGCGAAAGAAGCCCCAGCGTTCCGTCCCGAGCCTTCTTCTTCGTTGTTCAGGAATCGACCACGCAGCCCTAGCGATCCTTCCGGTGGTCCCGCGCCTTCTTCTTTGTCGCAATTGCG
>NEWO01000014.1:962562-980631 GCA_003013225.1 Phalaenopsis aphrodite
ATGCGATACAGTAATTGTCTATATTTTTTCTGTAAGGTGGCTAAATGTGTGAAATTTTTTTGGATTCAGATCTCAATTTTGTTTTCTATGAATAACTGATGTTGGTACATATTTTTGCAATATGAATTTAACAGCAAAGCTCTGTACATTGCCACATTGCGAGAGACTAGTCAGTGTGCGTAGCCAAGAAATACCTCTTGTATTTGGAAATCACTACTATTGTTTTACTCCCCTGACGAAGAATGGAAAATATCACTGGAGAAAATATTAGCACGGGAGCTACACTATCTCAATGTAAAAAATAATATAATTATGTTATTAATAGTCATTTTAATAGTTTGACTTTTTTTGCACTTGATACTCACTGTGAATTGAGGCGTGCATCTGTAATTTTGTATTGTTCTTAAGTGAATTTTTGCCTTAAAACTATAAATTTATGGGTATCACAATTCTGTTAAGCACAACATTACAAAACAGGGGTAGAATCGTCATTTTTCCAGTAACAGCTGTCGCACAGCTATTTTCACCAGTTTCCCCACAATAGATTCATGGGGCAGCACAGCTGTAGCTGAGAAGCTGAAAAGCTGTAACTGCGCCAAACAGAGACAGTGCGGAGCTTCCTTTATAATAGGGACAACAAAGATTTTCCTTAGCATATAAATATTTCTTTTTTGAAAAGTTAAAGATAATTCTTTATAATATAATGTGTAGGTGTTGATATGCAAATATAAAGGAAATATATGTAAACTTCCTAAAGATAAAATAATTTACAGATAATGATGCAGATTGCACTCAACAATTAAATGAAATTTAAAAAAAAAATTATGTCTAATTAATTGAATATGTAGACGACGATATGAATCGCACCACGTTGTATGCAATTCAGAGCATTCACATATCCTTCATTCATATATTTTGAAAAGCTTTATTAGATGAAGCCATGCCCGATAGGCCGCCTTTCACCCCAATTGGTGGTGGTAAGAGTGTAAACAAGTTCCAGTCGAGCTCGAGCGAGCCTCGGCTTGAGCTTGACTTGCTAGCTTATCAAGCATAGTTCGCGAGTCACAGCCAAGCTCGAGCCGGCTCACTGAGTCTGCTCTGACTCACTTACCGTCTTAGGTGGTGGAATGAAAAACCGGGAGGTCGTCCGTGAACTCTCCGAACACAGAGAGGCTATCGAGCTCGAACAGATCCGAGCTCGAGACGCTTTCGCAATCCTCCAGATCCTCTATCTTCTCAAAACCTCTCAACAACTCTACCATCATCTGCGAATCTCCGCAGCAGCATCGATTTACGAAGCTCGCAGGCGCCAATCGCTCTTGCTTCTCGCGGCTTTTAAAACATGGGGCCGTTTTGCTGGTGCTCGAAAAGAAGGAGGACGAATAGCTCACCGGAGGTCTGGTCGGTGTTCTGTCTCCGACGCCGGCAAAAATGGTGTTGATTAAGGCGGCGAGGCGAGATCCAGGTGATGCAGAGGTCGGCGATTTTTGCAGATCGCGGATCCGGGTGCGAATGGAGCGATTGGGCTTGTTTTTTTGTGGAGATTTTGGTGGATCGATTCGGATGGGTTTGGATCGGGTGAGAACAGGGCGATGGGGGGTGGTGGAGTCGAAGTCGACGGAAGAGAATCCGACGATGCTAGAGGAAATGGAGGGAATGGTGGTGGAGAAGAAGCGTCGATGGCGAGGATCGTCAGAGGGATCACGCGCGCGGCGATGGATCGCCGAAGGTTGTGGTGGTGGTGGGCGTTTCTTGTCGGTTGATGAAGCGGGGAGGCACGGAGTTGCGGTAGCGGAATCGTCGATGGAGCGGCAGATAAGGTCGAGTAGTGAAGAAGAGAAGGAGGGAGATTGTGGCTGCTGTTTCTGCCATCTCTCCATTTTTTGATTGGGTGCAAGAGGTTGGGTATGGAGTCGGATTAGAATGGCCGATGGAGGGCGTTATGCTTTGCAGGAGCGGAGCGGAGGAGGAAGAGGAAGAGAGAGGAAGATGGGCTCGGGCCATATGGAGAGGGACGGGACTGTGCATTTTATAACTTAACGAAGCGGGAGGTACTGAGCTGGCACTAATGCTTAAGTGGCTTATCGTTATTTGGAGAAATTATTCTCTACATGCGGTGTCTGATCCTGGGTCAGGGATTATTTCTGTTTTTTTTAAAGAAAAAAATTTTTAAGTGGGGCCCACCGAAATACATCAGGACCGTAGATCAGGTGATTTACGGTCCGGATCGGACACCGCACGCAAGCTACATGCGGACACCAATCCGTATGGAATAATTTTTCGGCTTTGTTGGGTTGGTTTTGGGGAGGACTAAAAAACTGCAAGAAAGCAATTTCTCATTGCAACTCGGCGATCTCTTTTGTCACCTACTCGGTTTGATAAATTTAAAGTTATCGAATTTGACAAATCCTGTTTAATGCAAATCTAGTTGGACTTACTTTTTAAGCTAAATGATTCGATAGAACATGGACAAAGTAGAACTTTTCAGTGGAGGCTACAAAAATTTCCGAGATCAGTGATTGATGAATGCAGTGCACAAAGCAAAGATGCCATCAAAGAAAAAGGAATCGTTTTCATTAACTTTCTATAGAATGAAGCGCAAGGTTTGTCCAAATTCCAACTGAAACGAAAATTTGAGAAGACATCGACACTCAATGACCGTCTTTAAGCCACCACAAGCCAATTTATAGACGTACCTTCTGATTTTTACCTTTCATTTTTGCACAATTATTCCAGAAACTTGTCTACAAACTTGATGAAGTTGAGGATCATGATCTTGCCATCTGGGGTGATGATGCTCTCCGGATGAAACTGTACTCCCTGTTAACAAAAGTGAAAGAAAAGCCCTCAAATCACAAAGAAGGATGGCAGGGTATTAAGGCTTGAAGATATCGACGAAAACTTTATTTCATTTTTATTTTATTTATGTTCTAACATATAACATAGGTAAAAATACATTTGATATCCTTATGCATTTATTAATGATATAATAATATTTATAATTTTTTTATGCTGACCCACCACCCCTGCCAAAGCAAGCATTTTTTCTTCATAACCGGCGGTTATCTCCCTCCCACTACTGCATTGATGGCCGCAAAAATCTTCAACTAAATTTGTAAGTCAAAACTGCCATTGGAACTTTTTTCAAACTCACAATACCAAACTCACACATACACGCATATGTGCTGGGCATTGAACTCATCATACCCATATGATTGGATTTTGGAAATAAAGCACCCGGTCACTAGCAAAGTAAGTTGCACAACTGACATTGGGACCTTGAGTTAAAACTCCTCCGCTGAGAGTTAAGAGTTTAGAGTTACAACAACAACAACAACAACAAGAAGCTTTTATTGCACTAAATGGGGCAAGCTAAATGAATCTTTTTTCTCCATTGCATCTTAAAAATTAGAGTTAGGTTGAGAAAAAAATCAAAAAATATTTGAAACACCTAAACTTTTTTTTGACCTTTCTTAAAAATCACTAATTTAAATTCTCAAATAGAAACAAAAACTACTTACCAAGCATATTATACATTATCATTAATGAATTCCAAAAAATACTAATATTATGCAATGCCAAAAAGGCTCTTAAACTTCAAAATTTCAAGATTATGCATGTACACTAATTGAACAATGTCCAGGTAGTTTGAACAAACTTGAAATTTCATGTTTTGGTTCCATTCTTCATTTTGTTTCCTATCATCTTAATTAGTATAGAATTTAGTCAAATAAATGGCAGAACAATATATAATCCATAAACAATAAAATTTCATCTAACCCTAGCAATTCTGATAAGACTAAAGAATTTTATAACGCTCCCAAATAGTTGAAATAAAGTAGTGACGTGTAATCCTGATCAAGCGAAGTTGGCCATGAACAAATTAAATTTAAGGATGGCATTCATAAAACACAAAGGCCGCCTATTTTTCTCAATAAAAATAAAAAAGAAAAAAAAAACGGCAGTTGGTTTACCTTGATATGCTTGTATTTCTTGTGGCGAGCAGCCATGATTAACCCATCTTCAGTCCAGGCGGTGATTTCAAGCTTGTCCCCTGGGAATGTTTCTTTCTCAATAACAAGGCTGTGGTACCTACATGCAGAGAAAGGGCTGCAAGAGGATGAAGAAATTTCCAATCAGACAAGAATATTGATTCGAGATGAAATTAGAAAATAAGCAAATCAAATGAACAATAACAGTCGCCCATTCCTTGCCAATTGCCAATGAAAGGGATTATGGTGTGGTAGAAGGATCCAAATACCATTAACAATAAATAAGAGATGGGAAATAAGAAAATACTGCTGTGCCATCAGATGATTGCAAGGAGTAGAAGCCACAACGAAGATAACCATACTAAACAAATGGTCACGTTAAGCTAAATCTTACAGCCTAAAAAAGTACCATTTTCTTCTCTCATACATCTAGTGCTATTTCTAATCCTAATGCGGGAAGAAGTGCTCTATTCCCCAAAGCCCGTTTTCCTTCTTTAATGGGAAGGCCAGAACCAATCACCTTTAGAGGTCAGAAATTCAGGAAGGTTTGAGTTGGAGAGCATGGCTCAGGCAGCATCAAAAGCTTCCATTTCAGAGCAATGCAAACGGTAACAGTAGGGCTATGTTTGGTAAAAATCATTGAATAGAAAAGGAAATAGTCATCGAAATGATGAAAGGGATTAAATAGGAGTTAGTTTTCACCCACTTCGATCAAGAAGAAATTTGAGTTTTCTTTCTTCCATAATTATTTAATGAAAATTTAACTATGCTATGACAATTTTTTTCTTCCCATTCTTCACTAGGAATTGAGTTTTACAAGGACCCGAGATATCACTATGAAACAAAGTAAATGGTTGTGATTGGTTTGTAAGATTGGGAAAAAAACAATGATTTTTAGCAAAATGACAAACCTCGCATTGAAAAGATATTTTTATTTTGAAATAACCGAAGATACAAGTATTTTAAATGCTGAAAAACTAGTTGTTTAAACTATAACGCCATAACATAATATCATTATCTTTGGATGAAAATAGAATTTAAACAAATATTTTGACATTGCCCATTCAGGTTAAGCTCTTCAAAATAATAGTCGATTTTTTTCTTAAACACCGTCAATTATCCTCCTAACGATCAATTCCTGAAACTCACAACAAGAAGAGTATAAATTAGCTTTACATTGATGGTCAGAGGTAATTTTACTAATGGACAAGTTATGAGACAAATTAAGAACGTAGAGTACAACGTAAAGAGTCAACAACAGAGTGAGTTTGATCATTCATATCAGATCAATTATCGAGAGAGAACCATGAACAATTTTGACCTTTTATTAACTACACAAGGTTCATAGAATGGAAACATTTTAGAGCAACCAGTCATATGACTAGTCACACCACAATCAATTATCCAAGAATGAACAAAATTAAGAATAACACCTAACAACACAATGGCTAGAGAGTTACCCTTTTGTACTAATGAGAAAGACGGAATTGGGAATTATTTTGGAGATTAAAACAAATTCTTCAGATACTCTAATTGTTCCTTGGTGAAAGGGCCTACATCCAAATTTGCAAAAGGTTCTTTAGTTTTCTCGTCATTGGCTTGATAGGCTCGACTTTCTCGTTTAGATTTTGATTTTTAATTTGCAGGTTTATCATGAAGCTTCTGATATATCTCCTTCGTATGTCATGATTTTTTGCAATGCTTACACAACCATGGGTAGAAGAAATTGATTTAGAAATTATCGGGATCGACAAAAATGATGGAATTTCTTTAAGAGTCTGTCGTTGCCGACTTGTACGACATCATTAGAGGAGAGATGAGGATGAGAAAGAAACCCGAGTCGATTTTAATCGAGTTAATTTTGGCTAAGAGTTATTTTTGCACTTAAATCTGTAGTAGAGAGTCTGCTAAGAAGTCTCAAAGAAATTGAGGGGCTCTAGATCTATTGAGTTTTGGAGGCCTTCGCACATCGCAATCTCGTTGACTTGGATGAAAGGGCAGAAGACATCAAAGATATCCTATGGATCTGTCGTTGTCGATGGTGACGAAGACAACAGTGAAGAGCACGACGACAGTGCATACAAGTTCATATCAGAGCTCATCAGTGACGAGACCGCATCAAGAATTTCATTGTCTTTGACCTTGAAGATGAGAAGTGGCTACCCTGTAATGTTCTAGCGCCTAATTAGGTCTAAGCTCAGTCGTGTGATTGTGTGCTCCTGGGCGTCTCTGTGCGACCACTGAAGCTTCGGTCACACTTGGGCATCTCTTGATAATAGAGAAAAGTGGCTTCGCTTCATGGGCTGCTCTAGACACTCGTAAGCATTGCGATGTGCGAAGGTTAGTGTGCTTCTACACCGTAGCGAGAGTCGTGATTTGAAGATCCTTAGCATTGATACCATGTAATTTTTTGGAGTAGGAAAAAATAAGAATTCCTCTATAATTTTATAAGAAATGATTAAAAGATAAATAGAGGGGATGACTCCCATATTAGGAAAACTATAAAATCATCCATAGCTCCCCCTTATAAAAGAAGGAAATAGGAACTATAACATATCAACAATACCAAGCTCTAAAAACAGAAAAGACTAAAATAAAAGACACTAAGAAAATAAAATATTCCTAAAATTTCAACAACATATATTAATCATTTTCAATTGCTACATATTTTTCCAATATCACTACTATTTACAAAATGTCAAAAAAGCTATAAAAAACTAAATATCAATATTGTCTATAGGATTATTATTAATCATAATAGCATCCATCTTAGAAGTCATTATCTTATCGAACAATAAAAGAAACTTTAATAGCAAACCGTTTTTATTAGAAGTCATTATCTTATCATAAGATGACTCTCTACTACATCTTAGGAGTCATTATCTTATCTTAATATAGAGGTTCCAAAAGAATTCATTATAGGGATGTTTCCAATAAAAACGGTTTGTTCTTGCATATTTCTACCAATTTTCCAAATTAAGATCGCGGGTACATATAATTCAGAAGAATATGTGAGTGATTCATACACAGCATCTCTTTCTGTTATCAAGGGCTCTACCAATTGATATGTTTCCACAAATAATTGTAATTCAATTTCTAGATCTCTATCTTCAATTTTTTGAAACTTATGAAACTCTTCCGTCAAGGCCTGATTAATGAACGACAAAATCCCTCAAATTGTATCTGACTAAATCCAGGTATTGTGGACATTCCCTCATTTCCATTCTGGAGCATCTTAATCTGAAGTTTCCTCTTTATTGAAAAAATCCCATTATCGGCTTTTGGCTCACTATTCATCGAACCCTACCAATTGATCTAGCAATGAGGGAATGGATATTTTGTTTACTGAATCACATAAAATTTTAGTCAACCTCATCCATATATATCGTATCAACGAAAGAAAGACAGAGAAATGAAGGGCATTTTCGATGCAAGTTCGAATTTGATCTTGAGACAAGTACAAATAGAAAGAAATGGAAATTAAGAAAGCATTCCTGGGAAAAATTATGTCACTTAGGCTGATGGAGTTTTTTATTGGATATAAAAATTGATCCAATTTAGACTTAATACCTAATTCTTTTATTATGATATTAATAATGATATTATGATCAGTGTAAAAAAAAAAAATCAATGAGTTTAGGATTTAATTTGCTTTCAATGAATGAGATAAAAACAGAAGAATCAGTAACAACATAGAGTTTCCTTTTTTTTTAGCGCGCTCAATTGAATGTTCAAAAAGGAATTTGCAAATCTTTTTCTGGTAGTAAAATTTAGAAAATACAATGGAATTGCGTACGTATATAGTCATTGGAGTAATCTTTAGGAAGTACATGACGATATAGCTATCTAGCTATCCGTATATCACATTTTTTATAAGAATTGAACTTGGTGCAAAGTCGTACTCTATCATAATCTCTATCTTCATATTCATATTTATCTTTATTCCTTTTTTTCATCACTGACTCAGTTTAAACAAAATGAAATATCTTTTTTATTTTATTCACTCTGTTCTTTCACAAATAGATCCAAATCTAAATCCTCGTATCTTTTTCCAATCCAATCTCATTTGTTTTGGATAATACGATATGAAGATATATGTTCAAGGAATCTTCGTTATTGAATCATTCATAGTCTATATCTCTTTCCTTATATTTACAAAAAAAATCTTCTTTTTTAAGATCCAAGAATTTCAGGGGCTAGAGCCAATTTGTTAAGATTTTTTTTTTTCGTTCTTTTCATTGACATAGATAAAAGTACTCTGCTAGGATGATGCACGGGAAATGGTCAGGATAGCTCAGTTGGTAGAGCAGAGGACTGAAAATCCTCGTGTCACCAGTTCAAATTTGATTCCTGACACGTTAATAATGTATCAAATAGATATTTCTTAATACCTCATACAAATGAAATTAATTCATTAAGACGGATCGGGATAGATATTCTTTACTTTCTTTTTCATTTTTTTTTTTTATTTTAGTCCCTCCGCAATACGAATGAAAGTCCAGTTACTTTATTTATGCAATGAAAATTGCCAGCTATTTAATAACTAAGTTTATACATAACAACATGAATATGTACAATCTATGCCAAAGAAAATACATGTATAGCATCAACATATGGGTAGAATCTTTAGCTTTGCATTTGATAATCAAAATTTAGAGGCTTCAGAAGATTCAACAAAACGGATTAACTTTAGGATAAATAAGGAACAAATCCAAAGCAAAAAGAAAGCATATATTAATACCATCCTATTCTAAATACTGTCTATTGTATATTCATACCCTCAGTTACAGCACATAAAAGTTAAAAGAATACCATTAAAGGCCGGAGGAACTCAATTAAATTAATTATACCTTCACAAGTTTGATGAGTATCTGTTTTGATAAAAACTGTGTCTTTGGCTTTGGCTTTGACATAAAAAACGACACAGTTTTGGGCTTGAATATGGCTTTGAAGGTCATGAAACTACTATGAATGAAAAGCATGACAAGATTTCAGCTTCATAGATGGCATCAACAATGGTTTTGATGGAATGAAAAAAAAGAAGTCATTGCTTCTGTTATTATAGAAGTTAGTCAGCTATGTTCAATTATGTTTCTTTGGTTTCGAAGAAGCAGAAATGAGAGGAGAAGAAGAATATACGGAATTGTCTTGTAGATAATTTGGGCAAATACAATACTATAGGTATTATTTACTTCATGAGTTTTAATTTTAAGTGCTTCGTAACCCCCCATGTATGATAAGCACCGAAGACTAATCTAACAATAAAACAACAGGCACAATTTTTAAACCGTCGAATACAAGTCAAGACGCATATAGGCCTTGTCTCACAAACAAAAGCCATTTGAAAGTGTCCATCCTTCCTAGCTCACATTTTATTTATTTCTTTTTATCTTTCATTTTCTCTTTTAACATATAGATTTTTCAAGAATCCCTTTAGTTTCTATGTACATCACATTGGGATATCAAAAACAAAATGCAGCCTAATATGTGAAAGTCCTAGACTAGCACTGGCCTAAATGGACCTGGCAATAATAGACTTCTTCGAAACACATTGAAATCATAGAATTGCTTGGGATGTCCTTCCAAAAAAAGTATGAACGACTAAATATCCTATGTTTTCACACACACTATGAATGCCACAAGGCCATCATAGTTGTCCAGGTGCAAACAAGTTTAAAGAATCGGTAAGGAATCAAATGTACTATCAACCAAATTATGAGTTCTCAAAGTTTTAAGCATTTATATACATCAAATGCCACTTATTAACGCATGTCATTCAAAAAGAATTAAAACATAATATATGAAACAAGATTTATATTATAATTAATTGAAACTATTTATGACAATGAGGCCATGATGAAAACTTAAAACAGGATATTGATGATCACTCGGCTGGAATCATATGATTTTATTCGGGTTGCATGAAGAACGGCATCAATATCTAGATCTCCTCATGTCAATTTTTAATGATCCCTTTGACAGCAAGAGGCGGTAATGCCTTTTTCTTGTGTGTTTTGTTCACATTTGGTGCTAAAAGAAGAATTAAGCTAATGAAGCGATGGATGAAACCTTTGGAAAACGAGGTACTAAAGATTAAATAGTATGAGAAGGCTCCATCTGTCGGCATGCAAAAGAAAAATAATGTATTAACAAACAGAAGATTTAATCAAACTAACATGTGGTACATCACATCCTAGGTTTCCAGAAAAAAAATGTTTAAGAGTTAGCCGGGACAAACAGATCGAATAACTGAATGGTAATCTTATTGCCGTTGCTCTATGGTTTGCCTGAAGCATTGCAAAACTCCAATAAATGCACTAGAACGTTCAAATTTGAATATTATGAATAGGTTAACTCATATAGCAGAAGTTTATTCAAAGTGAGAGCCTTAGGTAAATAGCAGGTAAAGAGGAAGACTGAGAAGCAAAAGCAAGAGAGTAAAACTTCTTAAGGAAAGCAAAAGATAAAATTATACACTCATAAGACTATGTCCGAGAGGTAATCAGGTTCTTGAGGAATTGCTTTAATTAGTTAAATGGAATTGCTTTCATTAGTTAAAGGGTTCAATAGCGACTACAAGTTGCTGGCACTGAGGACTGGCCCAGGGCCAGAAAATTCTATCCTTTTAGCTAAACTTGTAATGGAGCGTATAACTGGTGTTTTCAAAGGAAAGGAGAAGTTTTAATGTGAAAAAGAATATAGCAGTAATGATTTGCTTACTTAAAACGAATGCAACTAGAAATGACCACGTATGACTGTTAATATAATCCTAGCAAAAATAGTCGCTAAGAAGACATGGATTCTGACAATCATGGGCATGTGAAAGAAGACATGGATTAAATTGCTGTGGTAAATATGTGCGTTCAAGGATAAAAACCAAAATTTACCAATCATCGAGTACAATGAATCCCAAAATCCTCAGGCCCAAACTACACAAGTTATTGCTAGTAAAAATTCTCAAAATGACATTTAAATTCAAAGAGTGACCAGATAAATGGTGAGAAACAACCTGAGCACTTTATGAAGTGATACGGAAAGGTAAGAAAATATATACACAGCAGTTGTGAAATGGCAAAAATCTTACTTCGACAATCCATCAAAAAGATCTTCTTCAAGTTGTTCATCATAATAAACAAGAGAACTTTTACCATGCCTCACGCCAGAAGGAGAGCGCACAATCTTTCCTGTAAATCAACAAAGAACCTCTATAAAACTTCATAGCATTGTTTACATATACAGTAGTGCAGAAGATGCAAAACAAATGATACAAACCTCCAAAGGCCTCTCCAATGCATTGCAAGCCCATGCAAACACCAAATAAAGGTATGGAAGGCCCCAGTTCAACAACAGTTTGCAATGAGATCCCTGAATCTTGCGGTGCACCTGAAACAAAAGACAATGTTTACTTCTAGATGAGAGTATAACAAAAATGGCAACATTTTTTAACAGGCAAAACTTACCAGGTCCAGGAGAGATAAGTATCCCCTTTGGGTTTTTCCTTAAAAAAGCAAAGTCATTTTTAAATCATCAGCAAACACAAAAAGCTAATTTTTAAGAAAAATATCAATTTTAATAAATACATCTCATGAACAGAACTTATTTAATTCAAAAATTAAAAAGAAAACAAACCTTCTTATGTCCTCTACAGTAAGCTCATCATTGCGGAATACTTCAAAGTCAACTCCCAGCTCTCCAATATACTAATTAGAGAACTCACGAAATTCAGATATGGAATAATATTATGAGGCAATAATTTAAATATTAGTAATTCAGTAACAATAACATTCATTACAGCGGTTCCGGTCAGTAAGCATTAATAAATCTTTACAGTGAAACAGGACTATCAATATGCAAAAAGTAGTTCTATTGTGTCTTACATAGTTTTGAGCCTCAAGGACAATAAATTGAACAGAATTGATGAAAGGTATAAGAAATCAGCGAAGAGAGGATATAGAGGGTCTACGTTAGGACAATTTTGAATGGCTGATGCAGGGCATTTTCAAGTTCAAGAGATTACTGACGAAGCTATATAATGAAATGCATCAAATCATGCAAATTCATATGATTCGCTCATCGCAAGCTCTTAACTCTTAACAAAGTATTGGTTACATTTGATGAGATAAAAAATACAAAGAAATACAAATAACTAGAGTACTGCATAGTTTGACTAGTAATATCCCGATTTCTGCTAACAAATCCAAAATATACTTCCATTGAGATAGAGAGATGCCCTTCTTTCTCCTTGATACTTCAATCACCAAAAAGTATTTCAAGAAACCTAGATTGTTATTGTTGAACTGATTTTGGAGAAACGATTTCACTAATAAGATTCATTGTAAATCGCTTCCAGTAATAATAATAACATCAATCCACACCCCTAATAGAATAATCCAAGGAGCAATTTGCTTGTAGAATACATTGTGATCACTTTTACTTTTATGTAACTCAAACTATTCTAATGCTTGGCTTAATTTTTCAAACCGCGCCTAAGGACTTTGCTTCAATCCATATAATAATATTCGAAGACAGCATACTTTCCCAGACTCCCACTTTGCACCAAACCAAAGAGGTTGATCCATATAAACTTCTTCTAACATATCACATTGTAGAAAGACATTCTTCACGTAAGCTGATGCAAGGGAAATTTATTAATTGTAGCCAAAGACAAAAATAAGAGAACTAAAGTCAACTTAGCTACAAAAGATAACGTGTTCAAGTAATCAATCCATAAGTTTGAGTATAGCCCTTAGCGAACAGCCAAGCTTTAGACAAGCTACAGATCCATCAAACTGAAACTTAATTGCAAAATCCCATTTAGAACCAACACTCTTCTTGCAAGAAGATATTTCAACTAGTTCTCAAGCTCCATTTTCAGTTAAAGCATTCATTTCAACAAGCATCACTGCTGCCCACCCATAATGGGACACAATGGTATATGGCTTCTTGAACATATTTCGGGACCTCAACAGAGTCTAGAGAAGCAATAGAGAGAAAGAAGTAAAAGATAATTGATTATAGTTAACATGAAGAAATGGGATAAGCGCATTGATGTTTAGCTCTTTGAAGAGCAATAGGTAAACCAAGGTTGCTAGGAGGAGAATCTGCTGAGGAAGAAGTACCAGTGTCGAACAAGGATCAGGGGATGAGGTCTTCTCGAGTAAGCAATAGTAATAAGTGGTCTAGGATGAGGCACTAGTGAAGGAAGTGGAGTTGAACTGATGATGTGTTACATTAACTCATCAAAATTTTGTAAGGATTTAGAAACGATAAGTCGTGAAAGAATGGCGTTTGTCATGAAATGTAACATGAGCAAAGACCATGCAATTGTTTAAGAGGGAGGAAAAACATTGATATCTTTTTTGCAAACAAGGTAACCTAACAAGACACAACTTAGCAACTTAGAGTTTCAGTTTAACTTGTGGACGGGAATCACGAACAAAACAAGTATACCTAAATATACATGATTCAATGAGAAAGTGATGGTTGGAAATAAACTTGAAAGAATATCTGGTTTTGTAAAATAGTAAAGGGCATCTGATTGATCAAGAAACATGCATTAAAAACTACATAAGCCCATAATTATTATGGTAGATTAATTTGAAACAAAAGAGCTCTAACTGCATCAAGAAGATGTCTATTTTTTATTTCAGCTACTCTATTTTGGGACAAAGTATCGACACAAGATAATTGATGAATCATCCCATTTTGCGTCGTGTATATGTGAAAAGGTGCAGAGAAATATGCATTGATATTGTCAGTTCTCAAAATTATTACAGGAATATTGAATTATGTTTTAATTTTAGCAAAAAAAGATTGAAAATATGACAGTAACTCAATACAAGATATCATACAATAAAGTTAATCATATAACAAAAATCATCCACAACAGTGAAAAAAATATTGAAATCTATTAAATAAAACAGGACAAGGTCCCCATTATAATGAATCAACCCAAAATTATGACTATCTTTTCTTATTAATTTTGCGAATAGAAGATAAACGATATTCTTTTGCAAATAAACACGACCCACAATTTAAAGATGATAATTTTTAAAACTGAAGTATAGTTTTTTAGCATTGGTAGTGATGGATGCCCTAATCAATAATGAATCTCAAATGGAGTAAGGTGATAGAACAAGCTATGGCTAGAAGTAGTTATCCAACATATATAGCCCCATTTTAACTACAAGTGATCAATTTATGAGTAGAATAAACTCAAAAGGTTAAACTACCAACTTGCAATCATATCAACATGCAATCACATAACAAATTTTCCTAACTAGCATAAAATTCAATTCAAAAGAAGAAAAAAATTTAGCCCTACTCATTTGGGATGAAAACAACACATATTCTATTGCACAATCCAAAGTAACAATGTTAGAACGATCTCACCAAGTTTCTTTACCAAATTACACGAAAGTAGAATACAATCTCTGAATTCCACCCAATTTGAGTAAAAAATGTATACACACATATGCTTGCACTTGTTCTCCCTCGGAAGAACTTTCATACTCTCCTAAGATTCCTCCAACGAATCCTATTATCAGCTACAAATGTTCTTTGAGGACTCCCTCCTGACTTTTCTTTCTTCCTCTAAACGTCACTCCAAGGGTAAAAAGTTGCACTACTGTGGAGGAGCAAAGCCCTGATTCATTCAGAATTTATACTATTTGTAGCCACGGATCACCATCAGGACAGAGAATTACTGCAAATCCCTAAATTGGTTCGCCTAGCACAGAAGTTCTTCCCCACAGCGTTAGAGTTTCTCTCTCTTTGATTCTCCATCACACCTAGATCCCGTAGGTGATGCCTTGGCGCCATAAGAAGTGGTGCGCCAATTTGGAAGGGGCGCCATAAGAAGTGGTGCGCCAATTTGGAAGGGGCGCCTAGGCGACCCAGAGATAGCACCTTGGCACCTCGTTGTGGCCGCCTATGCACCTCTTGTTCGGTGCCTTGGCACCTAATGCTTGGTTTGGGGTCATGGAGAGAGGCGTTGTCACGTCGTTTTGGGCGTGTGTACGCCTAATCTAAGGCATCAAATGTCTCCTAGCTCTGTTTAAGCCTATAAGTCAAGTATCCTACAAATAACATAAAAAATACTTGAAAAAGCATAAATATGATTCAAAAAGTGAAAATACTGTAGGAAAACACGGGTTAATATTTTGCATATTTTACACACATAAACGATGCAGACGGAGCCAAACAACAAGCGATGGAAGAAGAGGAAGATTTGAATAGTGCAAACGAAAACGCAAGATGTAGAAGGAGCATAACGACACTGAAGAAGAGATTGAAACAGACAAATCTGATCGACGCAGACTACGCTGCGGCGCAGAACAACAAATGACACGAATAAGGCTGCACTTACAAGCGTGAAACGAAGCCAAACTAAAGGGGATGAGTCATGTGTGGCTAAGATACAATGTGAAGGGAAGCAACTCTTTGTTCTCTTTCAATTGAAAACAAATGTTATATATTTATATACACTCCCATCTTTATAGATTAGGAACATTATTAATATAGAAAAGATCATGTAATTAGATCTTCTCTAATTAGATTACCTAATATCAAGCTTCTTAATATACAAATTTTTTTAATATACAAGCTTTAGATTTATTTCTTTCCATAACAATAAGAAAAATAGCAATTGCATCACTCTTAATTTTAGTAAAAAGATTCATGAAACATTAGTGCATCCATCGATAAAGAACAAACCAGCGACCCTCAAAGAAGTCAAGTGGAAAAAATGGACATCGGTAGTTAACAAATAACATAATGCAATTCTCCAAAAAGGTTTCCTTTCAATAAAGAAGAAAACATGATACTGTGTAATAAAGAATTTCTTTAATAGAATTAAGAGTTTTGAGAAAAGATATAACATTTAAAATTGAATGGATTTTTCTTGATCATCAGATTCTCAAAGTGGCATTAATTATTTTTTAGGAGATTTAAATGGACATGTCGGTAGAGTGGTAGAAGATTTCAGAAATGTTCATGGTGGATACGGTTTTGGAGTAACTAATGAAGAAGGTAGAGCTATTTTAGATTTTGCTTTAGCGTATAATTTTGTTATTACTAATATTTTATTCAAGAAAAGGGATGAACATCTTATTACTTATAAGAGTGCATCTAATAAAACACAAATTGATTATTTTCTTATGAGAAGAAGAGATCGTCGTGATTGTAAAGATTGTAAGGTCATTGCAAGTGAAAATTTAAATACCCAACATTGCTTATTAGTTTTAGATTTTAAAATTAAGAGTTGTAAAATAAAAAATACTAGGACTCATCATTGCAAAATTAGATAGAGAAACTTAAAAGACACAAATAAAATTATTTTTATGAGTAAAATTCAAGATTTCAAAATTTGGGATATTCATGAAGAAGCAAATATGATGTGGGATAAAGTAACAAACACTATTAAATAAGTAACAAAAGATGTTCTTGGAGAATCAAAAGAAAAAATAATTACAAATAAAAATAGTTGGTGGTGAAATAATAATGTGAGAGAAAAGATAAAATATAAGAAGTTATGTTATAAAAATTGGTTTAAATGCAAAAGCTTAGAGAACTGAAAAAAATATCTAACGGCCCGCAGGGAGTCTAAAAGAACAATCAGTGACGCTAAAAATACTGCTTTTAATGATCTTTATAATAGATTAGATACTAAGGAAGGTAAAAAATATATGTATAAACTAGCCAAACAAAGAGAAAAGAAAAGTAAAGATTTAACTCAAGTAAAGTGTATTAAAGATGAAAATCAAAAAAGTATTTTTCTTAGAAAAAGATATTCAACATTGGTGGGTGAGTTATTTTGATAAACTTTTTAATGAAGTTTCTGAAAATACGATCGACCTTAGTGATTTTAATATCGTGAATAATAATAAAACGTATCATTTCTACCGTTGCATTAGCAAAAAAGAAGTTGAGGAGGCTTTAAAGAAAACCAAGGGTGGAAAGTCTGTAGGACCTGATGATATCCCAATTGAAATGTAGAAATTTTTGGGAGATTTGGGAGTTTCTTAGCTTACTAAACTCTTTAATATTATTTTAAAAACTAAAAAAGATGTCTGAGGAGTGAAGGAAGAGTATTTTGGTCCCCATTTTTAAGAATAAAGATGATGCACAATAGTGTGCAAATTATAGAGGAATTAAGTTGATGTGTCGTACATTAAAATTATGGGAGAGGGTAATTGAACATAGATTAAGACGCATCACAAAAATTTCTCATAATCAATTTGGATTTATGTCGGGCAGGTCTACTATGGAAGCTATACATTTATTGAGAGGTTTGATGGAGAAGTTCAGAGATAATAAGGAGAATCTACATTGATTTTTATTTACTTAGAAAAAGCTTACGATAAGGTTTCAAGAGATATCCTTTGGAGAGTTCTCGAGAAGAAATGTGTTGATATGACTTATATTCAAGTCATTAAAGATATGTATACTAGAGTTATTACTTGTGTTCAAACTGAATGAAGATTGACAAAATATTTTTCTATTTCTGTTGGATTACATCAGGAATCGACTTTAAGCTCATATCTTTTTGCTTTAGTTATGGATGGTCTTACTGGACATCTACAGGAGGATGAACCTTGGTATATGTTTTTTGCTGATGATATTCTTCTCGTGGATAAAACGAGAGAAAAAGCACAGGAAAAGCTTGAATTATGGAGGTCTACATTGGAGTCTAAAGGCCTTCGTTTAAGTAGAACTAAAATTGAATACATAGAATGTAATTTTAGTAGTAATAGCTCTAAAGACAGAAGTGTGGCTTTGAGCGATCAAATCATTAAAAGGTGTGAACGATTTAGATATCTTGGGTCTGTTGACCAAAGCAATGGTGATATAGATGGGGATGTTAATAGTAGAATTCAAGTTGGTTGGTTGAAGTGGAGGAATACTTCGGGCCTTTTGTGTGATAGAAAAGAACCGCTAAGACTGAAAGGAAAATTTTATAAGACGGTGGCGAGACTTGCAATGTTCTATGGCACTGAATGTTGGCCTTTAAAAGAGAAGCATAATAATAAGTTAAGTGTTGCCGAGATGAGAATGATTAGGTGGATGAGTGGCTTTA
>NEWO01000014.1:980650-1004427 GCA_003013225.1 Phalaenopsis aphrodite
AATCTACATTTGATTTTTATTGATTTAGAAAAATCTTATGATAAGGTTCCAAGAGATATCCTTTGGAGAGTTCTCGAGAAGAAATGTGTTGATATGACTTATACTCAAGTCATTAAAGATATGTATATTAGAGTTGTTACTTGTGTTCAAACTGAAGGAGGATTGACAAAATATTTTTATATTTATATTGGATTACATCAGGGATCGTCTTTAAGCCCATATCTTTTTGCTTTAGTAATGGATGGTCTTACTGGACATCTACAGGAGGATGTACCTTGGTGTATGTTTTTTGTTGATGATATTCTTCTCGTGGATAAAACGAGAGAAAAAGCCCAGGAAAAACTTGAATTATGGAGGTCTACATTGGAGTCTAAAGGCCTTCGTTTAAGTATAACTAAAACTGAATACATGAAATGTAATTTTAGTAGTAATAGCTCTAGTGACAGAAGTGTGACTTTGGGTGATCAAATTATTAAAAGGTGTGAACGATTTAGATATCTTGGTTCCATTGTCCAAAGCGATGGTAATATAGATGGGGATGTTAATAGTAGAATTCAGGTTGGTTGGTTGAAGTGGAGGAATGCTTCGGGCCTTTTGTGTGATAGAAAAGTACCGCTAAGACTGAAAGGAAAATTTTATAAGACGTTGGTGAGACCTGCAATGCTCTATGACGCTGAATGTTGGCCTTTAAAAGAGAAGCATGATAATAAGTTAAGTGTTGCCGAGATGAGAATGATTAGGTGGATGAGTGGCTTTACACTTAGAAACAAAATGCGGAATGAATATATTCGCGATAGGGTTGGAGTAGCTCCTGTGACAGACAAAATTAGAGAAAGTCGTCTTAGATGGTTTGGTCATATTAAACGTCGTCCATTAGATGATCTGATTAGGAGAGTAGATGTTTTAGATTCGACTTGTGTTAAGAAAGGCAGAGGTAGACCTAGGAAGACTTGGGCTTATTGTATTAAAAATGATCTTAATTTATTAGAACTTAATGAAAATATGACACTAAATAGAACACAATGGAGACAAAGGATTCATGTAGCCGACCCCACGTAGTGGGATTAAGGCTTTGTTGTTGTTGTTGTTGTTGTTGTAAGCCCAATCATCCTCATGTAGTAGCCTGAAAAACAATATGAAGGATAAAACACATGCTGCACTTGAGATCTTAGCTTTTAAATAAATAATAGATTACTAAATAATTTAGGTACATAAATGAAATTTCAGAAAATGANTACATAAATGAAATTTCAGAAAATGAAAGATCCGCTTATAGTATATCCTTGATTGACCATGTTGACAATCACAAATTCTTGCTGTTAAGAGAAGCCGAATATAAAACAAGTTCATATGAGGAATTGATCATATGACATGTAGCTCATAAATCAATCATCCAAGAGATGAAAAATGGGCATCTATGAGACTTTGAGGTATAATATGATAAGAGAATACTTGAGGACTCAAACATATTGATACTTATTGTAGATATTATTTTTTGGAAGTCCCTAGCAAGCCATTTTTTATCTTTTTTTAATGCCTTATAGATGCCCAATTTTCTATTTCATTTAAGAACATGCAAACCAATATCAATCACTTTATATAATAATTTGCATTCAACCAACATGTTAAGTAGATGTTTTGCAACTCTCTAGTTGAATTTAGATGGTATCTCTATTCTAAAGATGTGGTTACCATTATTATTATTGCAATCTATGGAAAAAGAAACTATGATTTTGTTCACAAGAAAAAAAAACAAAAAAAAAAGAAATGCAAAAATACAAAATGAGAATAATATGTGGCAATGCAGCCAGAAAGGTTGCAACAATAGAAATGCTACAGTAATTTAATAATAAAAGTTGCATTTAAAAGAAAATAGGAAAAAAGCATGAGTGCAACAATGAAGGCCATGGAACATTTGCTATGCAATAATGAAGTATGTAGTAATGAACGTACTGAAAAGAGCAGAGCTCTAATATATAAAATTGGAGAGAATTCATTGAATATTTTATTTTTATCTTTGTGTGATATTTCTACAACTGTAGCAGAACTTCAATTAGGAAATATATAAAATCTGAAAATAATAATTACAATAATCCATCGATTGATGAATAGACAACAGGAACCCACAAATTTATGAGGCGATGCTAGAAGAAGTCAAGGGGGCGAAAATCTGGATAAGTGTGGTGGATTTCAACTTGTGGAACTTATGCAGGCATTTCAAAATAGTTAATAAAAATCCTTCAGCACTGACTATAGGTAATAGACTATGAAATTAAAAGTACATACTGCATGAATTCAAAACTCTGTAATCACAGAAAGTGGAATCTGAAGTTAGACATATGTTGGAATCATGCACAAGTTCATTAGGATCAGGCTGTAATATTTTATCCCTAAACTTTCTGATGAAAAGATTCAGAAATATAACGATTGAATTTCTAATTAATTGTGATGTGGGTGAAAAAATGCTAGATCTTACACTTTTACCATTCCATTACTCATGTATTTGTCAGGATATCTTTTTCTAATTATTTTATTTCTTCTCAATTTACCTGCCATGGGACATGTTGTCTTTATCGCATCGCAAGAACTGTTGAGATTTACTGTCCCATTTTCATCAACGGAAAAAGAAAAAAAAAAGAATCTCGGTTTCAATCCCTGCATGTGTGCTTAACAATTTTAGTAGCATTAGTAAGCTGATTGTACTTCATCATCATCAAACCCAGGGCTGATCTCATAGTTCCTATTAACAAAAAAATAAAAGAAGTATTGATGGTCCTGACAGATCAAAGTAACAACAAACTTCTGACCATCTTACCAAAATGCAATATACATGCCCAGCTTTTCAAAACATAAACCCGTTAGGACTCATCGACTCAATCAGAAAGAGCATGTTCCAGGAAATATTTTATAATCCAGTCAACCTAACTTAAATTCCACTAGAGAATAGAATAGCCTCGTTTGTCTTTCCCGCAGATGACAGAACAAATCAAAGGAAAAAAAAAACAAAGCCACTGCTATTTCCAATCAACAAGAAACAACCTACTAAAGAAGAAACACGCCACAATCTTCCGAAACCAAAAACCCATTCAAACAAACCTGGCAAAGATTGTAAGTGAAGCTATCATAATTGTCTATAACAATTATCGGTCGAACATCTTTCTTCTCACCGGCCGAAACCCTAGCACTTTCAGCCGATACACCCGCCCGCACTGCAGCGATCCCAATGCGCGCTTTCCAAGTCCCTAAAACACCACAAACTACCAAACCATCATCAAAACGAATTAAGAAACGAACGGAAGATATAGGTTCCAGTAAAATCGCTCAAACCCCGAGATGAGAGACAGCGAGGCGGCGCAGTGATGCATGAGACTTTGTAAAATGACGGGAGGAAGGAGGCAGCGGCAGTCATCTTGGGGAGGAGTTGGCAGCGAGGGAGAGGTGAATGGGAAATGCAAGAAAAAGACTGAAGAAGGGAGAAGAAAGAAGGGGTATATATAGATGCAATGAGAGGGTTTTCTTTCTAGTCGCAGCTTCCATGTTAATCGCCGGCGAGCGCGTGGCCTTTCAGTTATGATTCTTGATCACTTTGTTCTTCTTCCCCACGCTCCACCATTGCAAGATTCCAGCTTCCTCAGGAGGTAAGGACTGTTTGGCTGCTAGTAAGAGTTTGTTAGGGCTGGTAAATCCGTAATTTTGGAATTTGTAAATTTTGAATTATATAGCATGATAGTGATTAAATTCGACTAAATTTTAATGAATAATTTGATTGTTCATTTTAAAATTTAAGGGTCAGTCTGGAGCAGACTTTTGTCTGTATTTCATTTCAAATAGTCATCATTTTTTTTTTAATCAAAACTACATTTTATCTGTATTCTCAAAAAATTGCAATTAAATGTTGTGTTTTTTTTATCAGATCTTACTACCTACAATGGCTGCTAGAAGGCTGGAGTAAACTTTTCAAAAAAAATAAATTTAAAAATTATAGCACTCACTGTAGCTTTTTGAACAGCAGTTTTTTCTTCACAAGTTTCACAACTGTTTATTCAAACAACTGCAGTTGCCCCAAACACACAATTTGGAGAACTATTTTCTGGTTGTTTTTTTAGAATTTTCTGTGGAAGAAAGCCGTTTTTTTTTTCAACATGAACTCTCAAAGCGTGATGACCGGCAGAAAATTGTCCAACTTTTTAAAAATAAAATAAATTTATAATAGTTGTTTTTTAAAAAACTGTTTTTTTTTCTACAGCATTTTCATATATGCTTCTTCAAACAGTTACAGCTATCCCAAAGAGACCATAAATTTATTATTTCAAACAAAATTTTAAAAATAAGTATTAATAACAAAATTAAGGGGCATTTAGATGCATACAATTTTAAAATCCAACTTTTATTTATTTATATATCTACTATTTAAATGTTTTTTTTATTTTTTTTATATTTATATCCCCTACAATTTTCATGTCACATCAAAAATATTACTAAAAATTGAAGTTTAGGTATAAGTTGTGTAAATACATTAGAATTGAGTGGTTTGCATGCAAATTTTCCCAAAATTGCTTTATCATAATTAGTATAAATATTTACCTATCTCACACCTAAACTTTCATATTTACAAATATCATACAAAAATAGCACTCATCATCATCTTCTGATAGTCAAATCTATATTTTCATCCATAAGCAATGTGTTCTATGTGTAAAAATCAAAATTTCGGTTAGAGATAGATAAATCCATAACAATTGGGTGTTATATCTATAATTTTCCCTAATCATTAATTATTAAACTAGTAACTTAAAAAATGTTTTTTTATGTGCCCCCTTTAAATCATAAATGACATTTTCTTTAATTAATATTATATATATATATATATATATATATATATATATATATATATATATATATATATATATATATATATATATATATATATATATATAATGCAAAACACCCAAAACTATATATATATAGTTGGCTCTAGGCATAGTTATATGTTATAGTTGAAAAGGACAATTATCATAAGAGTTACTTCAAAATATTAATTTTATATGTTATTATTTTTCGTTAAAGTTAACCGTCGCACCAACACAAAATACTCCTGACATATATAAACTTGATTGAACCAACTGACTCAAAAATCCTTAAGTAGAACATAATAACAAAATCTTAAGTTAGAGATGTTGCAAATAGGAGGCACTGAGGACAACTTTTCAGTTGTCCACGGCTTTTATATTTGCTTTGAATTTTCAAATATCTTCTTTTGATAGATTTTGGATAATGATGGAGTCCACCACTAGTTTTTGTCTGTCGGATGGAGATTCTTTTTTTGGGTAATTGTTTTTTATAATCTTCTCAATTGTCAGGTACATCATCATTAACAAATAATACATTGTCTTTTTTCTGCATCTGATCTTCATTTTCTTCAAGTAAATTGTCAAATTGATTTTGTAGTCTTTCTTTAATTTTGTCAATAGATTCATTCGGAATTTTCTCTTTAATTGTTGATACAGATTTTTAATGAAATATCTTCTTTAGTTTGATTTTTAAGCATACCAAACAAATGCAAAACACCCAAAACTAGTATTTTTTTTAGTACTTCAATTTATCCTTACCCATATTTGAATGTTTCAAATCACTTAGCTCTATTATATAGCTCACAAAAATAAAACTAATATAATGTGTTCAACTGTCTATTCAAAAACCTGACCAGATTAATTTGTGGGTCAATTAAGACTTAATAGTTGGCTCTAGGCATAGTTATGAGTTGTTCGTGCCGCTTGTTTGCTTCTTCTGGTCATATTGAGTGCGCTTGATGTACATCCGAACTCCAATAACATATTGACACGTGATAAATCTTGTTTGGGATCCACATATAAATAAATTTCTATGTATAAAGTGATATTCAATTTTAGGACAACGAAGCCCGACCCGATCTGAAACATATGTGTTTTACTTGACAAAGTGGCAACGCACGGGTGGGAACAATTTGAAATATAAGGGTTGACGTTTAGTCTTTAACAAATAAAAAATAGTTACATAATATTGTTGAATGCTAAGTTAAAGTCGAGGAAATATATTTTATTGACAAATAAAAAAATAAAGAGTATTTAAAAAAAAGGAATGGTTGGGTATGAGATCTGTAAATGGAGAAGAATTGTGTGCTAAGTAAAAATTATACAAAACTTTATATTTCTTAACTTTTAGGGTACATTTGGGGTAGCTTATTTACGCATATCGCGTTTTCAAAACGCCAACGGATAGTTTGGTAATTGTGTTCGGTGTGCAGATTTAAAAATGTGTGGGCGAGAAGGGAGTTTTTTTCGAAGAATTGTAGCCGCAGGAACTACCCCCGCGGCCTGCGTTCCTTTACAGATTATTACCTCGTTGTCCTTTCGATCTCTATCCTGTGTCTCTCTCCTTGCCCTAGCTCTGCGATCAATCTCCCTCACCTGCACCACTCTCGCCCTTAACATTGGCTTCTCCTCTCCCTTCTCACTCGGTGCTCTGGTTACGTTTCTTTGTAAGTTCCAGAGATTTTTGGCTCTGTGTAATTATGTGGTTGTCGATGAAATCATGGCTTTTCTCATGCAAATTTTGTCTCTCTGTGTTGGAATTTTTTGCGATATTTTACATATTGGTGCCTGAGATTTTTTCCTCAGGAGATTTTTGGCTTTTCTCATGTGATTCTCTGTGTTTGTTTGAGATTTGTGATTTATCTTTGGTAGTATTCTGGTTGAATTTCAAGCTGTTGATCTGATAATCTGTGGGAATTTCATATGATACTTTAGCTTGGGTTTTAGCGAGCTTCCATCTTCTATATGAATCAAAATCTATATGTATCATTTTTGAATTATCAGGTTTCTTAAGTAGTTGCTGAGGAGATTTTGTAGTTGGTGACCTTTACAAGGTTTTCTGATGTGTTGATGTATCACCACTAGATTCTAAGTGGTAGCTAGATTTGACACTTTGAATTTTAATGATGATTACGACAGGGAATTCCAGTTAATTGTTGGCCGCTAGTTACTCTACGGTATACCTAGTGATATTGAGATAAAATATTATATTTAAAATGAGTTGTATAAATCATATCACTCAAGATTTACTACGGTTAAATATTATTCACTATGTATAAACGCAATTGCAAGTATAGCTCAAGTAATATAGGATTTTCTTCAACCCAGAGTATCAAACCCATAGGAAAACCCATTAATTTTAAATGACTTTAGAAAAGTTCTAGCCAATTTTAAAAAGTCTTAGCTTGGAAATTTATTTGATGCAAAATGTGTTAGGGGATCCTACTAAACTACTTCTACTCTTCTAAGTTCCTAATAAGCTAAATACACTAAGCAAAATGAAGCAGAAAGTTCAAGCTAATTAGTGGTTCTCTCCCCTTGTAATAAAACTAGTAGCTAGTGTAGGTGTAAATCAAGTAGGATTTTTAAATAAATATGTGACAAATATGATCATGTATCTTTTTTACCATCTTCTGAGTGCATAAAGAAGTTAGTATACCTAGTTTCAATTCCTTAAACTTTAGATTATATTGGTTATCATTCTAGCTTGTCTCCCTATAGTCACCAAATCATGCCTCAATTTGGTTAACCTAGCTTTATTTCATTAAATCCTGGATCAAATTGGTTAGAATTCTAGTCTGTCACTCTAGAGTCCCCAATGTACACCTATTACAATTCATCTTCCTATTTATTGCACTGACCTAATGATTACTTTTCCTTTCACCTTATAGGTCAGTGTGGTATTCACTAGTTGTTTGAAGTCATAGCTCTCTCGGATCATTATGTGTTCACAATAAATTTTAACATCACAAATGAGCAATCTGCAAAGTAAATTAATTACAAATGAAATACCATCATGTTCTAAAAAGTAACATTATTCAACTTTAATTTAACACATGTTGCTAATCCATTACAAGAGGAGGGAGAAAAAAATTACTCAAATTGCATTAAGAAAACAACATGACACATCATCTTATAACACATCAAAGTCAAAAATTATGAAATAATTTGATAAAAGACAATGTAAGCAGAATATACTTATCTTTTTCCCAGAGAAATGAAGAAGAACTACACCCCAAAGTGTTCTCCTTGCAATCTTACAATAATTATTTACACCTCTCACCGATTTCTGGGTAAAATACAGGAAAGAAAAAAAAATCTCACTTTTTCTTCAATTCCCTGTAGTGCTTTGTGCCTCCTTGACTTCTCTAATGTTCTGCTCTAACTTTTTTCATGAATCCTTGAAGAAAAAGCCTCAATTTCATGTGAAAAACTACTAGAAAATTGTTCAGGCAGTTCTCGCGCTTAAGTGCACAACTGTGGCACCTAGCGCCTCTCCATTTGTCAGCTGACATACTAGTATGCGATACTTAAGTGCCAGAGTCTTTGGATTCTGACGCCTAGGTACCAAAAGTTGGCGCCTAGGCGCCAATTCAGAGGTGAGCTCCTTCTTCCAATTCACTCAATTTTGCTCCAATTCGCTCTATTTATTCACCTATTATACTTGCAGTAAAAAGCATAAAAATACCTTCTTTTAAAGTATAATTTAATTCAAAAACTTACGTTAAATGTAAAGGACTTTAAGCATGCTAAAAGACTATTCAGTTGCATTAGAGAAAGATTTGAATGATACTTCATTCTCTTGTCTTCCATCTTGTATGAACCTCTTGGTACATGTATTGGTGGTGATCATTGTGTTAACTTATTGTTTTTTGGTCTCAAGAACAAGTGGGTGATGTGGCTGTGTGTGTTGTCGGTGTTTTGAGTATGTGTGTTGTGGTTGTGGAGTAGACGGTTGTAATTGGCGGGGATATTTTGGATATGTCTTATCTGTTATGATGCAATGATTTTTTTTACTTACTATTATGATGGGGTTTTTTTTTTATGATGCTCGTATATTGCTGCCTGATTTTTGGGGGTTATTGTTGCTGCACTTTACTTCATTTTCAACTTGTTGGTTTGTCTTGTTTCATCAATTTGGCATAAGACTTGGAATACTGATATAGAGAGAAGTTTTATCTATAGTGAGCGGGTTAGGCTTGCCCTTTGATTGATGATGACTGGCTTTACTAGTTGTTGGTGGGCTCAAACCTCCTCTCAAAAATTGTGGAGGCTGTTGTATGTGGTCATGTCAGATAAGCCTTATCTTAGAATTCATTGCTTCAATTTTTTTTATTATATGAAGGGGCTTTCCTTTTTTTGTTTGTTTTTTGCATCCCGTGTTAGGTTTTTTTTTTTTTATTTAGGGGTGCAGTTATTTTTTTTGTGTTATTGTTTCTTTATGTTTTATAGAGGTGGCATAGTTTTCTTTTGGTATTTTCTTCTCTGCAGTTGTTCATGAGACTATCCTGTTGTGGTGGTCTGCAGTATATCTTCGAGCTAGGGTGTGGCTTTATATGGTGGTTGAACTTGGGTGTGTTGTGTGAGGTGGAGGGGCTCTTGTGGATATGGTTGTGATGCAGGGTGGTTGTGATGGCTCTCTAGAGATTGGGTTGAGGCTGTGTGGGGGTTGTGATGTGAGGTGTTTTCATGTTTTTTCTTCCTGATTTTGTTTTTTAATTTTTTATTTGTAGTGTTAGTTTTTCTTGGCACTTTCTTCTTTTTTATGTTATTTGTTTTATTGCCTTTATCATTACCTTTTATTCTTCATTCTTTTAGTAGTATTGTTATGGTTAAGACCAAAGAAGTGACTTCATTAGCAATGTGGGATAAAGAAGTCGTAATCATATTTTGCAACTGCTGTATTAAGGAGATCGAGCTTGGAAATATATGTATATATAGGGTGTTGCTTTATTTTGCAACCGCTGTATATATATATAGTCGGTTTACTAGGAAACACTGTAATAAAGAAATGTAGACACCAATCCCATAGAAATCCATTGATTTCTCTAAAGAACTCGTCGGTCTGACTAGACATAACAAATGAGTTTATTACCAACATAATAATTATCTAATATTAGTTATATTGCATGCTTGAAAATCAAAACAAGAGAGCATATTTAGAAAATGTCCACCAATATTTATAAACAATTATGAAATAATGAGGTTTGTCACATTAAGCAATAAAAATAAATATTAAAATCATTAAAAGCGAACAACTAAATATAGGACTAAGCATCAATAAATAATGTTAATCATGTACTAAAGTCATTATGAGCAAAAATAGAAACTACTGCAATTATATGAATTTTTATAATTGCAGTTACTTATCGCGTGGTGTCAAATGAGAAACTTTTATGAATTTTACGGTTCGGCTGTCAAGTCTACACCAATTATAAGTTATTGTGACTATTATTATTGTGAATAATTATGTGGTTATTGCATAGGTATTACTTAATCAACATTTATTATTGTAAGTATTGTGACTATTATTATTGTTTTTTACTTTATTATTATTATTGTAAGTATTGTAACTTACTAATAATATATTCATTTATTTTAATTTGATAAAAAAAATTAATTTCAAAATAAATTTTATTAGGGAATGCTACTTGCGTGTAAAATAACATAATAGCCAATAAAAATATATTTTAATTCAGTTGTTTCTTACATCTTGTTTCTCCATTGATTTGCCTTCAATCTTGAATTAGTAAAACATTTTGGGAGATGGACTTACAAGATTCAAGAGCCGAAGTGTGAGAGAGTAGAAAATGTTACATTCCATGATGGTTTTGGGTAGAAGTGAATGGAAGGAAGAGGAAAATGAGAATTTCGGGTCTCCGTATACCGTGATCCAACAAATGCCTTCTTAGTTAGCTATATTTGTGATTGTATCGCGAGGGAGTTTGATCAAGAAGGCGATGATTTTAGGCGAAAGCATAAGTGGATCGAGAAGAGAGATTGAAAGGAGACAAGGAAGAGGAGATGTGTTATTGAGCGAAGCTATAACCTATTCTTACATAAAACGAAAAGGCGACAATACAACGATAATTTGGGAAGGAGGCAACAGTGAATCAGGAGAAAAAGAAGGAATCAAGAGCTTAAATTTGGAAAAGCTTCGAAAAATGAAAGAGATTGCATAAAAGGAAAAAAGTAAGGAAAAAAAAATTCAGTTCTTACATTCATTTTCTTTTCTGCATTTTCATTTTATTGTTTGTCATTAATGAAAACATTTTCCATTTTTGGTCATTGTAGCGAGAGGAGAACTGTGTAAATGTTATGAAAAACGACGGCAATAAAACGAAAAATTAGAACGATAAAAATTGCACACAGAAAAAAATACCAGAGCGACACACTTATTGACGTGGTTCAGCAAGTTTGCCTACGTCCACGGAACTGCAGAGGATCTTATTTCTTTGAGGAAGTACACCGTCGAGCGCCTCGATGTTTACAAGAAAATCTCTATTTTCTTCTTTCCATTTCTCTCTATCTCTCTTTCTTTCTATCTCTTAGCTCTCAAGATGACTTAGTTTGGTCTTGCTTGACTTTGCTTGGCTTTTTACTTTAAATCAAAAGAGACTATTTATAGAAACCATGAGAGCGGTAGGTGGGAGTTAGGTGTGAGGTAGGTGAGAGGTAGGTGAGAGGTAGGTGGGAGTTAGGTGGGAGGTAGGTGAGATAATTAGGAAACTAATTAAATATAGTGGACAGGGTCTCCACATTACTCAACAATTCTCCCACTTGGAGACTGAGATACTGAATGCATCACCTACTAGTTGCATCATCTACTAGATGTACCAACCTTTTCCTCAAACATGATATCCTCCACCTCTACAACTCGAAGCCCCTCTCTTCAGGCCAGAAGACCAGCTGAAGTTGAACACAACTTCAACTTCTCACAAGTAACACCTTCAGTTAACATATCACCGTCAACGTAGCCTCATACCACCAAGCTCTTTTCCGAGTTACTCTTGTATCTGCTTACAACTCCCATTGCATGAGCAATATCCTGCCCTTGCTAAAAGCCATTTTCAACAAGTTCAGTCTTGTACCTCTTACTGTCACTAAACACAGTCTTCACCTGATACACCCATTTGTTATGCAATGCCTTCTTCCTTAATAGAAGTTCTGCCAGCTCCCCAGTCTGATTCTTTGGTAGATAATCCGTCTCTTTCTTCTTGGTCAGCTCCCACTTGCTCGAATTCTTATCTTACAAGATTTCTTCATAACTCTGTAGTTCTCCACCATTTTTCTGTACAAGATCCTGTTTTCCTGCCTTTGGCGCTCTGCCACTTTTCAGGAAATTGACCTTCTTCTGCTTCCCCATTATGCACCTCTGACTCACGTGTCCTCGCCTGAGTAAACCTGTAGTCATATATAGTGTGTCAGTTTTCTTACCCCGAGCCATTACTAATGCTCCTTTGGTAACCTTTCATGTGCTATCTGAGAACACCACTGAATTACCACCCTCATTGAGCTGCCTAATAGATATGAGGTTTTTATTCAACTCAGGAACGTGTTTGACCTTCTGCAATGTCCATTTGTTCTTATTAGAGAGTGCAATATCAATGTCTCCCATCCCCACCACGTCTAGAGCTTTTCTATTAGCCATATGTATCTTCCCAAAGTGTTCTGCAACATAATTTCGCATTAACTCCCGACGGAAAGATGCATGCAAGGAAGCCCCTGAATCCAATATCCAGTCATCAACAGAACTGTGAACTGCCAGCAATAATGCATCATGTATTTCTTCAGTTACAACATTAGCGTCATCATTCACCTTTTTCTTAGGATTTTTGCAGTTCATTTTTATGTGGTCAGCCTTGCCACAATTCCAGCAGGTTGCCTGCTAACATGACTTTGATTTTGATCTTCCATGGTTTGAGTTTCTGTCTTGTGATCTTCCTCTGCAATCAACAATCAGTGTCGAAATCGAACCAGAGGTTTCGCCAAAATCTTTCCTGCTGCCCTCCTCAACCAAAATCAAATCACGAATATTATTATATTTCAGCTTAGATTTACCTGCAGAACTGCTAACTGCCATCCTCATGGTTTCCCAACTATTTGACAATGATGCCAACAAATCAGCGCACGCATCTCATCATCAAAATCAATTTCAACAAATGACAATTGATTTGTGATAGTGTTGAAATCATTCGGATATTGAGCAACAGACACACCTTCCGCCATCTTCATGTTAAATAACTTTTTCATCAGATGCACCTTGTTTTTCGCTGATGGATTTCATACATACCAGATAAAGCCACCATGAGATTTGTAGTAGTCCTCTCCTTGATGACGTTGTGGGCAACCGATTTCGACAGGGTTAATCGTATAACCCTAGAACTTGTCGATCCAACAGATTCCATTATGCCTCGTCCATCTTTTCTGGTCGCTTTCCCAGTAACAAAAGATGATGTTTCTTCCCATAGAGGTAATCCTCTATATGCATCCTCCAGTAAGCAAAATCTGTGCAATTGAACTTCTCGATCCCCGATGTCATCACTTCGTCTCCGCCCATCGTTCTTCCTTAGATCCGAACAAAAGCTATGATATCAGTTGTTGTGAAAAAACAACGACAATAAAATGAAAAATGGAACGAGTAAAATTGCACACAGAAAAAAAAATATCAGAGCGACACACATATTTACGTAGTTCAACAAATTTTCCTACGTCCACGGAGCTGCAGATGATTTATTTCTTCGAGGAATTATACCGTCGAACGCCTCGACGTTTACAAGAAAATATCTATTTTCTTCTCTCCCTTTTTTCTCTCTCTCTCTTCCTCTCTTTCTCTTAGCTTTCAAGATGACTTGGGTGGTGTAGTAGGTGAACGGTATGTGAGATACTTAATTAGAAAACTAATTAAATTCGGTGGACCGGGTCTCCGCATTACCCAACAGTAAAAAGTTGCGAATTGAGTTTTTACCTCTTGGTAGGGTTGTCTGCAAGTAAATCAACGTAATTATAGGAAGAAGGAAATGTTAAAGGTAGATATTATCAGAGAAGAGTTACTTATATCAAGAAGTCATTTTGAGGTTAGAATTCATAAATGAGCAAGTAATATTGGTGTTAAATCACACGATAAGTCAAATATTTCATGAAATTCTAAAAGTTTCGCAAATTTTAGGTTGCTTATATTAAACGTTAAGCTCGAGGTGAGCTTCAAAAAACTCATCGTAAGACTACTCCATTAATTCAAAATGAAATAATTCTGTGCTAAATTAAGAATGATATCTCTGCAGGATTTAGATATTATTTCTCGTGATGTATGAATGCATTTAAAATTCCTCATATTGTTGAATACATTCAAATGTGCATGAATGCCAAATTGATTCGAACGACGATAATTACGATCTACCTATTTATCGACACGTTCAATATGCTTATAAAACATTCGCTTGTAGGTATTCATATCATGTCTATTTATTTTATTTTATTTTATTTTGCTTAAAATCCTCCTAATTTCATCTCTTATAAATATAGATTCACAACAAAATAAGATCTAACAACAATGATGAATCGCACTAAATTCAATTAAAAATAACATATTTATAAATAAGGACAAAAATTCAACTGTAAATAAGGCAGGTTTACAAGCTTAATAATGTCATAATTGCAGCAAACGAACATCGTGCGAAATCCTCTCTACGTTTTACCCAAAACCTCTGCTCTCTCTCTCTCTCTCTCTCTCTCTCGTTCCGCTTCCATTCATCCTCCATATCGGCCGCTCGATCGTTTTCTCTTCGCCTGCACGCCTCCTTTGATGCGCTCATTCCGCGGACCGCCGCTGCGCTAGGGTTTCGAAATCGCCGCCGTCCGATCGCGGTGTGAGGTAGATGGTGTCCGGTACCAGGCCTGAAGTCGGGGGTGCACAGACGATCCCCGTTCGCATTCGGAAGACGATCCAGTCAATTAGAGAGATCGTCGGCAACCATTCCGATTCTGATATATATGCGGTGCTAAAGGAAACCAATATGGATCCCAACGAGACAGCGCAGAAACTCCTTAACCAAGGTTTGCGTCGTATCCAAATTCTTAACTTCTCAAATGTACCTGTCACGGCTTCAGTTATAAAAGCATGTTCCAATAAAATCAATTTATGGCGGCAATCTTCATGGTTTGTTTTGCGTTTGATCAGTCTAGACGGCGATAGCTCAGAACAGAAGTGAAGTGCTTATCACATGGCATTATTAGTTTAAAAATGAGAATTCTATAGTTGCTTGACTTTTTAGATAGATTGATTCCTTTTTCTGCGCTGTTTTCCTAGAACTGCAGCTTTCTGGTACATGTTAGTGTTACGCTTTACTTCAATTTCTTACTATTACTGCACATTGCAGCTTAGATTTCACAGCGTGATCTGCTTTCTAAAATTTACTTGAAAGCCAATATTTTTCATGGTTTTATTATTTGTTTGCATAACGTCTAGGATATACTTATGAGAAGGCCGTGGTGCATTTTGAAGGATTCTCATGTTTCATGTTCATATGAAAGACGTTGGCCAATGGTTTTTTTCATTCATAATTTATGGTTGGAATGGTGTTTTCTGCCAGCAAAAATAACAAACGGGTAACTAATATAAGGGAATAACTATATTTACTCAGCAACTCAGTGAACTTCAAACATTCTGCTAATGTGAAATTGAATGAATGGAGTTTAGAATTTCATAATATGGTGGCTACCAAATTTTATATAAATGTCATTGTCATCATCTTGAATCTCCCAACTATTTTCTAATAGGTTCTTTGAATTTTTAGTCTCAATTCATTTCTGCTTAGTGCTAAATTAATTTTGAATTTAACTTTTGGCATTATTTTTATACTTTTAATCTATGTGGTATACCATTTTCCTTATTAATGTTTTCTCAATAATTTATCTACGCATCTTATTGATGCATCTTCTGCGCATCATTATATATGTTAAAGCCTCTTAATTATATTTTCTTGTACTTTAACTTCAATAGGCACCACTCCAACAGTCTTATTGATAGTTTTTAACCCGTTATCCTTGTTTTTTGTAAAATATGTTAAAACATTTCAACTTTGCTAAAGTTGGCCCTAAATGATTTCTTTTTGTTTTAAAACATAGCATGATAAGATAGTTGATATAATAGCAGTTTATGGAAGAAATGTGTGAAGAGCTCCTCATAGGAACACGATCAAGCGCCTTTTAATCAATGCACCATATTTACATATTGTCAGTAAGAGTTTATTTTTAATCCCAATCATCTACACGTGCCATATGGTTATGGAGATACTGACCATTTTTTTGTTAAGAGCTTATGACATGAAATTTTTTAATACTGGAATTATTTTTAAGTTTGCAATGTAGTATAAATTATCTCGATCAAACAAGATGGTGCAAATTCTCTTGGTGTGGGTTGCCACACGCAATTAGCAAGTGCTTAGTGCCCGGTATTATTTTCTTATTGATTACTTAATGATTCTATTCATTCATAGATGCCCGCCAGCTAGTATAATGAATTTAGTGTTTTTACTAGAATTTAATAACATTGAGTTATTTTAGTCCTTTTATTGCGATAGAAATTTGGGAATAACCTATGAGGTATTGTGAAGCTGATTATTTGTTCCTGCTAAATTTACATATTTTAGGTGGTAGGGAAGTTTCATCTCTACTGATGACGATCTATTTTGTTATGTGTTGTCTTATTATGCTATAATAGTGATATTATAAATATTTATGGTGCAAAGATAGTATTATAAGTAGTTGTAGTTGTTCAAACTCTGAATTTGGTATTGCATTTGCATACCATTAGTTTTCCATGAGAAACAAAATTTGGTAGCTTTATTTTCCATCAACACTATCGGTATTGGAATGTGAAATTATATCTGGAATAGATTTGAGAGATTTGTTACAAGGCATACAAAATTATTTTTGAACTATAAGCTTGCGAGCATGTGTTAACCCCTACACAATTATAGCCATTCTTAGCATAAAATTATTAGTGTAGATGCTGTTTGAATAAGCAATGTGAAAAGTAAACATCAACTAATTCTCATTACTCCCCTGCTTATTCAACTTTCAGCAGATTAACGACCATTTGATTCATAGAAAGGATCTTTTTTCTAGAAACAAATATTATGAAATGTTTTTTTATATTATGTGATATGCCACAAAAAAATTATTGCCGAGCCTGTCTTAATGTCATTTACTTTAACTAACTCATAACATTGTTTAATGATTCCCTATAATGTTTTCTACTTGATAGTACATGCTTACTTCCATTAACTTGAATCCTAGATGCCACTTGTACTGTATCTTTTACTGATTAAAATGGTGGCTTTATTCATTTTAACAATTTGTTTGTGCACGATTCCTTGCGTAGTTTTATCCATGCAGCATTGAACTAGTGAACTACACTAAATTTACATGCAATAGATTAGATATTTGATCATCCTTACCAGGATAGTGACATGGCATCTTTTCAGAGTTGCCATAGTTTTCTAGCCCCGATTAGGTGTAGTTGATCATGCTAATCTAATCAACTTGCTCTTGTGCTGCAGTTTATTGCCTCAATTAAAAGTTCCTATCTTGCATGAATTTGTTGGTTTCTGTCTTTTTCTTATTCACTTGTCTTTCCTTTTGTAGTGTAAGTTAGCTTTAATGCACCGTGCTTATTTATGGAATTCCATTTGTTAATACATTCTTTCTTTTATCTGGTAGATCCATTTCACGAGGTAAAAAGAAAGAGAGACAAGAGGAAAGAGGTATGCTGTATTCATGATCTTGCAGTCTTTCTATATGTAGTCTGTTACATGATTTTTTGAAGTCAATTTTGAATGAACTACTTGCTGGTCATTTTTTATGACTTTTTAAGTCAGGATTACATTACGGTGCAGTTACTTTCGAGGATCCTACTGACTTCCAGTTAGCAATTAATTTGTTTACGAGCATGCATGCCTCTTTTTATTTCTAGCCTTTCACAAAATTTTTATAAGTCAATTTTGAATGAACTATTTGCTGGTCATTTTTTATCACTTTTCAAGTCGGGATTTTTACATTATGGTGCAGTTACTTTTAAAGATCTTACTAACTCCCAGTTAGCAATTAATTAATTTACGAGCTTGCTTTCTATTTTTATGTCAATTAATTGTAAAGCACGTTCTCTTTTATTTCAACCAGGGAGATTGTCATATATAGTACAATATCCAAAAATTTTACAACCCAAGCCTGAGCTTGGCCTTGAAATTAAAAATGTAATGGGGAAGGGTTTAGGTGATTAAGTCTTCTGGTGGGTTTGATTAGGAGTGTATGCTATATCAGTCATTTAAATTCAATTTCTATACCTTGTTTGGATACTCTTCTTATTGTTTAAAATTTTGCAATTATCCCTCAACACTTAAAAAAAAAAAACATTTCTTTCACCCTATTGGCCTAATGTGAGGCGTATGTCTCACATAGGGTGAGTTGCACCTCAAATGTTAATCTATGTGAGGTGTGCGTAATAAGATCTTTTTTTTTTTTTTTTAAATTTTAATTAATAGCCCCTCACTATCAATCTTCACACCTTACAAAAATCTCATTATGGCAGTCATCTCATGTGATTGCTTTGCACGAACACAAGTTGTCAGTCTTTTTTGTCGCAACTGTTGCTACCACGTCCCTCTCTGTCTCCGCTGCCACTACCACTGCCTCCTCATACTAGCTTCTTTTCTTCTACAATAACTCTTTCGATGTCAATCTCTTGTCCCTCACTTTTTCTCTCATGAATCAATTTTTTTTTTTAAATTTCTTTATTTAGAGTTTTTGTTTATTTGAACATTTGCATAGCTCAATTTTTTTATTGAATCAAAATTTTTACTCTAGGATTTTGTAAGAAATTGTTAGACGAAAAGATAAAACTACTATGGGTAGAAAATGCTTAAACTAAAGTATATCATGCATGCTGATATTGGGGGGAATAACAAGACGTATGCTTTTCTAACTTGCAACTATTGCAAAAAATTGTTAAAATGGGTGTTATTAGAATGAAACCTTTTTGGCTTTTATTATAATGTTGCATCATGCACCAAGGTGCTTCAGATCATAAGAAAGGAGTGAGTTCAAAGAATTTGGCACAACAACTGCTTGATGTTGTAAATATTGGTTTTTATTATAAAAGTGGGCCTAGTTTAAGGATTCCTCATCTTTATTTGCCACAAATGTTATATAGATGTACAAGAGGTCCTATGGATCCTGTAAATTGGGGGATGGCAATTGATGCAAGGTTTGAGGATGTCTTCTCAAAGTGTTAGAAAAGCTTGAAGGAGTATCTTCATGGATATTGGAAGTTTCTTTTTTGAAACTAATATTTCACTTAATGTGATTCATGCTATAAATTCTCATTGTCAAGGCCTAAAAGTGCAATCTATATGTGATTACAGAACTTGGTTGATGAAATCAAAGCTGAATAACACCGAAAAGTCATTGATGAATTTAGAACTTAGAGTTTGATCGGATTGATGATCATGTCTGATGGTAGGTCTGATATCAAGGATAGAAGCTTCATGAATATTTTGATTAATAATGCTTATAATGCTATTATCTTAAAATATGTTCAAGCATCGGATAAAGTCAAGGATATGGGATATATTTTGGACATTTGGTTGGATTCCTAGAGGAGATTGGAGAGCATGAGCATCTAGTTGTTCAAGTTATAGATAATGCTGGTGCTACTAGAGCAATCGAGGAAAAAATTGATGGAGAAATGAGTGAAACGGTGACACTTGGTATGTAACTTGTATAATTTGAATTAACGAAGGATTCTTTGGATTACAACAAATTAAATATATAATTGCAAAATATTCGTTAGATATTTTTTATTTTTTATCAGTTGAAATAAGCAAGGAGAACATGGAAACAACTGCGGATGAGGTGGGGAATGAAGCAATTTGTTATGTCGATAATTTTAATGGACTCACTGCGTTATGAGGGTGATGGGAACCTTTGAATTTAGAAATTTAAACTTGGTTCTTACTTAGTGATGGGCTGTAGGAGTGGGATAGAGGGATTTTGTTGAACTTTTGTTATGCTATTATGTTTTACTTTGATATCTCATCTTATTTTGATTTTTGTATAACTTTTCTTATTTCACGATTTGATGTTTAGGATGCTAACTTGATTTTTTTTATTTTACGCAGTTGGTTACTTCTTGCTATGTTAGGATGCTTTTAATTTGTTAATATATTAATATGTTAGGACATGAATATATTTTTTCTTACTTCATACTTTGAAGTTAGTAAAATTCTTCCTTTTTTACAAGAAAATATTATTTTGAGGCTTATGCGGAGTCTTTTGCATCCGAACACCTCAAACTTTCGTCTTGCCTCATAGAAGAATGCCTCGATATCCAATTGCATTTGCTTTTATCGTAGATTACTATAATTGGTGCTGAGTCTTCTCATATGTATAAGTAGAAGCTATTGTCTTCCTAAATCATAGCCAATACCTAGAAATTTCCTAGAAAAAGAGCTTTGGTGTTCTCCTGCCATTAATTTTTTGTTTAAAAAAAATTGTAGTGTTAACAGTGGTTTTTTTGAGGGAGTTTCTCGACTTATGGTTCAGAAATCCTTGCAAAATGATCATCAATAGTCAATATCATATTGCTGTGGATCAATGTAAATGATGCTCAATTTTTGTGGTTCAATTATCTTGATTTTTAAGAATGACCAGGCTTCACTATTGATGATTGCCATGCTGTACGACTGTTAGGATGCTTCTTGACATATTTAAAAAGCCTAGGCAGTTTTTGGATTTTGAACATAACAATTAATATGGTTACTCTTCTTAGAAAAGAAACCTTAAAAAATGTAAACTTCATATCGGCTTGTCATTTTTGTTTGTTTGGAGAAAGGTCATTCTTTTCTTTGCTTATTCAATTAGAATCTTATATTTTTGTGTTTTTCATTTTGAGTTGAGGGATTAATGTAGTTGCTGCTTAAAATGTTGTGCATGTTTGAGAGAGCTTCCTGTCATCCTATGCATGTTTAGTGATCTTTTCTAAGACTGCAATCTACATTAGAAGTGGAAATGGATATCTCTGCTCCACTACTATGCATGGGAATGCCGAGCTACCACTATGCTCTTGCTGGAAAGTAGAAATGGTTCTTAAATAAATCTAAAGCATGATGGTCATATCATATTTTCATACCATCACTCAAAATTGCTCTATGAAGCTCCAATTTTCTGTCCATTTGGTGCTAAAGTGTGGGTAAAATTTTGGCCCAGAAGCAGAAAGAAAGGCTTCCCAAAATGAAAAAAACTCAGATTTTTTTCCAAGCTGTATGCTGGCTGTAGAATATCATTTAAGAACTTCAACTAGTGAGCTGAGGCAAAATCCTAACTTTGATGGGAGAATTAAATTTACTTTTGAATATAAAAATCTTTTTTTCATTTATACAACAACTATTAAGCACTAATAATTATGAGCCCGCCTCAATGAAAAAGACAGATTTTTTTCCAAGCTGAATGCTAGCTGTAGGGTTTCGTTTAAGAACTTCAACTAGTGAGCTAAGGCAGCATCCTAACTTTGATGGGAGAATTAAATTTACTTTTCTTTTGATTATAAAAATCTTTTTTTTATTTATCTAATAAATACTATGCACTAATATTGATGATCTTGCCTTAGTGAAAAAGACAAATATTTTTTCAAGCTGAATGCTGGCTTGTAGGATTTCATTTTAAAAACTTCAATTAGTGAACTAAGGTTACATCCTAACTTTGATGGGAGAATTAAGTTTACTTTTCTTTTGCCTATACAAATCTTTTTTATTTATATAATAAATATTAAGCACTCATATTGATGAGAATTAAATAGATTTAATGGAGAACATTTATTTTAATATCCTCATATCTTTTAATTATTATATTTATTATTTTACTTTCGTGCTCTGAAATTGATTTAAAATCTCTAAAACTTATTGGGGTATGCTGTTTATAGTGACTACTTGCTTGTTTTTACCCACAAAAGTGAAGAAAATATGAGTCTAACCTGAAGAGTGCTTCGCTGGAAAGTTAGTTTGATGCTCAAGTTAGTAAGCTTGTATGAAAGATAAGATCAAACTTGCTCAATTGAGCCTTCTTAAGAGAATGAAGGCTTTTTTAAAATGATTTTTAGCTTTTTCTTTGGGGCATTTGTGAAGGTAAGGTTGGAGTAAATTTTAGTAGTTTAAGTGAATTGGACGATAGATGGAGGACATATTTTGTTTCTAAAATCTAGGTTGGATAAAAATGCCCCATGTTGATTGATATTTTAGTCCTATCGAAAGTTGGACGACTTATATACCTGATATCGGAGTTAAATAAACCCACAATAGGGAAATTAAATTTGATTACCCAAATCAAATCGGGATTACAACCAAAACACACGAACTTAATGATATTGGAGGAAACCCAAACCTCAACGAAAAAGAAATATTTTTGCTGAAATTAAAAGGATTACAGACACGACACGTGAAAACATGAAATAATGATAACAAAATAACAACACAAACATAAAGACAACACAGACTCCAGTAAGGGTTAAGGTAGCAGGTAGATTTGATGGAGGGGCTGCAACACCTGCTGGGCTGCTTGGGACGGGTTGCTGCAGTGTTGGGAAGTGCTGAAGATGATCACAACTGTATGGGCCTGGGAGGGTTGCGGTCAGGTTTGGATGAGTTGGGAGGGCTTGTGGCTAGTTCTGGAAGTGTTGGATGGAGTTTGACAGTGAGGGCAACAAACTGGCAAGCGGTAGGACGGGGTGGACAGCAACATGAAGAGGGCTGAAGGGTTTGCAGAAAGATAAAACATCTCGTTGGGGTCGAGCTACAGCCGAAGCACCACCCGACTCTTGGAGATAGTCACTACCTCGGAAGAGTTACAACCTAAGTACCTTCTGGCCGTTGGATACAACCCCCGAAGAGGAAGAACGCTTCAATGTCAACACTCTGAAATCAACAATCATCCAAAAAAACCTCTCTTCCTAAGCAAAAGCAACCCCTATGTAATAAAAGGGATTGTAACTTATATTAGACAACGCTTTGAATTAGAAAATAGAATAAAAAAAAGGAAGTAATATAGTATGCAAGGATTTATAATAGGGGATTTCATGGAAAAAAAAGAAACATTAAGAGGGAAAATAAAAGAAAAAGGGGGGAGAAAAAACACTGTTATTGTATCTGTTGCGCTAACGCGTCTACGACATTATAGCAACTACAGTGCCTCGATCCAGGGAATTTCCCGCGTCAATCTACCAGGGTTGGGTGAGCTTCAACTTCATCCATCAAAGCTTTTAGGGAAGAAAAATTTTGTTAGGGGTGGATGCTAGGGACCCTAGGATAGGACTAGGGTTGGGTTAGCTCTGATACCAAATGAAACCAAGGAAACCCAAACTATAATGAAAAATAAATATTATTGTTGAAATTAAAAGGATTACAAACGTGCTTGAAAATATGAAATAACGACAATAAAACAACACAAACATAAAAACAACACAAACTCCAAGAATGGTTACGATAGCAGGTAGATCTGATGGAGGGCTGCGACAGCAGCTGGATTGCTTGGAACGGGTTGCTACTGTGTTAGGAAGAGGTGGAGACAGCTACAATTGGATGAGGGGAAGACGCGGGAGGATTGCTGTCAAATTTAGATGTCCTATATATAAGAGGGATTATTACTTATAGTCCTTGGGGTGACTGCAGCAGTTACGATGATAAAAGTAACGAAGGGGAGATTTTGGAGGATGAGATAGTCGGGGATATTCACCACCTCAGAACGAGTTATAACATGAGCACCACTTACTTTTGAATACAACCATAGAAGGGAAGACTTGGAGATGTTGATGGCTGTCGCGACAGAAAACTCATCAAGAAAACTGACTTAAACACAAATAAATAACACACACACACA
>NEWO01000014.1:1004665-1036490 GCA_003013225.1 Phalaenopsis aphrodite
GGTGGACTTTGCTCCAAAAAGGAAGGAAATCCATGCTTGGATGGATTGGACTGTCCCCCATTGCTTGGATTGAACTGATTCGGGGCAATATTGTGGCATTTGCTGCGTCTGGGGCAAAGGCACCCCTATTCAATTCCTCTTCTTCAAGCTTGGCGCTGGAGCATAAGCTTGAAGTAACACTTTCTTCATTAGTGTCATTCCCCAGTTATTTGGGGTGGTCAATATGTGATGCAATTCAAGAAGCTTAGTTTATATTATTCTAGAATTTTTCTTAATTATACTTTTAGCTTCTTATTATTTAAAATTAGATTGTAATTAGTGGGGTTGAGTGGATGCTATTTGAATTTAAATTATTATTATTTTAGTTTTCTAGATTTGAATGCAAGTTAGTCTTGTTTTATCTACCCTTTTTTGAATATATGGTTTGAATGGATGCAATTTGGATCATTGAATTATAAATAAAATTTGACAGATTCTCTCCTCAATTTCTATCGTCTCTCTCAGTCTAACTGGTAATACATTAGAGAAAATCGAAGGTCTAAGCTATCCCATACACATAACCGAGGCAACTCTTTCATTTCTCATAAGATAGCAATTTCTATACTCCTCTGCTCTCGGCTGTTGCAAATCCCAAGAAAATACAAGACAAATTTATCTCCTGTTGGGATTTCTTAAAATTCAAAAGAAGAATTTTATAGGCAAATTGAATGAGCAAGTTGAAGAAATTAAAGTTTTCAGATCATCAACAAGGGTTGCTCATTAAACTGGCATCAATATTATTTTCTTTTCTCCATCATTTATGAATCCTTCTTTTCCATTTATTCCCATTGAGCGCTTGCATGAGTTTTTAAACTTGTTTTTTACATTTTTTTCAAAAAACGTTATCATATCATCTTAGGTCTATTGTTTCCTAACCTTTCCACAGCACATGAGGCGTTTAAAGGCATGAATGACAGGAAGATTGATAAAAGATGGCCCAAAATATTCTAGAAGCAAATGATAATGATTATCTTGATATCTTCATTCTGAAAAATTGCTTTTATTTTTTTAAGTATTAGGATTTGGTAAGTAGGCCACGGATTGTTTTATGGTAAATGTTTATTTCGCGTCAATCTGAATTTACCAATTATGTAACAAATTTTGGGCCTATTATTGGATCATATATATTAAGTGTATGCATTTATTTTGGCCTCAGTATGCAGGATATAAACTTGCCATTGATCCTAAAAAACACCCGGAAAGCAGCCATTGGGAAAAATCCATTAAATCAATGCATTTAACTGCTCACAGAGGAGGTTTGGCTGGAAGTTATGTACCCGGTAAGGCAAAATGCGGATAACTGTAATAGATTAATTCAGTTTGACGGAAATGCATTTTGTATACATCAGATGGAATGTTCAAGTTTTTGCGTAGTCCCAAAATTTATTCACTTATTCAGGTGGACACTTTTCCTAAGTGCATCTGTTTTTTCTTATATAATGAATTTTAATAATAGTCCTTCATTTAGGTATATCTTATAATTTTTTAAGTAGATGACAGTAACTGCACATGATTTTGACCAGGGAAATAAAACATGCCCGATTCTTATTCTGTAAATTTTTTAATGAGACATCTAGTATGTGAATTCCGTGTTATCAAATGCAAAATTTATTCCATTCCTGAAAATGTGAAATATTTGTATTATGCTCATCTAGCTTATTAACTCTGTACTTAACTAGTGAAAATTTTTGATTAGTTTAGATCAGCTTCATCTCATAATTATCTAAGGCGAATTCTTTTGTTTTTCAACAATCACGTGCAGGCTTATTGCTTTATTTATGAATGATAAAATATACAAATAAAAGCAAAAAAATTATGTATTCTCAACTCTTTTTTTATAGGGTAGAGGAAAGAACGTAGGCCAAATATTTGATATGCGATTAATAAGCATGATATTACTATTAGCTAATATTATTATGATTTGAAATTATGTTTGATATATTTTGAGTATTTTGAATCTACTTAAAATTAGGTGGTTAAAATGGAAAAGTACTTTTTAGAGTACTTGGTGGTATCTTTGGGATTTTGATTTAAATTTAATTAAAAAAAACAAGCAAACTATTTATGTTATATGGATCTGAAAGTTAGTGATGACTAGTTGAACGTAGTGAAAATGAGAATGCTGAAATGGCTTGTGGCTAAACTAGGATGTATGGATTGAGTGACTGTATTAGTCTAACTGTATTTGTATAACATATATTTAAAACATTTATATAGACTGTAGATTTTGTTGATTTATGTTTGTATAACGAGTGCAGAGGATGCATCAGATCAAATTAATGTCATAGGATTATGATGAAATTGAGTTAGAACTGATTTTCTGTGGGCAAAAGTTGCATAAGTGTAGGTTTAGCACTACATACATGTGATGGGAGAAAGAGTATATATGATGGGAGAAAGAGGGATTTCATCGCGAGGAAATATTTTGAACATTTATTCTATATAATCTACATCGTCAATTTAAGTTACCTTTTTCATCTATCAAAATCATTTAATGCAGTTGTGCACCCACCTATTGCTTTCAAAATATTTTCAAAATCTTATGCAATATTTGAATTTGAATCCTTCGTGTCCTCAACGCACTGGGAATTCTCTGGCAGTCCCTCTACTCTTTTTTGTGCATTCCAGATCACAACAAAGAAAGCATATTATACAAGTTGATTTAAGTCCAAACATCTTATCAAATGTGCAGTGGTTGCTGAAATATTATACTACAATATTATAAGAATGCTGTTGTTATTCATGTTGCAATAAATTAAAAACATGTTTTGTCAATCATAATATTAAAAAATAATTCCTCTTCAAACATTTCTTTTCTACGATATCCTTTAGGCTGTAAAAGTAGAATCCAGCAAAATGCCACTTATTTCAATATTTTTCCAATTACTTGAGTCTCTATTATCTATTAAAATAAAACTTGGATCTGATCAATATGCAATCAGAACACTTGATTCTTAAAAAGTATCAAGTTAATTCATTTTAAATTGCAATCTTAATAAGTTCTTTCATTCATGATACATATAGTTCATATTATCATTTTAACACCTAGACAATTTCTTATCTCTAGGGTTTATATATCCATTTATATTTAATGAATAATTAACAAGTAGCTATCTCTTTTTTTTTCAAACACATTATAAATTCTTCTAGCTAAAGGAATTTTAAAAGATTATATAAACAGGATCTATATCCCATATTTTATATATGATAAGCGTACTTTCCTTTTATGTGTACAGTGATATTTTTCTACGAGATTCTATTTTGGTTTATCTTTCAATCATGCATCCAGTTGACAAATTAAGGTCATTCACCTAAAACTTGAGCATTACAATTAGTACAATACCAATTATATTGAAATTTTAAGATGCTTTGATCATAGATCAAGCTTATAGAAGTGGCACTATAATTTGTAGTCTAGGCAGTGTGATAAATTATTCATTCCTTTTTTTTTGGTACTAGCAACAAAATTAGGTGAAAATATTTGTGCATGTATAAAAAATCATCTATAATAGTTTGAGCAGATATGATTTAAAAAAATTGTGAAAGTATGATGTTAAAATGGGGGAATTTCAAGCCATTTATATCTTCAGAAGTTATATCAAGGGTTAAATCTTCATATATATATATATATATATATATATATATAGACACACACACACACACACACACATATATACACACACACACACACATATATAGATATATATAAATATAATTTTTTGTCCTTTTGTATGACATGCCTAGATCTCTTGACTGAAAGAATGCAAACTTTTTTTCCTTTGAAATTTAAATAGAGACCACTTTCTAATTTGAGATAAATAGCTGCAGCCTATATTAACTATACACAAATCTGTTTGAGACAAAATCCCTGACACTCATATGAATAGCTGAAATGAGAAAGCTGAGAGTTAAATTCTCTGTCAAATTGCAAACATTTCTGTAAAAGAGCTATTAAGGTTTTGCAAAGATTATGACTCTTCAAACTCGCAAAAAGAAAACAAAACAGCTACCACCTCACGGCTAGCTTTACAAGTTCTGGGTTTAAACTTCTAATTTAGACATCTAATGCTTAAATACTCGGTACAACTAATTACCATCCTCAGGAATATATATTAAAAAATCTTTAAAACAAACTAATACAAACCATAACAATAACCTTTTATTTATGGGTGGGGCAAGCTCTTTCTGTTATGGTTTATTTTAGCTATATTATTTATCTGCTGTATGTTGGCTTAATTCAAGTGAAGCCAAGGTAGTCTATTGCTTTTACTAGAGAAATTAAAATTAAGAAACTGAACAAAAAAGGATCTGTCGGAAAATGATTTTTGATTTAAAAATGGATAAATATGGATTGTAGAGAGAAATTTTAAGGCTTATGTTGGAATTCCAACAAATTGCAATAGCTAGTAAGAAAAGAAATCGGTAGATTATTGTGTTATAAGGACACGAATTAAATCTAAAATCATATAACAAAGAACCTGATTTTGATGTTTTTAAGCTTCAAGACATGCTGATATCAAGTAGCCCTCGTGCAAATTTCTGCTGCAGGAACAGGGACTGCACTCCTAGTTGCTATATCTCACCAGTAACCTAATATGCTAGCTTTCTTACTCTCAAAATTTGCTGTGAGGTAAGTCTGTAGCAAGATTCCTGCCACTGGAAAGTTTTCGACTCGTTGGTAGTTATAGAAGAGAGGTTAAAGTTCTAGGCAATCAAATTTTGTCATGGTTTTGGACACCATTATATCCTCCTTCGTCTCACCTCTTAGAAATTTTAGTAAAATCCTCTCCAATGACAGGTATTCCCTACTCTCTTTTAGGAATAACCTGAAAGCCATTGAAATCAAATGGCGTAAAAAGACCTCTCGGCTCATCTATGGCATTGCTAGTTATGTGAAATTCCTTTTAACTCTTAAGCCACCTATTGTGGAGCTACCCCTAAAATGAAATAAGACGAAAAAAGATAACTAAAAGGTATTATAATTTAAAAGGAAGATCTCTCCTGCACAAAATTATGTCATGCTTCCATGGTAGGAGAAGACCTGCCCTATATGTTTAGGTTCCATAACACATTCATAATGACGTGAAAAGTCGGCCACATTAAAGGTAGTTGAAATGTTCATATTTCACGGCAAGTCAAATTTATAGGCATATTTATCTACTTGCTTATTGACTAAATGGTCGGATTATTTGACTATAAGTTTAGCAAGAGCACAAGTAAAAAATTGCTTCTGTTATAAATAAATTTTTATCCATAAAGCATGATCATGAACATGAACACAGGGACATAACATGGATGCAAACACGACAATACTGTATATTTGTCACTATTTTGTACTCAAGTTATCATAAAGTGAAGCATGCAATCATAAAAAAAACTTATAATAATAAAAATTATTTTGGTGATATTAGTATTACATTCAAATTATTAAAAAATATATAAAAAAATAAACTTATTGCAATGCCATCATTAATATAATGAAATAAAATATAGTTGCATGATCATTGCTAATTGGAGTTACCACATTTAATGGTACGATCATCATTAGTGCTAGCTGGTTAGTGTCCATTGCCCTCTTCAATAACATTTTCACCTTCATTTAAGAAATATACAGTTTCCAAGCATAGCTCATCGAGATAGAGTATAGCAACTTAGATATTTCAATATTATCCATTGTAATTAATGTATTTCCACCAATATCCCATAATTTTATCTTACATTAAATTTATTTTGGGCTCTTCCTAGATGGAAGATGGAGATTAATATGCATAAATATTAAATATTATCCTTTTTGAGGTGTGATTGTTTATCTTAAGTGAATTAATAAAAGAATATGTACTTTAATTTCATTCATAGCAAAATGATGAATATGGTTGAGCTATAATTTAAAAGCTAAACTTTGCAGTTGTGAGAAACTTGTTCCATAAATCTTCCACCATGCCTTTTCATCAATAATACTTTTGGAAGCTATGGAGTTATGATAAGTGATCGCACCACTGAATTCGAAGAATTTGGCGAATACCAAATTATTATTAATTTTTCTTTTTCATGTAAAAAATTCTCTTTAGATATTTGTTCCTCATGTAATATCTACATGCCTTTATGTGGAAACTTCACTTAGTCAAGTATACCTATAATATCTTGTAAATAATATACCTCATAAATGACATTCCAAATACAAAAAATAGGATTAACGAAATAGAAAATTAAATTTTTGTTAGATTGAGAGAGTGAGCAAGGAAACGAAGGAAAATGTTATTTTTATTTAATCTTTCTACTATAATTTTATATATAAACTTATGAAATGTATGGACTTCGATGTCTCGTTTTCCATTTTGATTTATGATCTCTTTCACATTTTTTATTATTGAATCCCATATTTTATCGACAAGATGGAGATAAGGCTTTTTTTTATCAATCACTCTCAACATATGATATATAGGCTTTGTAAAAGCTTTAACACAATCTATCTTGTTTTATCACACATCATATGAGATTTTATCTTTACGAGCATCATCTTATATTTATCATCTTCACAATACATATTCCACTTCTACTAATTATAATAATATGTAGTCATTTCTTTATTGTTTTGAATTGCTTATGCATGACTATACATGATATAAAACTAGTCTTTGTAGTAGCCAATATTTTTAGTTTCACAAATTCATTGAAAAATGATAATCTCATTGAGTGGTTCATAATGGAAATTTATACGAACTTTACCTTTTTGCTAACTTTAATTATCCAGCAACATTATTTATAAATAATCTCATTTTCTTTTATTATCTTCTTTGGAACACAAATATTTTTCACTGTTAGTTTTAGTGTAGGAACAACACAATAAGTTGAAAAGATAAAAGGGTATTGAGCCTCAATTAGTGCTTATATAGGTCTGCATATAGGCACATTAGTGGTGATTACTTGAATACTTTATTTGTGCCCACCCCGTAATTACTTCTTTAATTTATTGGCAATATAAAATTTATTTTTTTATGTCCTTTCACAGTATAGCTTTTAAAAAGATTTGCTCAAATTTTGTGTGCCATAAAATTAATTATATGCATATGTCCAATCATTACAAGTTATAGTAATAATTTATTTCTCATTTTGAGTCTCTTTTATGGGCTCAAGAATTCTTTCAATATATTTTCTTTTTTTTTTGAACCAATGTTGTTCTTTACATATTATAACCTGGAATAATATATCTAGTGATTATGTTGTTGATTGCATATGAGCACACACTATAATAATATGAAATTTTTGTGAAATGGAATTGAGAAGCTGTTGAATAAAACATTCGAGCAATTTTTCATATAAATGATATTCAACTTGCAAGTTGAATGCTTTTTCAATAGCACTAAAGCTATGTACTTTTTTTCTTAGGATCATAATATTTTGGTTTAAATAAACGCACACTTGGCTAAGAGCTAAAATGCTTACCGGAATCAATTTTGCCCAAAACAGAGGAATGAAACTTTTTTAAACATAACATTATTTTTCTGCTTAGCATCATTATCTAACTCCTGCATTTTCTAAATTTTTGTAGAAGTTATTTTAGGATATCCTCGAATACCTAACCCACTTTGTTGATGCAAATGGGCTTTTACTCTAGAATATTTTCTCTTAAATTTTTCATGACAAAATGACACTAAAAATCTCCAATGGCAGATGCTGAATTGACTAATAGAACCATAGATTCTCTAATGACGTTATGTTTTGACAACAAAGGTGGAGTATAGCCAATAATATTTTCTAATACAATGGAACCGAACGTGTTGAGGTTGATCAACATTTTATTAAAAAGAAGTTAAGTTTCATGCAGAATTTATTTGCATCTATTTTTTTCTCTGATAAATAAAAAATATCATCACAAATGGATTATTCAGGTCTAATTTTGAATATTTCGTTAGCAAGTTGGCATTGATTAATAACTAATAATATTGTCCAATATGGTAGAACTAAGTACGTTGAGGTAGACCAACATGTTATAAACGAGAAATTAAATTCATTAAGTATTTGCATTTTTTTATTCAACTGCCAATGAACTAGAAATATCCTCACAAAAAGAACGTTCAAATACAATTTTGAATATTTCTTCAGCAAGTTGGAATTGATTGATATCTGCTCACCATTTTAAGGGGGAGTAAGGAAAAAATTAATAAAAATTTGGAAGTTGTCGACTGTACTAAAAAAAATGGAAGGGATCGGTTATGGATTAGTTAAGAGTAGAGTGAAATATATTTACTGCTTGTAGATTGGGTTTTCTTAGAAGGAAATCGGGGAAGTTCTATAACCATTAATTAGGAGATCCTAATTATTTAGAATTCAAATTTCAATATTGCTTTGGGATGTTATCAAGAGATTAAATTTAAACGATATCAAGTATTCTATAAATATGTGTTTTGGTATTTATGACTAAAATTTTTGGAATTGTGTTTTCCCTTAAACTCTTATCATTTTTTTGAGTAATTTTGTTGCTGGAGTGGCATTTGATCAGAAGCTATGGACTATGAGGACATAGTCTGGTTGTGAAAGAAGAGGATAACTAATATTTGGATGTGTGGATGTTGGGGATAATAATAGACAATCAAAGTTTTGGATCATTAGAGAGGGCTATAATCAAGTCAAGTTGAGTCAATTATGCCATGGGGATTTGATTTGACTTGATCAAGTCATAAGTTGTTCATGTTTTGTTCAAGAATGACTGCAAGACCTTGGTTTTCACATAGATATCCATAATTTGCTTGTTTAACTTTAGATGTGGGGAAACTATGTGAACTTGTGGAAGGGTGCTGTGGTGGTAAAGTAATTTGAAAGATTTAAGCTTTAAATCTATATTTATAAACTCGTTGATTGATGCTAGTTTATTTTTTTTAAAATCCTACATTGGGACTCCCGTTGGATTACCATTTAATCATTTTTCCATTCCATCTTGGGTAGTAATGAATATACAAGTGGTCCCCGAAACCTTTTTTTCTTTGAAGTCTTACATTGGGACCTCAGTTGGACTAACATTTAATCATTGTTCCATTATGTCCTTGGTAATAATGAATTGCTAACGCAAGTGGTTCACAATTCAATTGGTTAAACTGGCCTACCTAGCCTAGATTCAAGAATCTTTTCTTACATGCAAAGTTTGAATATTGTGCACTTACTTTTGAAGATGTTCTCAAATGTCAGGCGATGAAGAAATTGTGGTGTGTAACATGCATGCTATATTTGCATTGTTAAAGGTTTTTCAGTTTTAAACTTTTTTCTTATGTTGTCGGGACAATTTTTATTTTTTATTCTGAATATATCCATTTGTAGAACCGCACATCATTTTGTTTGTGCTGAAATAATTAATATGCTTTGTGACCAAATAATATTTTTGATCAGCCACCTAAACTACAATCCTGGCATCTTTCTTCCCTCTACATTAGATTTACTGACATGAATTCTAAATCCATGATGTTTATGCTGATATGCTTTTTCCTATTTAAAATTTTGACTAGATAATAGAATCAACAAAGAGTTTCGTGTTGTGCGGGACAATAGGGTAAACCAAAATTTGAACAAGGATGCCAAATCCAATTCATTGCAGCGCTCTTCGGGAAATGAACATCTTAACTCAAATAATTCTGTGATGAGGTAAGCGTGGTTTTTTTTAGAGTTATTTGGTGTAGCTGTTATTTGTTCCCGTGTTTGTGGGGGTGTGTTGGTCCCATGTTTTTTTTAAGCATCATATTCCTGTGCGAGTTATTTGGTGTAGCTGTTATTTTTTCCTCTGTGTGTGTGTGCGTGTGTTGGTCCCTTGTTTATTTTTTAAGCATCATATTCCTGTGCGTGCAGTCTACACACACACACACATACATTGTGTATCTCTTATGAAGAACAACAAATATCTTTACGACTTCATTATGGCATTTGATAAAAAGGCTCTGTAGTTTGACTAAATTGCCAGGATGATCTAGTATAATCTAGTTGCAATTGATTATATCTTGCTTAATCTTGTTTGAGTTAATCGTGACATGATTTTAAGTAGTTCCACGTATTTTTAAATTCTTGTCATTTTACTTCATGTTTTGGATATATCTGTTTTTAGACATTTATATTATTTCTATAAATGGACTTATTAGGGTTGTTTGAAGTGATTGGATGGTTTCTACATCTCAGACTAATTTGTTAATTGGGAGTTCGCTATTTTCTTTCTTTCATTTGGGATTGTTTGGTTGGTAATATTAGCAGGGTGTTGCATATCATTTCCTTGTATTTTCTTATTATTATTTTAATGTTTAATTTGAATCAAAAGAAAAATGTTAAAGTTTATGGGATTTGAAATATTAAAAAAATCTCTGTTTTTTCGGCATTTTGAATTTTTTCAATCCCTAAGATTTCCAAATCACGCCCCCACTGCTTGCGATTTCAACCAGCCACTACTGCTATTTCTGCCACCGCAGGCACTGCTTTTGTTTGCATTTTAATGTATTTAAAATGTATATAGGTATGTTTGTCTGTATGTAGTGTTGGCACTAGATAAACGCAACTTAACCCAACATTACTGTCAAATTGTTTTGTGGTTGTTCTGTAGCCTAAGGAATTCATCCCAAATTAACTATGTAAATCCTTTAATGAAAAACTCCTTGAATTTGAGAACTTCATCTCCAAATGAGGAAGTTTGCTTGTTCACAACTGAGACCCCTAACACTAAATATTGAATTGTAATTGAGCCCTTCATAGACGCATAGTTTATTGGTGGTTTGATATCCAAAAATCCAAGCTTGGTTAATCAACTGATTCAGCGGGATAAATAATTCAATGTCAAATGCAAATCAATTGTAACTGCAGCCAATTATGTTACTGGATATCTATGTTAGTGCCTTTTACTCTGTAGTATTGTCTCGTGATAGGACCTTGATTTTCAAGTTAATGAACACTTCATTGATGAAGCCTAAAGCTACCATGTAATAAGGGGATCACCCATATATTTCATGTCAACTTGTCAAAAATACGATCATTTTTGGACTGTCATTAACCTCTAATTAAAGTAGGCAATAGTTGTTTTCTTTGGTTTTAAGCTTTATATGCTTTATGTGCAAGGATCTTTTGATTTTTGTCTTTTGTATTTTATTATAGTATGGTCAGTGCTAGGTTTCCATTGGAGCCTTTTCATACATGTTTCTTCTTATATTACATGTCTATCATTAACTTAAAACACATCAATTGGCATAATTTTCTATTGCAGATTGGCAAGAATTATAAATGAACAGAAGTCCCTTAATTCCAGCATTTTGGATGGCCATGGAATATCTCAAAACATGAATGCATCATGCTCTCAGGGTTTGAACCCTGAGAAAGTTTTGTCCCGAGCTAGCAGATCTAGGGCTTTGCCATCTGAGGAGATTACGACCATGCATCAATCTTCAAATTCAGAGGCTGATAGAGCTGTTGTTAATGGTTCTGAGATAAATTCTGCTTCAAGTAATACTATTATTGGTGTTTACTCTTCGTCCTCAGATCCTGTTCATGTTCCATCTCCAGCTTCCAGATCAGCTGGTTCCATTGGTGCCATTCGACGTGAAGTTGGAGCTGTTGGCATTAAAAAACAGTCTTCTAATGTTCAGCCTACAAACTCAACAGTTTCAAATAATTCTCACTCAGTAAACTTGGGTGGGAAGGGCATTACATCCACAGCAGAGTCACTGCGAGACTCGGCAACAAATGCCAAAAGCAATCAGCTTAATCAAGTTCCTATCTCAGATACTTTCAGGCCTCCAACATCAAATCGTCGAAGTGTACAAAATAATAGCAAACAACTTCAAACATTCAATCACCAAAGGGGTAGGACTGTTATCTCTTACTTTTAAAGTTAACTTATACCAGCTTAACATAGGTGGTTTTTTACTTGTGAGCTATGAATGCATTGTGTCAACTAATCAAAGTAGAGCGCTGCAAAGTTTTAGGAGAGACTAATGCAAGTGGTGAACATTTGATCTCGGTGGATTTTCAATCAAATTAAGGCTAATTAAGGAAAATGTCTGCTTGTGTTAATTGCAGCAGAGTCAACAACTTTAGGGTGACCTGGCTAGGGTTTAATGTATTCTAAACCAATTTAAATTCTTGTTTATATTGCTTTGGTTCCATGATCCTACATGAAATTACATTTTAAGGCTAAAAGTTCATGTTTCAAGTTGTATCACTTCGCCATCATTATTGCATCATTCCTAAACACCACTTAATTTTTCCATATCAACAAAAAATGAAGAAGGAGCACTAAAGTTGTTGACTCCTCATCATAGTCAGGTAGCTAACCACCGTCTTATGTCTATTTTTCCTTTTCAAGGGATGTTAAGGTGTTTTCTATGCTCGTACTTGATTTATGAATTAGAAATGAGGTGAATAATGAAGGAAATTTACTTGTTTAAAGGTTTGTTTCTAATTTGTTATTTTGATAATGCAACAAAATTATAATTCTAAGATTATAAAATTGTTTCAAGTAGTCACAAAACTCTCTCTCCCTTCTCCTCTCTCTTCTCTCCTTTCTCTTTCTCAAACTAGGGACACCTTATCTCTTACTTCGAGTGCTGATCTCTAGCTTAGAATATGGTTGACGAATGGACAAGCAAGGTAACATTAATGTCTATTCAATCCAATCACAAAGTGTTTATTCTAATGGTCTTTAAGTTAATTACTTTCAGACATCTTAGGATCTAGGGATCTCTAATGCAGACTAAGGATTATTTGTGTAAAGAAATACAAAAAGACTAATATTCACATTTTTTAAAATTTTAACTTAAGAGGAGATTAGTCACTTGATGCAAAGTAAAAAATACACTTTATTTGTCCAAAATGATGATAAAAAAGTTGACAACATCTGAAGCTCTGAGAAATTTGAGAACGAATGAAAAATTCTTCATCAATTAAATTCATAACACAAAAATGAAAAAGGTATGTATCAAACTAAACAAAATTATTATTTTGCAAAAAAAAACAAAAACAAATATTCAATAGCTTAAAAAAAAGAATAAGGATAAAGGTAGACACTTGGAATATCCATGTCTCACTCCAACGAGAAATCTCTCTTGGAAGATTTCTTTAAAACTTACGAATTACTTAGAGAATCCATATCTAATAGTGCATAGAAGATTGAGAGGAGACAATTTTATTCACATATTTATTATTATTTTACATATATTGATGATCTTAATTTTATACTGGAACCAATCAAACCCACGGTAACATACACAAATTTTATTAAGGAAATGACTAGGATTACAAACATAACTCAAAACTAAAATGGAAACACAACAAACACCAACCTTGGGCTAGGGGCAAGATACAAAGATCCAAGGGTAGTGGTAGTGTCAGTGAGGTGGTTGGGCGTTGCGGTGGTAGAGGACGTGGAAGAGGTGGCTGGAATGGTGTGGTGGTGGGTGGTTAGGATCAAGAAGGGCTAGCAACAATTGTAGGGGAGAAGGAGGTGGTGAAAACAACCAGGTAAGGTACTATGAGGGTTGCGACACTTCAGTGAAGGTGGTAGGGAGGCGGTAGGGTCAGGTTGGGCGATTGGAGAGGTTGGACGCCAGGTGTGGCTGTAGGGAAGGGGCCATCAGGGTAAATTAGCGTGATGGAGGTGTAGGCTGGTGGCTAAGGGAGGTAATGGATAGGGCAGGGAGGAAATTGGAGAAGATACAACACTACCTCTGAGCAGGATATGCCCGGAGCACCGCTTGTCGTCTGATATTGCCCTAGAGGGGAAGAAAATTTTACATAGAACTCTTAAAGTAAGACACAATAATAATCTAACCTCAAACTCAACAAATATGCATATAAATAGACTCCAAGCAAGTGAGAAACTGAAAAGAAAAAAAGGGAGAGAGCAATGAGCGACAAATCTCAATTCACATTAGGCGGGAATCAGGAAAGGAAAGTGGCGCGGGCGGCAAATTCCACCCTTCAGAAGGCCGGTCGGTCCAGCAAGATGCTGGACTGGAACCTCCCCAGGCCGGTTCAGCTGGGTCTTTTGCTACCCGGTCAGTCGGCCTTCTCCCGAAGCTCCACGTCATAATTATAATTGAAAATAACTTATAATGAGTAACTTATTTTTATTTTTTAAATTGCGCACACATCTATTTGTGTTTAGCCTTGAACTCTAGACCTAATGGTTGGAGTCAAAGCACTGAACCAACAGACCAATTGAGTTGCACTCCTACAATGAGTACCTTATTAGAACTCAATACTTTATCTTTCTTGCAACTAATTTCTTAAAGGTACCAATAACAGGTGTTTTGTGGTTTAGACATATTATTATCAAACCATTTGGTTTGAATTTTATATTTGTAGTTTACATCAGCAATAACATTGATTTCATAATTTAAATAAAAAAAATACAAATCATTCTAATGATATAGAACAAATATTGAATATATTGAAATACTAACATGGAGACCATCAAAGTCCTATGGGTGAAAAACCTCTTTAAAGAGAGATAACCCAAACAGTTTAAAAATTTAGGGTGATTTATACACTTTTGAAATCATTTAGTAGGGTAATAACTTGTAGGGAAAACAGTGAGAAACACAAAAACAAACTTTCATTAATATTAAAATAGGATTACACTATGACTCGAACGGAAATAACAACAGAAACACAAACGACACAACCAAACACTCCTAAATGTATTCCAGTTGGTGGTGGAGATCGGCAGTCACAGAGTGTTGGTGGTAGCGAGGGGAAGGTGCGAAACTATAGGGACAACAAGTGGGAAGGGTGTGGGTGGTTGGCAGCGGTAGTAGGGTGGTTGGGAGGAGCTTGAACGGAGTTAGGAAGATGGGATAACAATAATAATATGTAGGAAAGGGAATGGTTTGGTGTCAGAATGACGAAGAGAGAGTTCGGTGGTTGAGGAGCGGAGAGGAGAGGGTTTTGGGGAAGGTAGAAGGGAATGATACAATCACCACCTCAGAGAAAGATATAACCGGAGAACTACAATCTCCTTAGATTCATCCCATGAAGGGAAAATGGATTCCACACAGGAGATCTGAAGAAAGCACTATATGAACCGACTCTTTACATATCTAGGACAACAATTTATAGGCTCCTTCTGGGCGGAGGAAGCTTCTACAAAAGGGAAAGACTGAGAAGCCTAGAGAAATCCAAAAACACTCCCTAGAATAGTAGATTTGTGATGCTCGAATCGCACTAGATCCATCTAGTCTTTACGCCGAATCTCCTGCACTCGCGAAACCTTGCAAGAAATTGCGATCCCGCTCTTGCTTCTGCGATGCTAGGATGGTCTTCCCTGCCTTCGAAGCGCCCGAACCGGGCGCTGTTTTAGTGCCTACAACTGGGCGTTGTTTAGCGCTCGTAATCAGGCGCTGTTTAGCGCCCTGAACAGGGCATTGTTTTAGCACCAGTAATTGGGTGTGGTTAACGCCCATGTCAGCCTCCTGGGGTTGGGGGAGCTTCTACTTCATGGTCGAAGCTTTCGTTTTGTGGTCGGCCACCCCCAAGTCTAATTGATGGTTGCACTGTCTCCCGGGGTATTTGTGGGTCTTCTCTAACTTGCGATTAAATGTCCGTATCGATCTGTCCTTTTGGGGCGGTGTGGCATGTCTCTGCCGGTGAACCTTTCTAAAGTATCATATGATCGGTTCAATTGAGCATGTAGTGATAGTAATCAGGCCCTTCCCGCATTGCGGTTGTGCTGCTCGTACAACATCGTCCTGACATAGTCTTGGCTGTATATGTCCTGAAATGGGGGCGGGTGTCTCGGTCCTCTTATCTGATGTTATCACTAAAACTGGTTACATTGATGTTGTTCTGCTAAAATGGGATCATGTGACCTCAGACTCTGTTGAAGGAAGGAGGTTGACGCGTTTCCCGTCCTTGGTGAAGGAATACGTGTTTTTATGTTCATTGTGTTGAGTCATTCGATCATATTGCCAATGTCGCCCCAACGAAAGATGACAGGCATCCATAGGGACCACGACACACTGCAACATGTCTTGCAGCTGCCTTCCGATTGAAAATTCTATCAAACTTCTTCAGCCACATCAATTAATATGGTTGAAAATGTTTCTGAGTTGCGAGTCCTAATTTCTTGACCATCTGTGTCGATACCACGTTCTTGCTGCTTCTGTCGTCGATGATGAGACTGCTTAACTTTTTGTTCACTGTGTAGCCGTTGTAGAATATGGTGTGGTGAAGCCACTGCGAATTTCTAATGTCCTCAGGCTGCAGAAACTGTTGAATCACAAGTGCCTCTCCTTCGTTTGAGGGAAGCTAATACTCTTCATCCTTTTCTTCGACTTTCTCTTCATCGCTAATTTCTTCTACGGCGTCTTGATCTGTGAGTGTGATTACCTTGCTCGTGGGGCAGTTAGAGGCCTTGTGGTCGTAGCAGTGGCATTGGTAGCACTTCCTGGTCGGCACTGTGTTGGGGTCTTGTTTCTTCCCACTTTGATCCGTAGTGTCATTTCCCAGTCCGGGCTTGCCTGTGTCTCCTGAGAGATCATTGTCGGTCGTGGTAATTGTAGGTGACAACCTATCCGAGGGTTGCTGCTTGAAAGATGATTGTTGTCGACTCTTTTTTTGTTGTTTTTCCACCTTCAAGGCTAACGTCTGGACCTCCCCTAACGTCTAATATGATTGCAGTTGTACCACATTGTTGATGGCAGGTTTCAGTCTCTCGAGATATATGGCTATTGTATGTTCCTCTGGCTCAATCAGTTCGAATTTCATCTGCAAGTGGTCAAATTAGGCAATGCACTCTTCAACCGAAAGATCACTTTGTTGCAAGTTATGGAGCTTTAGTAACATATCTTGACTATAGTAAGGTAGGAGATACTTTTTTTTGCATTACTTTCTTTATCTTCTCTCAATTAGTGATCTTTTTACTGCCTTCCCTCTTCGTCCGCCTCTACACATTTTCCTATCATAGGGAAGCACTCTTTTATGCTTAATGGCGGCTAGCTTGACCCGTTTCTCTTATGGTACATCTTTATATTAAAAAATCTATTTAACTGATTGTAGCTAGTCAATAAACTCATTAGGATCCACTCGAATTCTGGGAGGCCCATCTTGATGCGATAGTCCCTCTGACCTTTATAAGGCGCCTCTTCTCTCGGCCTCCTTTGGTATTAGATGCCAAAACGACGTTGCCGATATTCCTCGTCACTATGATCTTTCCTTTGAAACAAATTCATCTCTTCGTCCCTATCTTTTCTTTGACTTGGGTAGGGCGGGATGTTGGATAACCTTGGGATAACACTAAGGTGGAGTTAGCTCTGATACCAAATAATGCCAAAACTAGTAGGGAAAATAATGGAAAACACAAAAAACAAACTTTCATTAATATTAAAATAGGATTACAATATGAATTGAACGGAAATAACAACACAAACACGTATGACACAGCGAACACTCCTAAATGTATCCCAATGGGTGATGGAGATCAGCGAGGTGGGTTGGGATGGCTAGCGGGGGTGATGATGGTCACAGAGTGCTGGTGGCTGTGAGGGGAAGATGCGAACTGCAAGGGCAACAAGTGGGAAGGGTGTGGATGGTTGGCAGTGGTAGTGGGGTGGTTGGGAGGAGCTTGAACGGAGTTAGTAAGGCGGGATAACAATAGTAATATGTAGGGAAGGTGAATGGTTTGGTGTCGGGGTGACGGAGGGAGAGTTCGATAGTTGAGGAGTGTAGAGGAGAGGGTTTGGGGAAGGTAGAAGGGACATATACAATCACCATCTTAGAGAAGGATACAACCGGAGTACCACCATCTTCCCGGATACAATCTACAAAGTGAAAATGAACTCCACACAAGAAAACTGAAGACAACACAATCTGAATTGACTCCCTACATACCTAGGATAACAATTTTTATGCTCCATCCAGACGGAGTAAGCTTCTACACAAAGGAAGAGAGCGAGAAGCCTAGAGAAATCCAAAAGCATTCTCTAGAATAACAGATTCGTTGCCCCAAGCCGGATCACACTAGATTCATCCAGTCTTCGTGCGGGATTTCTTGCTCTTGCGAAACCTCGTGAGAAATCACGATCCCACTCATGTTTCTACACCGCTCCCGCTCTTGCGCCGCTTATGCTTACGCGATGCTAGGCGGGCCGGCCTGCCTTCGAAGCACCCAAATCGGGCGCTGTTTAGAGTCTCAAACCGGGCGCTGTTCTGCGCCACGAACTGGGCGCAGTCTTAGCGTCCGTAATTGTGAGCGGTTAGCATCTGCGTCATTATTAGTGATGAATTTCGTGATACTGTCAAGCAATGTAGCGACATGTTATTAGGAAGTAATATACTTCATTTTTCTGAAGTGATATTTTTTATTTTTGAACCATTAGAGCATGCCATTAACGAATCAATCGTAAGCCAATTACTAATCCCTGTCAAATTTTGTATATTCCTATGCTTGAAAATGCAAACAAGGAAACATTTAGGATTCCAGTTGTGAAAGAATTTGAACAATTTATATCTCAGTGTTGTAAATTTTATTGTCCTTTTATGATTTTATATTCAAACAGTTTTATTTGTCTAGTATTTTGTTTTCAATATATGGAGCAGGATGATTCATCCCATGAACTCACTATAAAGCGAAAGCTTTGGGTAATGTTTCTCTCAATTAATTTATTTTTTTGTCTTTTGTATGTCTACTTGGCTAGTTCACATTAGTAAGATAATATAATTTTTTTCCTTATACATCAGGGATATTTTTATAATACATTTATTCTATTATAATGCAGCCATGCAGCCCAACATGGAGTGGAAGCCTAAAAGCCAAAAGCTGAAAAATGATAGCATTAGCACAGTTGAAACATTTTCTGTCCTTGCCTCTTCTAATGACTGTGCCTCAAGCGCAAACCTGGTGAATGCTATTGAACTGTCGGATAAGCTTTCACATGCCAATATTCGTGGAGAGCAGCATGTTATCATTCCTCAGCATCTTCGAGTACCAGAGGCTGAGTGCACGAAGTTCACATTTGGTAGTTTTGGAGATGGATCTGTTTCTAATCCAAACTTCTTGTCCACTCAACAAGCAATTGGAAGTTCGGAACAGTCAGAAGAGACAACTTCTGTCAGGTTATAGCCTTTTCACAATTATTTACTTTTTCTATATTTTCTTAAGTCATGCAGTTGTCTACTTTAGCCTTATCATATGTACTTACAAGTATTCATATAAAAACTCATATATAACATCACTTATGCCATTTCTTGAAGCATAATTCCTTTAACAAGCATTTATTATATGCATTTCATGTATCATTTGCATGAATCATAATAAATGAATACCTACAAGCAATAATTTCATAAGCATGTTCATCAGATTCATAATATAGTAAAATTATAGATATCGCAAGTGACAAATCAAGTTTACATTCGTGCAGTTTATGTAGATATTTATCCATAATATGCAGAAGTTTCTAGATGCAATAATGTCAAATATATAATCACATGTAAACCTACTGAGAATTATTTTTCTAAGTTATCACATGATTATTTCACCTAAATTGATGTAGCAACCCTACAACGAGTTTCATGACGCTCGTCTTAAGCTTGTCACATAGTGCAAACAACATGAAATTTGTAAATCTCTTAGGATATTCATAAATTTTTTATCTCAGGTTTTAATTTAACATATACATAAAAATGTGTCAATATTTACCCCAAATGGGTTGTCCTCCATGAATTCTCCTCACAAATTACTTCAAATCCTCTTTTCCTCCCCCTCTAGCCTTCCGTTTACTTTGCTGATTTTTTGCTAATTGCCCATACAGAAGCCCTCAAACCAAGTGTGTAGTCTCTGACACAAGCCCGCGTGTAAGACATCCTACTGTTGAGAATGGCAGAATAGGTCAGCTGGGAAATGCGAGGATTAATGGTAGGAGATTAGGATTAATTATGTTCAACTAAACTTATAACTTTATAATTTTGTATCTTTTTACATTTAAAATTCATGCTTGGTGTTATATATCAAATTGATCGATTCAACGTGTAGAATTTTATAAAATTGATTTGGTCGAATTCTAAGAGATGCGAAATTTGAGATATGTTTTAAATTTGCCAAAATTTAACCTAATTTCTCAAAATTGGGCATTATACTCCAACAATAACTCATCCTAAGGTGGTGTTTTTCTATCATATTCCCAGGTTCCCCAACCTTCATTCTAGCCTCCTGACCTGCTGTTGTCTCTGCCAGAATTGTCCTACTGCTGTCCAACCGCCGTCTATCCCTTCCAACCCTCAACTGATTGCTGCCGCCCCTTCCAATCCACTTACCATTTGCTGCCACTCCTTCCAGTCCCCTCCTTGCTTGCTTGCTGCCAACCCCATCCAACCCTCTCCCGCTTGCTGTCCAACCGCCAAACAGTCCTACACCCATGCTCCCCTTGTTGCCGCCACCTTCCCATATCTCTTTTGGCTTCCCAACAGCTATCCAACCACAGGCCAGGCTTCCCCTAGATCACCCTACCACCCATAGCTCTTAGTTTTCACCTCCTCGAACCACAACCCACCACCTTTGAACTTCGTCCTTGTGGGTCTTTGTGTGTGTCGTTCTTTTTCCTATTTCAAGTGTCTTTGATTGTAACCCTATTTGTTTTTGAGTGATCAAATTTGTTTTTCTTATTGTGGTTTGAGTTAACTCCAATTAATTTCTGTATCAAAAGCTTTTGAATGAATGAAATTGATTTGTTTTATCCTTTGGAATAGCCTTCTATTTATTAAAACCATTCTCATGCTTAGAATATGGGGATTAGAATTCCTTTGGTCAGTAATTGGGAAGAGGCCAATTGAGCTCTTGCTTTTACTGCTGGATCTTCATATGCCAAACTTGTATCTACTACAGTGCTCTCCACAAATGTTATTGAGCCTGGAATGCTAAGAAGCATAGGAGATCTTTTGGGACCTCAACAGTCATAGCTGCTACTATTCTGGAGGCGCTCACATAAACTTACATCTATCTAATACGGGAGTCCTGCAACACTAATCAGCCTTATGGGCTATCTTATCATTGCTTTTGGTGCCCCCCATTCCTAGTTGGATTAAGACGAATGTGGACAGGACCTTACTAACTTCCAATATGGCTGACATGTGAGTAATTATTCTAGGCGGGACAAGAGAATTCTTGATTGTGACTGAGCAGTAGTTGGTGCACTAGGATAGTTTTCAAGTTGAGATGGCAGTTATCCTTTGTATCAAAAACATCGGGGAGCTGTGGAGGTTTGAGATGAAAAGGATCATCATTGAAGGAGAGAACAGTAACGTGATCGGCTTTCTCATAGCGTATGATTGAAGGAAGGTGTAGTTTATGACCACATGATAGTTCACTACCAATTTCAAACAGATTTTGTTTTACTTTGTTCCCAAGGAACGCAACAAGGCAACCCATTTTTTTCCACAACTCATCTTATAGGATAGTTTTCTTTTTAAATGTATACCAATCTCACATGTTCTCATTTCTCTTACTAGGCAAGATAGATCTCACATTGTACATGCTTAGGTGCATAGTTTTACACTTAGCAATATTTTGATGCAACATGCAACCTTTCAAGGAAGTTATCCAAGTATAGTGGGTAGTGGGCGGATGTAGTACTTCTGTTGTCACTGCTGGATAGGGAAAATGTGGTCGCTTGGTTCGACTTGCATGTTGAAGTAATGTGGAAGTAAAGTGGTCTTTAATAGTGAACGAGTGGTTATTATTATAGAAATAATTGATGGTTGGTAATTGCAATAAGGTTTTAATTATTTTTTAATAGTAGTATAAGTATGCATATGTCTCTTTGTTGTAAGAACCTGGTCATTTTATTCTTTATGCGAAGAAACTATATATTGTATTCATTCAAATGTCATATAGATGCTTTGGCTTATATGCTAACATTAACTTTCCTTTTATCAGCAATTCAGCGTTTGTTCCAGTTGGACCTGTTAATGAGGCTTCCGTTGAAGTTGGACTTTTGGTTGATTGCCAACCAGGGACTTCTAGATCTACTTCATCTGCTTCTGCTGAAGAATCACAGCGGCCTCCTTCTGGAAACAATGAGCCTTTGAACAATAAAAACATCGAGGGTTACATGGATGTTGAGTTGGTTCAAAGTCGTAGCCCTCCATTCAGCTCTCAACAGTCACAACAAATACCAGAAACCCCAAGCATGCCTGGTTTTTTGGTGAGTAGAACTATTCTTCTAGCGCGGCTGCAAAAAAAAATACTTCATCTCATTTCAGTGTAAATTTAATAAAAAAAATCTAGTAACATTTTACTCCTCTTTATGACTCAAGATGTTGGACATAACCTTCATTAGCTTCATATTTAACCCTTTCAAAGTGGATTTACCTGTCTCATTAATATGCCATTTTTCATGTTTAAAGCAGCCATATGAAACTGAAACGAGTTATGTTACTCCTTTTTTCCAAACAACCTTGGATGATAATGTTCGTGGGCAAAGCTTAGCTTCTCAACCTGAGGTATACTTTCTTAAATATTCTTGTAGTTTTGATTCATTCATCTTTGATTATGCATTTCCATTATCGTGAGCTCATGAAAAGGACATGCTAGTTAAATAAGCAAGTAAAAAGAACTTTCCCAATCCTCAAGTATTTCAATGAGGAAACTTGTGATGTTTTCATACGAGATGTATTGATATGAATATATAATAGATTTCACACTTGATATAAATGGTTTTGCATTATTATATGGCTTGAAACTACCTGTGTGGAAGCTAACTAGTTAATTACCTTTCCTATATAGGAGAGCCTTGTGAATTAAGATCTCCCAAAGTCTATATTAAGTTAGTATTTTGAAATAACCTCGTATATATGTATGACTAACTGCACTATAACCCCATGCATTGAGAAATGAGTCTGAAGATTGATGATAAACTTTATCAAAGTCTCGTGGTGTTATCCTCTAGGATTTTATTGGATGGACTCAAATCTAAAGATTCAAGAGGCTTTAGATATGGTAATACAAGTTCAAGTTAAACCTCATGTTCTAACCAATCACTTAAATGGGGAGCTTTAGCTATAGTCATTGAGATTAGGATAACAACTTTTGGGATTTTTGGCTTTTAGTTCAACGAGCCTTTATTGTGATTGCTGAGTGCAGTGTTTGGGACTATGATTTCCCTCGTCTTTGGCTATCCATCTCTAGGTCAAGGGTATCATTGTGGTAAGGACATGATTTGTTTGGTTTATTGGTGGAGATACTATATTAGGTTTGGCGGAGAGGCATAGATGCATTTAGCATGACTGATTGTGTTTGAGGGGTTATAAATACAAAATGAAAACTTAGATACATGATATAATCATATAGTTTTTATGAGATAATTTTGGTTTACCTTAAAAATGATGTTATTAAGCACATAGGGTTTAATGGTTTTATATGAATTTGATGGTTGAATGAAGCCTCTATGTTAAGAGTTATTTATATTCCAATATCATCTCGTAGTGTAGAGATTGATGTTGTTTTAGATGTTTAATGCTTTGCTTTGTCTTATACTTCTTCTTAAAAGGACGGTTGATATGACTGTTGGGTTGCATTGGGCCCTTGAAGTGTATTTTAGTCTAATTTTGGAGCTTATAGTGCTTTGGGATACATATCGATGCATTATGTATACTTTTGATGTCTCGCCATATATTTATAGTTGGTATTTGAACAAGGCTTCTATTTTTTTCTTTATGAGAATGAATATTGTCGAACGAAGTTCCCTTATTAAGTTGCTCGATCAACCATATTTATAATTTAAATTGCTTTTGTTAAAGTTATTTAAGTATTGTATACACGCAAGGTTTGGAAGGTATTAGGAGGCGTTTTGTGGTATCGTTCTAGAGCTCTTAAAAGGTGTTTAGGAAGTAGATTTAGAGTGGTGATTGGGGAATAGCGTGGGGACAAAATTTTACTTGTTCAACTATGTTTGGATAGGTATAGGAGGAGTTCAATAGCTACCCTTACTGAAAGCACCTAGGCAGACGATGAACTAGTGCAATACGGGCAACAACGATATTCACCACATATTCCTGAGCATGATACAAACACACTAGTTTCAAAAGGAAGAGGATACAACATTCCTGGAGCAAAAAATCAGAAATTACAATCCCTATAACACTCATAACCAAGCAAACATTTCTCAAAACAACAAAAGAAAGATATAAAGTTCATAATAGGAAGTGCCCTAATTTGGATAAAAATTTAAGAAAGAAATGAGAGAAAGAAAAATTTTTTGAGATGAAATCAGAATGGTTGGGAATGTCTATTCGCCTATGATCACAAATTTTCCTCTTTCGCGGTTGTCGGCGAGGAAAAGTGGGGTTGGGGGAGGAGTTGCCCATAAGAAGCTGTCGGTCACCGGAATCGAAATCCCGTCGCTCGCTTCGGAAGGACGTTTTAATTTACATATAGATTTAAGTTCAAAATCAAATATGAAAATCAAACCGACCCATATTTCTCATATTTTAAATGAAAGAGCGTTTTACCTCAAATCCTGTATCTATCCCGAGGGATAAACACAAGACTTGAGGATGAGACTCGATCAAATAAATTAAGATATATATGACGTCCGTTTAGTCTGCGAAACCGTTTTATTTGTCGACAAATTGCCCTATTTAATAGGAAAAATTAAATAGGGTTTATTTTAAGCTGGGTTCGGAAAAGCTTCCTATAAGGGCAAACCCCTATATTTAATTACATCTTAAATGACCGAAATCACTTAAGAATACTCTCGATAAAAATCAGAAAAAATTATCTTCAAGGACTTCAAAAGGATAGAACTTTTCAACGAAATCATACAAAGAGGTGTGTAAAAGGGAATAGTTCAAACTTGGAACATTAATTAGAGAATCCGAAGGAAGAAGGACTAGGGGATGTCACAGATCTAGAGGAGATATTCGATGGCTTTCCAGTCTACCCTATGGTTTGGTTTCAGTTTTGAGAAAAAATATTCAAGTGTTTTATCCTGCCAATTTTATTTAATTAGGGCTTACATTCGTGGGAAACAATTACACAAATAACCTGGAAGATGTGAGAATTTTGGTCGTAATGAACGACAATCTCAGAATCCTAAAACGAGTTAGGGTTTAGATTGTACAACGGAGCCATACGAACACCTAATGAAAATGTGGAGGATTTATGTTGCACTAGGCGAACAACCTCGAAATCATATGGATTGTTGTTTTAATTTTTAGGAAAGGAATGATTTAGCTGAGGAAGACATATTCTGCTGTTGAAGATGGTCGTGCTGCCCACCACGCTAGTTCTAAGCTCCTTGTCGTGACGAGTTCAAGTTTTCTACGGTGTTCAGTTATGATGTCAAATCAAACGACCCTATGGTAATAGTTCTTTAAACATCTTATATGAAAAGGAGACATGCTTAAGGCTATACAATGTAAAATGTGCAGTACAAGACAAATAGTAGAAAACACAATAAAAGAAACAGTATACATGCCATACATGACAGTAGCATAGTAGAAAACACAATAAAAGAAACAATATACATGTCATACATGACAGTAGCATGTATAGTAGAAGGAACAGTATAACATGCTATATAGAGCGATGGCAGGTACAATAAAAAGAACAGTATAACATGCTATATAGAGCGGTAGCAGGTACAGTAAAAGTATAACATGCTTTACGGAACAGTGACAGGTATAAACAGGAAAATGAAGTGCTGTAAACGTAAAACAAACCTGTGTGCCCGTGAGATCCGCTGTTTTTTAAATATAGCAAGCTGAAATGCATTGCAAAAAGCGAAGTCTGGAAGAAACGTTATCCAGGAAATCCGAAGAAGAGTGTGATAACGACTCGTGACAGAAAACTCGAGAAAATCGACGAAAAAAGACTCAAGTAAAAATCCTCAAAATTTTGGAGAAATCTCAAAGAAAAGAAAAGCAGCACGAGTGCTCTGTTCAAAGCTTCGATAAAACAAAAATTTAAGGCAAAGGGGGACCGCAAGCACTCGTGTAGGGCTAGACTCAGATGTCCACGAAGTCTACTCGGTCACTCGAATGTATAAAACCCGCCATTCGTCTAGAAGTGTGTTTTGAACCTCACCTAGAGGGCTACTTCCCAGCCTAAACAGGTTTTCGTCAGGTGGACAATCAATTTTAAAAATGTATTTTAAAATTTATGTTTTTGACACGCACATAAGTCTAAAAAAAGACATTATCAAATTTTTATTTTATAGCGAAAAATATATTTTCATTTTTTTTTAAATAAGTTTCAACAATTTTTTATTGTTTACAAGTCGATTACGCTGTCGGGCGTGAGACTGCCAACCACCTAGGGAGGTTCGAGCCAACTCCCGCTAGACTTATGTCGGTGAAGGATACCGTTATCCTATTGTCCATCAAATACCTGGATCTTGATGTTATAAGATATGACATCTTTCTGCTCTATCTTCAGTGTGCCTTTGTCATCACCACCCTATGCCCCAAAACAAACTATTTGCGATCTTGCTTGATGGTTTCACGTATAGCAAAAGACTATACGTGGACACTTATGCGTCGGACATAAGCATCGAAAACCGAACCAAGAAGCAAAGAAAAAAAGAACAAAATGGGGTGAGAGAGATGAGACATTGATCCATCTAAAACACCGAAAAGGAGAATGGATCAGTTCTCAAAACTCCTATCGAAAAGACTCGGAAAAGTAGGGCCCAAGGTCTTTCCTAACAAACATAAAAGACTACTTTGCGCTGATTTTTCAAATCTCAAAGATGTAGGATTAATCAAATCAACCAAATGCTCTCCCAAATAAGGCTTGCAAATCCTCCCAAACCCCAAGTTGATATTAAAATCTTCCAACTTCCAAATTAATCCATAGCCTCACACCTCAAACAAACACAAAATTTTTCCAATGCACTGAGGTGTTAGGTCTATGGCTTAAGTGAGGTAAAGCTAGGAAAATTCACGGGTAAAAGCCAATATCATCACCCTCTAGCTCCAGACCCGAATAAACTCTCACTACTGACTCACGGCCAAGGCAAACCCGAGGCCAAAAGGAGAGGAGGCTCACGGCTAAGGTAACCCAAGGCCAAAGGGGGCTCACGACCAAGGCAAACCCGAGGCCAAAAGGAGAGGCCAAAAGGAGAGGAGGCTCACGACTAAGGTAACCCAAGGCCAAAGGGNATTACAATCCCTATAACACTCATAACCAAGCAAACATTTCTCAAAACAACAAAAGAAAGATATAAAGTTCATAATAGGAAGTGCCCTAATTTGGAATAAAAAATTAAGAAAGAAATCAGAGAAGGAAAAATTTTTTGAGATGAAATCAAAATGGTTGGGAATGTGAGGTTCTATTCGCCTATGATCACAAATTTTCCTCTATCGCGGTTGTCGGTGAGGAAAAGTGGGGTTGGGGGAGGAGTTGCCCGTAAGAAGCTGTCGGTCACCGGAATCGAAATCCCGTCGCCCGTTTCGGAAGAACGTTTTAATTTACATATATATTTAAGTTCAAAATCAAATATGAAAATCAAACCGCTCCATATTTCTCATATTTTAAATGAAAGGGCGTTTTACCTCAAACCCTGTATCTATCCCGAGGGATAAACACAAGACTTGAGGATGAGACTCGATCAAATAAACTAAGATATATATGACGTCCGTTTAGTCTGTGAAACCGTTTTATTTGTCGACAAATTCCCCTATTTAATAGGATAAATTAAATAGGGTTTATTTTAAGCTAGGTTCGGAAAAGCTTCCTATAAGGGCAAACCCCTATAGTTAATTACATCTTAAATGACCGAAATCACTTAAGAATACTCTCGATAAAATCAGGAAAAATTATCTTCAAGGACTTCAAAAGGATAGAACTTTTTTACGAAATCATACAAAGAGTTGTGCAAAAGGGAATGGTTCAAACTTGAAAAATTTATTACAGAATTCGAAAGAAGAAGAACTAGGGGATGCCACAGATCTAGAGGAGATCCTCGATGACTTTCCAGTCTACCTTATGGGTTGGTTTCAGTTTCGAGGAAAAAATATTCAAGTGTTTTATCCTGCTAATTTTATTTAATTAGGGCTTACATTCGTGTGAAACGATCACACAAATAGCCTGGAAGATGTGAGGATTTTGGTCGTAACGAACGACAATCTCAGAATCCTAAAACGAGTTAGGGTTTAGATCGTACAATAGAGCCATACGAATACCTAACGAAAATATTGAGGATTTATGTTGCACTAGGCGAACAACCTCGAAATCCTATGAATTGTTGTTTTAATTTCTAGGAAATTGATGGTTTAGCTGAGGAAGACATGTTCTGCTGTTGAAGATGGTCGTGCTGTGCACCGCGCTAGTTCTAAGCTTCTTGTCGTGCTGAGTTCAAGTTTTCTAGGGTGTCCAGTTATGATGTCAAATCAAACGACCCTATGGTAATAGTTCTCTAAACATCCTATATGAAAAGGAGGCATGCTTAAGGCTATACAATGTAAAATGTGCAGTACAAGACAAACAGTAGAAAACACAATAAAAGAAACAATATATATGCCATACATGACAGTAACATGTATAGTAGAAGGGACAGTATAACATGCTATATAGAGCGGTGACAGGTACAATAAAAAGAACAGTATAACATGCTATATAGAGCGGTAGCAGGTACAGTAAAAGTATAACATGCTTTATGGAACAGTGGCAGATATAAATAGGAAAATGAAGTGCTGTTAACGTAAAACATACTTGTGTGCCCGTGAGATCCGCTGTTACTTAAATATAGCAAGCTGAAATGCATTGCAAAAAGCGAAGTCTGGAAGAAACGTCATCCAGGAAATTCGAAGAAGAGTGTGATAATGACTCGTGACATAAAACTCGAGAAAATCGACGAGAGAAGACTCAAGTAAAAATCCTCAAAATTTTGGAGAAATCTCAAAGAAAAGAAAAGAAGCACGAGTGCTCTGTCCAAAGCTTCGATAAAACAAAAAGTTAAGACAAAGGGGGACCTCAAACACTCGTGTAGGGCTAGACTCAAATATATATATATATATATACTCGAGGTTCCTTGAAGGTTACTCGGTCACCTGAATGTATAAAACCCGTCATTCGTCTAGAAGTGTGTCTTGAACCTCACCTAGAGGGCTACTTCCCAGTCTAAACAGGTTTTCGTCAAGTGGACAATCAATTTTAAAAATGTATTTTAAAATTTATGTTTTTGACATGCACATAAGTCTCAAAAAAGAGTATCAAAATTTTATTTTATAGCGAAAAATATATTTTCATTTTTTTTAAATAAGTTTCAACAATTTTTTATTGTTTACAAGTCGATTACGCTGTCGGGCGGGAGACTGCCAACCACCTAGGGAGGTTCGAGCCAACTCCTGCTAGACTTATGTCGGTGAAGGATACCGTTATCCTATTGTTCATCAAATACTTGGATATTCATGTTATAGGATAGTGCATCTTTCTGCTCTATCTTCAGTGTGCTTTTGTCATCACCACCCCACGCCAACAAAACAAACTACTTGCGATCTTGCTTGATGGTTTCACGTATAGCAAAAGACTATACGTGGACACTTATGCGTCAGACATAAGCATCGAAAACCGAACAAAAAATCAAGAAAAAAACGAACAAAAATGGGGTGAGAGAGATGAGACATTGATCCATCTAAAACATCGAAAAGGAGAATGGATAAGTTCTCAAAACTCCTATCGAAAAGACCCGAAAAAGTAGGGCTCAAGGTCTTTCCTAACAAATATAAAAGATTACTTTGCGCTGATTTTTCAAACTCTAAAGACGTAGGATTAATCAAATCAACTAAATGCTCTCCCAAATAAGGCTTGCAAATCCTCCCAAAACCCAGGTTGATATTAAAATCTTCCAACTTCCAAATTAATCCATAGCCTCACACCTCAAACGAACACAAAATTTTTCCAATGCACTGAGGTATAAGGACTACGACTTAAGTGAGGTAAAGCCAGGAAAATTCACAGGTGAAAGCCAATATCAGCACCCTCTAGCTCCAGACCCGAATAAACTCCCACAGGTGACTCACGGCCAAGGCAAACTCGAGGCCAAAAGGAGAGGAGGCTCACAGCTAAGGCAACCCAAGGCCAAAAGGGGCTCACGACCAAGTCAAACCCGAGGCTGAAAAGAGAGGAGGCTCACGGCTAAGGCAACCCGAGACTAAAAGGAGAGGAGGCTCACGACTAAGGCAACCCAAATCGATTATATGAAGATATTTGATATACATAGGAGAGTGAATGGACAAACCCTCACAAAGCCTCCAAACCGACTCCAATTTCACTGAGTAGGACATAAGGAAATTGTTCAATACATCCTTCAATCACCTCACTTTATAGATAAGGCAAAGACATACATTTAAACTTGACTCATCAATCAACACCCAAGCCACTTCGTGTAGGAGGAGCCAAACATCCCCAAGGGATTGCCAACAAGCTCACGGATAGGACTAAGAACAAACCAAATCAAGCTCCCAAGATACCTCTCGGGTAGGAGTAGAACCAGACAGAAACCGAACCATTCAAGGCCAAAACGAGGTCAAACAAGCAAAACCGAGCCCAACCACCAAACCAGCTATCGGGTAAGAGCCAAAGCAAGCAAATCCGAGCTCCAAAGAAAGCTAAAATCGAGCCATTCAAAGCCAAAACAGAGCTCAAACATAGATTAAAACCCAAACCCTAACAGTAATTAAAATCCCATCCATCTTAAGGTAAAACCGAGCCAACCCAAGTTTTTCATCAAATTTCAGATTAGTTAAAGACCAAACCGAGCCAAGCAAAGGCTAAAACCCGAACCCAGCAAGGGTCAAAAACCAAGCTGCAATTGAGACCTCCAATGCTAAGCCATAATAAAAGTTAGAGCAATGCTAAGCCACAATAAAAGTTAGAGCAATATTCTCATGCTTTTAAGACATCTCAAAATAGAACTACCACATGCTTTAAGTGAAAATGGATGAAAGCTTCGTAATACATATACTAACATGCTCATGAGAAGGGCCAATTATTTCATAACCATCCTCTTAATTACTTCTAATATAAGTATGTCTTGGGAGATAGGAAACATGCCATGGCTTCAGCACTTGAGATACTCAAAGTAAAAGAAAGGACTAATGGCATGCCAAATCTAACCTCTAGCATATATGCATATTTTTTTTATCTTTCACATGCTTTAAGTGATAAACATTTCCAAATACAAGCATAATGGCAACTAGAGCGCTAAACCATACCCTGAAATCATCATCAGAGGCTCGGCAATGTTAAAACCAAGAGCCAGTTAAGCACAGAGAAAGGGAGGGAGAAGGAAATACACACCCTCAAGCTTTTAAATGTCATTCCCACATAACAAATGTATAAAGAGTAAGTTAGAACATGTTAGGGAATGAGGCAAATAGTAATCTCCCTATTCTAGCATGCTAACAGGGGTCGATAGAGAACAGAGACTAGCACAAATAAAGCATTGGGGCTCGGTAAAGAGCAGGGCCGAACACAGACAACACACAGGGGGAGAGGGAAGAATGTACCTCTTTGAAGCAAAAAGAAAGTAACACAGAAACTTTAAAAGCACTCCACAACTTCACTTCCTCTCCCAACAGCAGGAGGAAACCGATTCAAGCACCAGAAGATCAAAGAAGTGAGTGAGAAAGAAAAATAGCAGACTTTTCTTCCTTATAAAGATTTTCGGCCTCTTAGAAGCTTCACAGAGGAGCTCTCATATACGTTAAGGGCAGAGGAGACGAATGATTAAGAAGATACGGCAGAGGGATCGAGAGATGCGGAGGATTAGATCCTCGTAGAGGATACGATCCGCGACAGAGAAGATCGAACCCATATCGCAGAAGATAGGAT